>NQII01003746.1:194077-242857 GCA_002778355.1 Clitarchus hookeri | reverse complement strand
CAGGCAAAAAGGTTATACGATTGTCATATGATTATTGCTCAAGGCTCACAGTGTAAATTATCGGTATATTATTTTAAATAGAGTGTTGAGGAAAGGTAATTGCCCTAACATTATGAAAATTTTGGGTAGACTGAAATATGTGTGACTCAAAACGATTGTGTTAAATATGGTCAATGATGCTGTNACATTATGAAAATTTTGGGTAGACTGAAATATGTGTGACTCAAAACGATTGTGTTAAATATGGTCAATGATGCTGTAGGTCAATGATACTGCACCAAAGTTAAACAATGATTGTGAGTAGAAGAACAAAAGGGGAGTTGGGCATAAGGGGACGAGGAACCCGAGCCAGAGCCGGCCTCCACCATCTTGGAATTTCTCTTTCCCCCTCAAAATTTACCTTTTTCTCTCAAAATTTTCCTTTCCCCCCTCAAAACTGATTATATTTCCCTCAAAATTTCCCTTTTTCTCTNGAACCAGAGCCAACCGTCAGCCAACTTGGTTGCGTCAGCCATATTAGCAACCATACTGGATCCAAGTGACCTTGACTTTGACTCCATACCCATGACCCTCAGTTATTGTATTTATGTCTGCTGTCACACATGTATAACTGTCGGCTGTGCAGTGTCGCTGGATGAGTATGGCTCCCTACAGCTTCCAATGCTGTGTGGAGTCCATGCCATCACCACCGTATTCGCAGCGAAAGGAAGCGCTACGAGCTGCTACGCAGGCTAATTTAACTGCTAGTAAGCGTATTTAACATACCGCGTTTTTGCAATTTTCTCCCGAAAAGTAGGACGAAAGGATAATAGAAGTTAGACTAGGATTATTTTCTTTGTCAATCCGTTAATGTGTAGGGAATTTTCACATTGTATTTTATTAATTATATTTCTCATAAGTATAAAAATCCTTGTACAAAATGCAGAATGTTTATAATTAAGTTTGCAATTTTAGTATTTCACGAAAAAATTTAATTTTCTCGAGCATATCAATGTCTATTGCATAGTTTTATTTAACCGCAAATACACGAAGTCATCGTAATTTCAGCTCTAGTACGACTGAAATCGGCTTCTTTTTGTTTCATGGATGTCAGAGGAGAACGTTCGTAATTACGTGGACTGTGTCAAAGTTTCAAACAATTTCACTATTTTAATAGGGATTTCTAATGGCACCGCTTTTATCACGGAAGGTCTACAAACGAAAGTAACCTTCACTTATATCTAAACACGGCATATACATATATGGTTCACTCGGGATACGAACCCAGAACTTTGTGGTACGGAGTTATAGGTGGTTCGCTGTTGACCACTTTTGACATCCCTGTTCAGGATCTAACTTTGTGTCAATTTATATCATTCCGCTGTATATAGTTAGCATTGCCCTCGACCACGTCACTTTATTCATGTGTTTATCAAGAGTAGCTGTGANCCTGGACCACGTCACTTTATTCATGAGTTTATCAAGAGTAGCTGTGAAATTGTTAGGGAAGTCAATATTTTACTAATATGCTAATCCTTACCGTTATGAGCATGACACAAAGAGAAACCACATCTTAAAAAAAAAATTTTCTACACATTTTGATTTAAAACTTTTAATAAGACGTTTAGTCATGAAACTAATTTTTGTACGCAACTGCCAATTTTTCTGGGAGCAGACAAAATTGTGTCCGTCAAAATATACGAATTTAGGAGCAGGGATTTTATTTTCCAAAGGTTGATTTCAAAATTGCGCAATATCGAACAACCGATACCATCTTTGCGTATATACTGGTCGGTGCACACGATANCCACACGATGTTTATTTTTTACCTGTTGGGAATGTACACAAAGCAGGGTTTTCTATTAGCATACGCAGGTCAGGTAAAAGCATTTCCCTAAGTTAAAACATTTTTACTAAAAGCCGTTCATGGTAGACTGAGCACTTTTGAAAGCCCTGCTTAAGGTTTACTTGTATGCGCGTTATGTACTTCCACCATATGCATACACGTAAATCACATTACGTATTATTCCACCACACGCTCTCAAGACCTCGATGTTAAGAGCCTCCCAAATCTCTTCACTCTTCCACCACATCGCCATGGCCCTGATCACTTTATTCACGAGACAACCAACTAAAACTATGGAATTATTTGGAAAGTGAATATTTCACGTATCTTCTAATTGTTACAGTAATATAAATGTCAAATAAACTGAAATAAAAACAAATAATTTCAGTATTCACAATCGTTTACCTGATAATTTTAGTTCAACGCTGGCACTACTTTCTTTCCGTTGTCACCAACGCTACTTTACTGAGCACATGCCAGCCAGCGCGCCTGTTAAAAATCACGCATGTTAAGGCAGTTACATTTTTCAAACGTTGATTTCAAAGAACTCAATTAACGGCAACAAACCTGTACTGTATTTTGGTCGTCCTAATTTCCTATATTCAAGTGCATAACTTTCTCTGATGAGCCACTTTGTAATAAACGCGACGTACGAGCTCTTTAAAAAGAGGTAAACTTGAAGGCAAGTGTTTAAAAATGATCAGCAAATGCTGCAGATTGGCTACTGAATATTCATTTAATTAACATTTTAATTTAGCTTATTCGCGGTACCGTTACATTTTTGAATCAAACCTTTGAAATGTCACCTTACGCGTGACGTGTGTAGTTATTTTAAAAATGTGTCGCACCATCGCAAGCGTTTTATAATTCTGTTAACATATAAGTATTTAATTTTTGGTTAAATTCGACTTATAATAATAGTTTATCTATAAATTACAATACTTAATTTATAATTAATATGAATAAAACCAGGGCGAAAATAGGTATGTTGGTGATGCCTAGCAATAAATAGTTTTTATCTGAAATATAACTGAGTGCGTACAAACACGGCACGTTGTCACTTTGGTGTAATTTTCTAGACTTAACAAACTTTGTTTGCATGAGGCGGAAGAATAGTGTGAAAGTAGAGCTTTAGCATTGCTTCAGAAATGTTGGAAGTAACCATGAATGAAATTGACCATAATTAATATAAGCCACTCAGGAAAAACAACCACCACTAACCAAAATAGTAGACAAATGCGAAGTATTAAAATTCAAGTATAAAGATTGAGTTGATTTTTTCAATATAACATTTTGTTGATTTTATTCACATGCAGCGTAAAAGTAATAGAAAAACGACTGCAGTAAAAATGCGAAATTTCAGAACGTAAAGTAACAAAAAGATTTATCACATGTTGAGAGTGTGATCAGACAAAAGGCAACGGAAAACTGGAAATATTTTTTTAGCAAAAGTCATAAAACGTATTATCTTTAACCTACAAAATACTGCCTTTTTTAAAATATATTTTAAAGCCAATAAAATTCTTTGCCACCCACCTGTTTACGAGCTTACGACTCAGTACGTCATTTATATGGTTCGATAAATGTGCTTTTAAACCTTCCGCATAGCTTTACGTCATTTTTTTTACCCAAGGGATTTCAGGCGACAGGTACGGTAACAAAGAGCATAAAACAGCAATGACTTCATCTCCAAGTACACACAGTTATCCGCGGCGGCGTTGTTTGACACTTATTTAATTGCTTTTCCATGGTCACAGGAAAAATCATGAACTCGGCCTGACGAAGACCGCGCCCCCCCTTTTTTTTTCCAACATACTCGTGAGCCATGTAAACAGACGACAGTGACAAGCTAATTTTCGCCGAGCTATGTCCTGAAGCGGACTGAAGGTCGCATCGCTATACAGTTGTCGTATCTGCGCTGATAAGTTTGAGCCGTTGGGCGGGAGGAGGGGGCGGGACAATGTTTCGGAGCCTTACTCAAGTCTCTGCGTGTCACAACGCTTGGGTTCTGAGGCGAGTTTACCTCGGTTTCAAATTTAACAGCCAGTTACACCGACGGCGATTTCGTCACATACACTGCAGTGCAATGAAAACGACGCACCACGAACAAACCACGCGACAACCACGAAACCAAGTAAACAGTGAGAGTAGAGGCTGTCATACACACGATCCCGTGTTGGTGCGTTAGCATCCGGCAGTGGCGCGGGAAGCACCGAACAGCGGTCTTAGACACTGGCTTGTAGTCGAAATCGCATTAACGCGAGAAACATCAGACGACACCAAGCAAGCGTATAGAGTGAAGAAGAATGTCTGGAAGACCACAAAAACGCCATTTTACGCAATTGACGGACTTCGAGAGACGACTCATAATCGGGCTGAAAACAACAGGGTGGTCGTATCGCGGACTCATTTCGAGACAAGCTAGAATTCAAAACACATATGTTTATTATGTTTATACAACTTTAGCCATTGGTTCACACGGCGTTTGACGCCTCCTGAAGGATAGTGGCCCAATCGTAGCTTTCCGCTGTGACAGCAGACAACCAATGCACAGTTGATATCGGCGTATCTGTACGTACGATTGTAGAGTCTAGCCTGCAGGTAACTGAACTCGCGAATTTTTCCGGTCTCTGCGTATAACACATCATGAGGATCGTTCGGACCATACTGCTCAATGCAGTTGGGAGCAGTGAATACGCGAAGACACCCACACACGAAGGACCGGCTCAGTGAGGACGATGTCGACTACCAGGCGATAGGATCGACGGGTAGCGCTCCAGGCATGGAGGGATCATACTGCTCAATGCAGTTGGGAGCAGTGAATACGCGAAGACACCCACACACGAAGGACCGGCTCAGTGAGGACGATGTCGACTACCAGGCGATAGGATCGACGGGTAGCGCTCCAGGCGTGGAGGGATCCGATGGTGACTAGGTCCACGATAATGGCCAGCGTTGGGGCTCCTGTGTGCCCACGAACATGTTCTCGACGACTTACGGAGGCGAGTCTGCGATCCCAGCGCCCAGTATGTGTGCTGATATGAACTCTGATCTATTCACAGAGTGGCGTGTGTGATGTTTAGTGACGAGTGCTGCTTCGTTATGCGGATTAATGATCATCGCGCCCGGGTGTAGAGGGCCCCTGGCGAACTTCACAATCCCAATCTCGCTATTGAGAGGCACACTTCCCCCACAGCAGACATTATGGTCTATGGAGCCGTATCCTACGATAGCCGATCCGCTTTCGTCATGTTACGTGGAATATTGACTGCCCATCTGCTCTCATTTCAGGTCAGGATTGCAGGTGCGATATTCCAGCAGGATAACGCCCAACATGCATACGGCAGGGTCGTTCTAGACTGCCTCCATCATGTCTTAGCACTACCACGGTCCGCCCGCTCCCCTGACATATGTTTCAAACTTGTCATGTACTTCGATGTTGATTCCCATATTTTTGCTTGACATTTCTATCCGCAAGTGCCCCTTACATGCGTGCAGGCAGATGTACGCTGTAGGGTACACGCTCTTGCCTGGACAGTCAACGGTCAAAACATTTCCCCTACCCGGGAGTTCATCGTCCACTCTCAATATCTACACAAGCGCTCTGGTACTAACCCTCCCAGACTGCACAGATCATCTGGCCGAGCGGTATCTNCCCACACACGAAGGACCGGCTCAGTGAGGACGATGTCGACTACCAGGCGATAGGATCGACGGGTAGCGCTCCAGGCGTGGAGGGATCCGATGGTGACTAGGTCCACGATAATGGCCAGCGTTGGGGCTCCTGTGTGCCCACGAACATGTTCTCGACGACTTACGGAGGCGAGTCTGCGATCCCAGCGCCCAGTATGTGTGCTGATATGAACTCTGATCTATTCACAGAGTGGCGTGTGTGATGTTTAGTGACGAGTGCTGCTTCGTTATGCGGATTAATGATCATCGCGCCCGGGTGTAGAGGGCCCCTGGCGAACTTCACAATCCCAATCTCGCTATTGAGAGGCACACTTCCCCCACAGCAGACATTATGGTCTACGGAGCCGTATCCTACGATAGTCGATCCGCTTTCGTCATGTTACGTGGAATATTGACTGCCCATCTGCTGTCATTTCAGGTCGGGATTGCAGGTGCGATATTCCAGCAGGATAACGCCCAACATGCATACGGCAGGGTCGTCCTAGACTGCCTCTATCATGTCCTAACACTACCATGGTCCACCCGCTCCCCTGACATATGTTCCAAACTTGTAATGTATTTCGATGTTGATTCCCATATTTTTGCTTGACATTTCTATCCGCAAGTGCCCCTTGCATGCGTGCAGGCAGATGTACGCTGTAGGGTACACGCTCTTGCCTGGACAGTCAACGGCCAAAACATTTCCCCTACTCGGGAGTTCATCGTCCACTCTCAATATCTACACTAGCGCTCTGGTACTTACCCTCCCAGACTGCACAGATCATCTGGCCGAGCGGTATCTTATAATCGACAGTGGCAGTAGTGGGGTAGTTAGAAAGGTGCCATATCTCCAGGGTCACCCGTGTTTGTTTGTCGAGCCAGGCAGGTTTCCAAGGGAGAGGTGCAGGTGGTTCGGACCTTTCCCAAAGGTAAAAACACTCCTGAGTAAATTGTAAGTAAAAGTAACATTTGGAAACAAAAATAGTGAGTTATGAACTTTTCAGAGTATCGTCTTGGTCATGAATCGGTAGCTGCCGTGGTCACGCTTATAGCACATCCCTAGGATCCTTTTTTCCCCCCCTTCTAGTCTCTGTTGCTAGTATAATTTTATATTCAAAAACGTAATTTTTGTTTTTAAAATTCTGATCTCATGTGGTGATCTAGAGTGGTACTATATCTTCCATCTTGGATTATTTATGTTTCTCCGTAGCTTAATTTTCAAATCAGATATTTGAAAACATGTGTTACTAGGGCACAGGGCATATCAAAACAGATATTTATTAATCCATAATATTTTCCCCATCTTGTTTTTGTTGCATCTGTAACCGTAATAAAGATTTACTCATCATTTACCCTTTTTCAGTCTCACGTGAGAAAATACAGTCCGAAATAATTAATTCTGGTTTCAGGAATTCAGTGAACAAGTTCTATGTATAGTAATGTTTTAATTTTGACGACAAATCAAAAGGGATGTACAGTACAGTCCATTCACGGTTACTTCGAACTTTCCAGAAGCCCTGCTTAAGTTCTACTATCAGACTACTCCTCTGCCTTATGCAAACTAAGCTTTACCAAGTCTAGAAAAATACACCAAAGTGACAACGCGCCGCATTCATGCGAACTCCGTGCAATAGTATTTTGCATAAGAACTATTTATTACTAGCTATTACTAACACAACCTATTTTCTAGCTGTTTTTTTATATTCGTATTGATTATAAACGTAACTTTATAATTAATTAATAAAATATACGTAAAAGTTCAATATAACAAAAATATATTACTTCTATGTTAACAGAAGTCTTAAACGCTATAACAAGGATACCACTACCTTAATGTGTAAACTTATATCCCTGAGCAGTGACCACGGAGGTAGTACGCTTAAGATCACATCATGAGAATGAAAGTTGATATCCAAGGCCATAGATACAATTTGTCAAAGAAAAAATTTATTTTAAGGAAAACTTTTGAACATTTGCATGTTTATTGTTTTATTAACTGGGTTAAATTTCACCCATAAAACACTTGCTGATATTTATATGTGCAACGTATTGCATAGCTGACAAATTTAATTTATTTAACTTTTCCACAGTCTTAATATCTCTTATTTCAACCCTCCCTCGGGTTCCACCCAATGCTGACCCTCTATCATGGACGCCTGGGTCGAGCCATAGCAGAGATGCTAGGAAGAAAGTTACTGTTTTAAACAAATCTGCCAGACTTGCTTAACGAAGTGATAAAAATATTTTGGTAGCATTTTTTTTAGTATGGATGAATTATCCACACATATTATTAATGTGGTCGTCTATCTAGCGCTTGACCCGAGTTGCAGAATGTTTGAAATACAGGTTTATTGACGAAACTATTACACGTGTCCACATTACTACATGCTTACCAATGAAAAGAAGACATCCCCTAGAGGATGACGGAATGACACTTAAAATCTATCACACATGATGCAAATATTATTTTGGAGTCCTCCAACATCGTTGTAATGTTTTTTTCCCGACTGTTGTATCTTGAAACACGCTACACGGACGCGAGCGAAACTACGACCGATACAAGACTGTACTTTTTGATGTATGCAAGTGTGTACCTCAAGCCGAACATTTGATTTTTCTCATATATTATTTGTAACATTGTAACTTACGTACAAATCAGGAAGATAAATAATCTAACAATTAGTTTTCAAGAGGCACAGATCACTTCAACGTGTTATTAAACAGCCTGTACACAGTTTAGCCTACTTTCCGAAGGAAATATAGTCTTATGAGATCACTTTCCTGTATGTGTGTGAATGTGTGTTATAAGTGTGTATGTGTGTTATATGTGTGTATGTGTGTTATATGTGTGTGATATACGTGTGCTATGTGTGTAGGTGTGTGTTGTGTGTCTGTGCGTGTGTGTGTTCCCTTAAAAACCTTTGAACGCGAGAACTAAATTACACCAAACTGGACACACATACTTAAGAACATATGACACTTATATTTATTGACCACGCTAGGCATTTACATTCAAAATGGCGGTCAGTTAAATATTTAGGGTGACGTGTCATATCTACGGAACCATTTAACCGATTTGAACCTAACTTTGTATGTTGGCAGTGCAACATGTACTGTAATAANGTGTCATATCTACGGAACCATTTAACCGATTTGAACCTAACTTTGTATGTTGGCAGTGCAACATGTACTGTAATAATTGAATTTAGTAATGGATATTGTTCTTGATCTGCAATTTTAGAAGCCAGTAACACATGAAAAAAATAAGACTTTACATTACATCTCGAAAACTACTCAACTAATTGTCGTCAAATTTTGCAAGTAAGCAATACTATGTAAGGTCATGCAAACGTATGCGATTAAAATTGATTAGACACCTGTTTTCGAAGTGGCTTATATACAAATATTTTATATTTATTTGGCATATCTACCATACCGCTCAACCAATTTCGACCAAATTTTGTATGCTGATAGAATATTCTACAAGCATCACATAAGCCAACACAGTCACTGTTGTCGGTANATTTCGACCAAATTTTGTATGCTGATAGAATATTCTACAAGCATCACATAAGCCAACACAGTCACTGTTGTCGGTAGTTCTATAAGAATGCGCCACACGAGTAAATCAAGTTTTTGTGTCATATGTCGGGTAACAATAAGTTGTACTGTGGTAGGCAATATTAATTCGTATGTTTCAAGTGTGATATAAACTTTTTTTTTTTCAAAATGGTGACCATATAGCAAGCAATGTTAGCTAAATATCCTATAGCATCTAAACAATGTAATCAATTCCAACTCAACTTTGTATACTGACAGTATATATTACAAGTATCAACTGCACCTACACAGAGCCTCCTTGGTCCTCTATTTTGTAAGATAGCGCCACACAAATATATGAAATTTTTATGTCATATCTCGGGGAACCGTTGACTGATTCCTACCAAATTTGGTAAACTAGTAGTACTGCGGCAGGTGATGTAAATCGGCATGTTTTAAGTACGCCAGGCACTTACTTTTAAAAATGCCTGCCATATAGCCATTTTAGCTTAGTATGCGATATCGTCGAAACCATTTAAATAATTTCAACTTAAGTTTGAATTGTGGCAATGTATTTTACAATCCTCAAATTTTTTCACATGACAAATTAAAATTTTTGTGTGATATCTCCAGAGAAAACCAAAATATTTCTAACTAATTTGGTAAATAAGTAGCACTACGGCAGGCCATGTAAATTTACATGTTTTGAATGGGTCTAACACTAATTTTCAAAATGCTTCTCACATTAACATTTTACCTCAGTATGGGACTAACAAAATTTTTAGCTTAGCTTGTCTTGTTATCCACTAAACTATGAAACCTATTTCAACTAAACTTTGTCTGACGATAATCTTATGTGCTAATGTATAACCTTTTTATCCTCCACTATGAAGATCATCACATGAAAAATATGGAGGTTTTATGCATATATCTCGAGGACCAATTAACCGATTCTCACCAAGTTTTACATGCAAGTAGTGTTACAGTAGGGTATGCAAACTCACACGTTTTAGGTGCGGTTGGCAATTTTTAAATGGTGTCAAAATAAATAATTTTGATCAGTATGCAATAGTTACTAAACAATTAAAATTGAACCAAAATTTGCACACTAACATTATTAATAAGAAGCATGAATTATACATGCAGAGATACTCTTTTCTGAATTTTGTTTTGCAAAAGAGTGTCAGGTGAGGAAATGGAACATTTTGCCATGTTTACTAAACAATTCAAATGATTTACGCCAAGTTTTTCACACCATTAGTACTACAGAAGGCCATGTAAACTTACATGATTTAGGCGGAGTCAGGCATTGATTTTCAAAATGGCAAGCATATAAATATTTCAATAAATTTGTCATATCTATTTAACAATTTAACAAAATTCAACCAAATTTTGTATGCTGACAGTATCTATTAGAAACACCGTACATACCTTTTTTAGTTAATTTTGTAAGATATCCTCAAAATAAAAAATTAAGATTTTACGCCATATCTCAGGGACTACTAACTTCTTCACACAAGAAGTGCTACGGCAGACTATGTAAACTTAGTGTTTTAAATGATTCAGATACTCATTTTAAAAACGACGCCCCCTATCATTCTAAACATTATACTGATTACATCCGATTTGATGCTCTGAATCCGACCTCCGAAATGCAATTGATTGCACTATAGCTTATGGTATAGGCCATTCACGGTTACTATTAGGTTCTACTTTTGGTTACCGATTACGTATACATACACTACATGTAAACATAAACACTGCCACGTGACTTCTACGTTTTAACAGTCAATTTTTTTTTTTGCCGTTTTCAGTTGTTCAAAGAGCTCTGTCATTTTTCAAAAACCTATATATATATATATATATATATATATGTTCATAATTTAAGCCTAATACCATACTTAGGTCATCTTTGTGACTTTTTAACAATATCTGTATTGACGATAGTTCTTATGGTTATTGTTATACACACTGTTAACTTTTATGTGTTATGCACGATAAGTATAGAACATAACACATAATACACGTTAATACACTGTTATTAGGCAGGTGTACCAGTTTTTTTGGCTCTTCAGTGTATGTTTCAAAAAACACAACGTGTACAAACTTGACNATACTGCTCACAAAATTTTAGCATATTCTCCGCCGCTCACAAAATGTTTAACATATTCCCCATATCTGCACCTAAGTGTGATCTGAAGAACGAACTGGCCAGCTTATTGAGCTGACATTAACTGCATAGAGAATGTGTGGTCCTTACTTAAACTGTTTCAAAACCGTGCACAACCACCAATGGTCATTCAGGCCTTAGAAACAGCCGCAATTGAGGAATGGGACAATTTGCCTCAGGAAATGCTTCATGATCGTGTTTTTAACATGTATCGTCGGATACAAGCGTGCCTCAGGAATCGTGGAGGTCCTAATCGTTATTGAAGTTTGTCAATGCATGTGAGAAGACCTTTGTTATGTTATTGAAACTGATGCGATTCTTTCGTTTACGTTGTTTTTCAGTTTATGCCTTTTGTTTATTTCATACTGAGATGATGTAAACGAACGAGTATTGTTTTGGCTCTTCAGTGTATGTTAAAAAACCACAACGTGTACAAACTTGAACAAACTTGACGTGGCAGATTTAAGTATTTTTCGCAGGAAGAAAAATTAACACTTTGTTCAGCAAGAAGCAACACGNACACTGTTATTAGGCAGGTGTACCAGTTTTTTTGGCTCTTCAGTGTATGTTTCAAAAAACACAACGTGTACAAACTTGACGTGGCAGATTTAAGTATTTTTCGCAGGAAGAAAAATTAACACTTTGTTCAGCAAGAAGCAACACGCCATGTCGTGTTGCCACTTCTGCCAACTTCTGACTTGTAACCGTCCCACCATCACGTCTAAATATATTATAATAAGTATTCAAACATTAAAATCTCGTTTCAGTTTTAAATTACTGATTAAAAATACATTATTTTTGCTTTAAGTGTGAAATATGCTAACATTTAAAACGTGTATAATTTTCCTGCTTCTACTAGCGCTGCAAAACTTTCAGAGAGAGAGAGAGAGAGAGAGACAACCTCCGCTCCACCTATTAAAGTTTCTTCCTCGGACGAAAAAAAAGCACCATGTCACTATGGCCTACTCACCGTATTTTGCACTGACGTTTTTAACTGTAATAATAAAATATGTTTCCACGAGTGCTACCTAAAAATTCTAATATTTCAATATGCAACGTTTAATTTACAAACAGCATACCAAAAGATAAGGTTAAAACAATATTTTAACTGTGAACTATTTCTCACTAGCCGTTGCCAACACATATCGCTGCTCTCACTGTTTTTAATTCGTATTGAATACGAAACAAATATTACAAGTTATAGAAGGTATTAAGTTAAAGTTTCATTTGATCAAAAATATAATACTTTAAAGTTAATCGCAGTGTAAAATTTATAAAAAAAAAAAAAAAAACAGGTGGACATGTTATTTCTAGGGCGATTTTTCAAAAGTTAGTTTAAAAAAGTCCGAAGAAACCGTAGATGGACTACACAAGGCTTTCTAGGTTTGAGTCCCGGGTAAGGTATGCGTGTTTTTGTAATTGTCTCACTGCTGTTGCTTATGTTTCTGATTTCATCTCTAATGATATTGCTGTCAACACTACCTGCCATACGAACTTTAAGAATTTCATTATACATTATTTACACCCACGAAGAGGGATGTCGGCTCGTTACTTATATCAGTAACTTCTTGTTTTTTATTTTATTGTAGTCAAGACAGGCTGGAGGGAGGTTCTTTGGAGAGCATCGCCTAGATATTTTGCAATGTGCATTACTACAGACTCAGCGTTTAGTTATCACTACCGCAATGTGCAGTGCAGATGAACACAGGAAAATACATGTAACTTAAATGTAGAAGCTAACGTTGTTAGTTGATTCCCGNTAATGTGCAGTGCAGATGAACACAGGAAAATACACGTAACTTAAATGTAGAAGCTAACGTTGTTAGTTGATTCCCGTTAAAGTGATCATTTAAAGGACTCGGAAACTGGTACACATTGTGTGACGTAACAAAGAACACGAGTCGGTGTTTTGACACCGTTAAAACCAATGAGATTTGGTTTTATTTTTTAAATCGTAGTAATCTCGTAACTTATCTGTACACGATTTATCAATTAAATAAGAGATGAAAGCGCTTATATTGTCGATCGTGAAATTGCAGAATGTAATTTTTGATACTGCATTACTTGATTTACCGCGTGATTATTGTACAGATCTGAGATATTTCTGCCACGAAACATATTATAATGTTATTCCTAGATTCCAACGCCAGTAAGCGATGGTTAAACTGTGCCGTGTTGGTCCTCCTCTAGCCCGGCGAAGTGCAGCAGCCAGTCGTGGAGCCGCTCCCACAAGTGGACGAAACACCCGTGGAGAGATGTCGACCCTTGCCGCCCGGAGAGCTGCCCACAGCTCCCTGATATTTGCAGGTGCAAGACATTGGGTGCGAATGGACCTCGTCGCCACGTCCCATAAATACTCGATGGGGGTTCACATCAGGTGAACGAGGCGGCCACGTCAGTTGTCGAAACTCTCCAGAATGCTCCTCGAACAGATAGCGGACAACTCGCTGACCTGCGGAACTAGGCCTAAACCGAACGCAGAGATAATCTTATTGGGAGTCATCGCAGACATACAATTTTCAACTTTGTTTTGGCGGCAGACAGCTATGTAAATTATGCCAATTTAGGAAGTCTTATAGTGTCTGGTGAACAATTTCACTCCTTGTCAAAATAAACATTTCTACCCATCTTCAACATTATTTTCAGAAATTCCAATTTGATTTTTTCGCTTTGTCCTGCGCTGTGGCTTCATCCCCCATTGGACGGAAACTAATTTCAAGAAAAGAGCGAGTGCCTTACTAGAGGTATAATGGAACTCGTTTCGGGTGCACTACCCTGCTGGGGGCATCCCATCGTTGTGGGTGGATGTGAAGTCCACGGAGGGCTGTAATGCAGTGCCGTGACCAGCGTGCTTTCACTCAGGCGATGTCAGAACACGACTGACACGAGTCTGGGGCACTTCCAAGACGTGGCACCACTTTACACACTGATATCCCATGACTTATGGCATGCCAGTGTACATAAACAAAAGTAACTGTTGAAAATGATGTTGAATCGCCTTGTAAGAGTTTCACTTTGCGCTTATACTCCCAGTGGCCGGNACAAAAGTAACTGTTGAAAATGATGTTGAATCGCCTTGTAAGAGTTTCACTTTGCGCTTATACTCCCAGTGGCCGGTTTGCCCGTTGCCGTGTTGTGTTGTGAAACAAGATTTAGATCAGCACATGTGGAAGTTCGGTGGTGTTTAGCCGAGCAGTGCAATTAAGTCGTCCATAGATTTATTCGAAAACACGTTTTAGTTAACTTCATGAATGTTGCAGTGCTTTGTTGGAATATCACGACGCTTTATGTCGGCTTTCATAAACTATTACTGCTAAATATAATTTTGTAAACTAATTCGTTAGTTTTGTAAAACACTTTAACCTACATTTTAAAGACTCTACAAGTTTTGCATAATTTACTTTAATCGTCTACTTTTAATAATACGGTCTCTTCACGACATATCCACGTTTCATGAACAAAACTNGTCTTTTCACGACATATCCACGTTTAATGAACAAAACTTTTGGAAATTCACCCCCTCTATGACATTTTTGACTGTTTTCCAACTACATATTATATCACGAGAGTTTTGTTATTTTCGTTAACAGTAAAAAGGTACAATGCATTTTTTAAATTAATTTAAACTGTTACTTAAATTTTGTCGAGATATTATAATACTGATGAATTAAAAACAGAGAGAAAAGTGGTATTTTGGTATTGTACAGTAAGAAACAGTTCCCATCTAAAATATTATCACAATGGTTTTTTTTTAAGTTATTCGTAAAGTAGAAGTTTCTTATTTTCATATTAAGGTATTCAGGAAGGCAATTAAAAACACATTAAATCTCTGTGTACGTCTATCCAGTGCAGAAATACGGTGCGCTTTTTTTCCTTTGGCGTTTCTTTCCAGAATGGTGTACGCTTTGTTTACATGTAATGGAGTGCTACGCAGTGAGTAACCCGAAAGTAGAACTTTTTCAGCGCCTCAGAAAATTTGGAAGTAACCACGAGTAGACTGTAGTTCATTAATGGTTACTTCCAATTTTTTTGAAGCCCTGATATAGATCTACGTACAGGAAATTACTTCACATCATACAAACAAAGCTCAACCAAGTCTACAAATTTGAGCCACAGGGACAACGCACCGCATTTGTGTTCACTCACTTTA
This sequence comes from Clitarchus hookeri, assembly GCA_002778355.1. NCBI lineage: Eukaryota > Metazoa > Arthropoda > Insecta > Phasmatodea > Phasmatidae > Clitarchus > Clitarchus hookeri. Next base: position 227,500 of record NQII01003746.1, on the reverse strand, counting down.
ATAACTTTCTGTTCTGCTGCAGCCATAATAATAAANACCACAGGGACAACGCACCGCATTTGTGTTCACTCACTTTAATAACTTTCTGTTCTGCTGCAGCCATAATAATAAATACTTAAGTTGTACAAATGAAAACAAACATTAACTGTGTAAATTAATGCAGTGGGCTTCTGATTGACATATCTGTAATCACCAAATAACGGTTCATGCATTAAAAAATGTAAACATTTTTTAAAAATTTATTTATAATTAACATTTCCCCCCATATATGGCCTGTTATTTGGTGATTGCATATTTGTCGCGTGATAGCCCACGGCATTAGTATACTTTGTAATTTTTTCATTTGTACAACTTGGTTAGTATTTGTTGTTACGGATGCAGTAAAACAGGAAAATTTTGGATTTGACATGAAATTATTCACAAAATATAAAGTGTAAAATTTTTTTATTCGAGAAAAATGGCATTGCATTCAATGCGTACAAGTTGAGCAATGTTTGGTTCAAATATAAATGTATTAATTATTTGGTAACCGACACCCATAAATTCACCCGCCAGCAGTTGTGGCGATAACAGTACGGGGCTCAGTAACGCCAACATAATACAAATATTAAAGAAATGAAGTTCCCTGCTAAGCCAAGGAACGACGCCCGAGGCAAGAGAGACGACTGAAGCAGAGGAAATGAAAGAGTCTCAAGAAGTTCTGACGTTATTTGCAACCACACTGCAATTGTGAAACAAACTGTGTGATTATACTGACCGCCTGTCTCTCTNGAAGTTCTGACGTTATTTGCAACCACACTGCAATTGTGAAACAAACTGTGTGATTATACTGACCGCCTGTCTCTCTCTTCTTCTTCTGTGGTCTCGGTTAACGTCCGACTGTTACGCAGACCTCCGTATCTCAAGGTAAATTAACTGACAGACACTTTTAAAAAGACCGAAGTTGAATGATAATACATACATTCGACATAAAATTAAAATGGATACGAGAAGTACCGCATGGTCATTTGGGTTAGATATGAATCTAAAAACGCCGTTACATATCTTTAATCACATACATTTTCAGAAAAAGAAACAGCATTTTTACTCGGGTTACCAGACGTCCTTTTTTACCCGGCCGTGCCCTCTTTTTGTGGCCTTGTAAATAGTCCGGGTTTNTTTTACTCGGGTTACCAGACGTCCTTTTTTACCCGGCCGTGCCCTCTTTTTGTGGCCTTGTAAATAGTCCGGGTTTTACAAAATAATCGACATGCCCTCGTTTCCAAATAAAAGTGAAAGACATTGAAGTTTTACTTTTTTGTTGGTTTTTCATACGACGTTAAACATTTAGTAACGGTGCCAACGAACTTCCTGCACAAGTGCTAACCTTTTGGAGAATATTACGTGCAGCCTTTATAAACACACTCATATGTTTTATCCTGGCGGCTTTTTCTACATGTCTAGGTTGAGAAGTGCCTATTCTATTCAAAATTTTATGATTATTTACTAGGAAATAAAAAACTGCTAAAACGAATAAAATCGCCAAAGAAATAAGATCGAAATATATCTGAAGTTGAGCTGTGTGAGAGTGAGTAACTGTAAAATAACAAAAATGTGTTCAGTGCTTATGTACAAGTGTGTTTTATGTGAATACTTCTGTATTATATGCTTACAAGATATTCTGTAGTGCCTACAAATTATATGGATTTGACTTTCATATCCAGAGTGAACATAGTTATCACTTTATCTAGTTGTAAAAAAAAANGCCTACAAATTATATGGATTTGACTTTCATATCCAGAGTGAACATAGTTATCACTTTATCTAGTTGTAAAAAAAAATATTTTGTATTTCTTAACAGCTATCAAATTTGGGATACAATTTGAACTGCGACATAAACGAATTTTNAACACTTTAACCTACATTTTAAAGACTCTACAAGTTTTGCATAATTTACTTTAATCGTCTACTTTTAATAATACGGCCTCTTCACGACATATCCACGTTTCATGAACAAAACTTTTGAAAATTCACCCCCTCTATGACATTTTTGACTGTTTTCCAACTACATATTATATCACGAGAGTTTTGTTATTTTCGTTAACAGTAAAAAGGTACATTGCATTTTTTTTAGTTAATTTAAACTGTTACTTAAATTTTGTCGAGATATTATAATACTGATGAATTAAAAACAGAGAGAAAAGTGGTATTTTGGTATTGTACAGTAAGAAACAGTTCCCATCTAAAATATTATCACAATGGTTTTTTTTTTAAGTTATTCGTAAAGTAGAAGTTTCTTATTTTCATATTAAGGTATTCAGGAAGGCAATTAAAAACACATTAAATCTCTGTGCACGTCTATCCAGTGCAAAAATACGGTGCGCTGTTTTTCCTTTGGCGTTTCTTTCCAGAATGGTGTACGTTTTGTTTACATGTAATGGAGTGCTACGCAGTGAGTAACCCGAAAGTAGAACTTTTTCAGCGCCTCAGAAAATTTGGAAGTAACCACGAGTAGACTGTAGATCATTAATGGTTACTTCCAATTTTTTTAAAGCCCTGATATAGATCTACGTACAGGAAATTACTTCACCTCATACAAACAAAGCTCAACCAAGTCTACAAATTTGAACCACAGGGACAACGCACCGCATTTGTGTTCACTCACTTTAATAACTTTCTGTTCTGCTGCAGCCATAATAATAAATACTTAAGTTGTACAAATGAAAACAAACATTAACTGTGTAAATTAATGCAGTGGGCTTCTGATTGACATATCTGTAATCACCAAATAACGGTTCATGCATTAAAAATTGTAAACATTTTTTAAAAATTTATTTATAATTAACATTTCCCCCCATATATGGCCTGTTATTTGGTGATTGCATATTTGTCGCGTGATAGCCCACGGCATTAGTATACTTTGTAATTTTTTCATTTGTACAACTTGGTTAGTATTTGTTGTTACGGATGCAGTAAAACAGGAAAATTTTGGATTTGACATGAAATTATTCACAAAATATAAAGTGTAAAATTTTTTTATTCGAGAAAAATGGCATTGCATTCAATGCGTACAAGTTGAGCAATGTTTGGTTCAAATATAAATGTATTAATTATTTGGTAACCGACACCCATAAATTCACCCGCCAGCAGTTGTGGCGATAACAGTACGGGGCTCAGTAACGCCAACATAATACAAATATTAAAGAAATGAAGTTCCCTGCTAAGCCAAGGAACGACGCCCGAGGCAAGAGAGACGACTGAAGCAGAGGAAATGAAAGAGTCTCAAGAAGTTCTGACGTTATTTGCAACCACACTGCAATTGTGAAACAAACTGTGTGATTATACTGACCGCCTGTCTCTCTTTTCTTCTTCTGTGGTCTCGGTTAACGTCCGACTGTTACGCAGACCTCCGTATCTCAAGGTAAATTAACTGGCAGACACTTTTAAAAAGACCGAAATTGAATGATAATACATGCATTCGACATAAAATTAAAATGGATACGAGAAGTACCGCATGGTCAGTTGGGTTAGATATGAATCTAAAAACGCCGTTACATATCTTTAATCACATACATTTCCAGAAAAAGAAACAGCAGTTTTACTCGGGTTACCAGACGTCCTTTTTTACCCGGCCGTGCCCTCTTTTTGTGGCCTTGTAAATAGTCCGGGTTTTACAAAATAATCGACATGCCCTCGTTTCCAAATAAAAGTGAAAGACATTGAAGTTTTACTTTTTTGTTGGTTTTTCATACGACGTTAAACATTTAGTAACGGTGCCAACGAACTTCCTGCACAAGTGCTAACCTTTTGGAGAATATTACGTGCAGCCTTTATAAACACACTCATATGTTTTATCCTGGCGGCTTTTTCTACATGTCTAGGTTGAGAAGTGCCTATTCTATTCAAAATTTTATGATTATTTACTAGGAAATAAAAAACTGCTAAAACGAATAAAATCGCCAAAGAAATAAGATCGAAATATATCTGAAGTTGAGCTGTGTGAGAGTGAGTAACTGTAAAATAACAAAAATGTGTTCAGTGCTTATGTACAAGTGTGTTTTATGTGAATACTTCTGTATTATATGCTTACAAGATATTCTGTAGTGCCTACAAATTATATGGATTTGACTTTCATATCCAGAGTGAACATAGTTATCACTTTATCTAGTTGTAAAAAAAAAATATTTTGTATTTCTTAACAGCTATCAAATTTGGGATACAATTTGAACTGCGACATAAACGAATTTTGTATATTTCCATTGTAAAATTATCTGTCCTCTTTCTTCGTGTCATTTTCTCGCAAGCGTCCTCTTTTTTTTTAATGCTAGTTATTTGAACGTGTCCTATTTTTGAATACCACATATCTGGTAACCCTTCAACACTGTGCGAGGAATTGGGTTCGTGACCAACGGAAACACAGATGAAAGGTCATGGTTCGCACACCTACTATGAACTAACCTAATACACACCTCGGACGTTACCCCTGCAACATAACAGAAATTGAAAAACTGTTACGTTCACAAAGTGTGAAATGTTCAGCTCTCAGCTGAGATGACGATGGCATAACATCTTAAACAGGACAGCAAACCAGCTTTGAAACAATTTGACTGAACTTATTTGTACACTCATCCAATAAAACGTTAGATTTGTTCAGTGTGAAACTTGTGTAGTACTTAAATTAATAGCTTTTTTTAAACACTGATTGCTGAGTTTAAACGTGTTTTTGTGCGTAATGATAACATTTCCCCCAAACTTGAATTAAAAAAAAAAAAAAAAAGCTCGGATTTCAAGATTTTTGCTGGAAATGTTAAACCGTTCGTACTCAGGTATATGCTGGCTATTGTCCTCCCTAAACCTTGTTCGAGATGGGATTTGAAATAACGACCTCCCCTAACTGCTGACATTATCAAACAACACTTCTGTCAGCAAACAGCTCTTGATCGCCTACACATTGTGTTCACTAGTAGTAGGCGGGAGATACGGCGTGATGCACAAAAAGCAACTTTGTTTACCACACTCGTAAATATTCAGATAACAGTACGTAAAGCTTTGTAAAAACTAAGACTTAAACAAACCAATCTGTGGAATCTAATGCTTAAGTAACGAATGCTGATTCAAGGAACAATGAGCGGAGATGATGCAGCGAATTTAAGAATATTCGTGTTGTGGCTGCGTTGTGAGCTACAGTTGTTCCCTGTGCTCAGGAACATATCCGAGCCAGTCATTTGGCTGGAGCTGAGGGGGGCTCGGGCGAAACATAGCTCTTGTCTCAAAACCTGGTAGAGGGAGGGGAGGAAATTCATTAGCGCGCATGTGCAGTGTACAGGATGAGTATAAAAGAATAGGGGTTTAAACTTCCAGATATTATAGTTTTGGTTTGTTGGATGTTCCTTGATTGACCACTCAAATGAACCGCGGAACCGTGAAATTTGTTTACCATACATTCATAAATGTTCAATGTGACCACGTGCTGCCCGAACGACATCCACGCGATAATCAAACTCGTTCCACACTCTTGTCAGCATGTCCGGTGTTGCGGTTTGGATGGCGTCCGTAATTCTCGTTTTGAGGTCGTCAATGTTAGCCGGTAATGGTGGACGAAACACTTAATCCTTTATGTACCCCCATAAAATAAAATCGCACGGGGTAAGTTCCGGGCTTCTTAGGGGCCAGTGATGAAGAGCCTGGTCACCAGCTGCTCCTCGACCAATCCAGCGTTGCAGCAACGTCTCGTTCGGGTATCCGCGAACAGCTAGGTGCCAATGGAGTGGCACACCATAAAGGAAACATCAGACCGTCCCCTTCACATTGACGTGTCGAATGCGAGCTCGCTTCCTCCTCACCACCTCAAACCGAGAGTTACGAATGCCATCCAAACCATAACACCGGACATGCTGACAAGAGCGTGGAACGTGTTTGATTATCGCGTAGATGCCGTTCGGGCCGCTCATGGTGGTCACATTGAACATTTCTGAATGTATGGTAAACAAACTTCATGGTTCCGCGGTTCATTTGATTGGTCAATCAAGGTTGTAGGTTGTTTGGTTTTGATATTATAGACCTTCAAATTTGGGGTATTCTTTTATACTCAGCCTGTATAACGCACCCTCAAATTTACGCTTTAAAACGTTTGTTGTAAAGTAACGATAATTTTATTAGAAAATGAAGTATATAACAGGATACATTGTAGCCACGATATTTTGCAATCTAAGAAATGTGTCTATACTTAAAGCTAAGCGTATTTTTTGGTTAATGCTAATTATTATTTATCTAATTTCTGAAGATTTCTATTAGAAAAGGAAAATTAGACCTTTTGTAAGGCAAATTTTGAAATAGAAAAACAATTTTGCATCTACTCTTCTATTGGCAACACATGGCAACTATCAATATAATGTGAGATATTATACGATTGTCTAATTAACCTACCAATACAGCAAAAAGGGATTGTCCGTAATGAGTAAAATTGTGTTTCTTGAAGAGCTCGTAGTCCCTAGTAAACATTATAAAACGCAGCTGTAGAAATGATAGTGAATAAAATATTTAACAGTACTGGTTTATTGTGAAACTTATAACTTGTAACTGTGCTGTAAATATGTTAGCCAACCCAAAANTATAGCACACTCATTTCTATTAATTTTATTTGTTAATTCATCGATTTTATTACATCTCTAAAATTTTAATTTTTTACATTAATTTATTTTGGTATTCCCATTCTTTTTTTAAATCATGTGCCCAATTTATTTTTCATTGCTAAATTTTGTCCCGTTTACTTTCAACTTAATTATTTATAGTGCTAGTTCCTCGAGCTTAAGTTCTGAGAATTCTCAAAATTAAAATCATAAATGGTAAAAAAAAAAAAAAAAAAAAAACTCTAGTTTGTGCTCGTCGTGAATTCTTTACACGTCACGACGTTAAATATACAGCTCATACAGATGATGACAAAACGTAACATCAGTTAATTTCTTTTGAAACTGTGGGACATTTCTGCATAGATGGCTTATACACACTTCAGATGGTTCCTCGAAACGTTTTTAAAAGAAGCTTCCTAATATGTTACTAAACATGTAATCCTTTCGTTACCAGGAACACTCTCTGCTGATGTGGCAACGGTATGACATTTCAACAACGAGCAAACCATCTTTGTTCTGTCACCTGCGACAGCTGCAAGGTGCTTAAACACCTTGCAATACGCTGGAAACATTCATTATTCATTTTGTTTTCGGAAATGTTTTGCCTCGAGACATAATGGCCACGTTCATATTAAAAAACAATGAAATGTATTATTTAAGAAACTCTCATAGGCCAAGAATGCTGTGTTGACGTTCTCAGAAAAAAAATTCTCGAAAGCGATAGATCAGTAGCGTCATCACCACAGTCTGGTGATATTTTCCACTAAAAAAGTTATTCGCGTTGCACATAACGTCACAAACTGCTACGCAAAAAGCGATTTGGCAATACGACTCAGCAAGATGCACGGTCGAATCCTTTGTTTAAAAAACAATAAAGAACAAGTAGAGATGTGAACAACGCGTATTAGGAAATACTACACGTACAGTACGAGTGTCACACGCTTTTGGGACCAAGTTTTATTAATGCTGGTACCTGGAAAGATGAAAAGTGCTAAGGATTTTACTCACCAATGATCTAATAACGCGCAGTCGAGGCGGCTATGTTCAGCCTGTCCAGGTTGTCTCTCCGATATGGGCGAGAATCATTGTCTCACGATACCTTTGCGCTGTCCTCTTATCATATCAGCACACGCAACTCCATCTTATCACGTCTAAAAGAAAGTAATTGGTAGGAAACTACCAACAATCGAGTCGTCAAAGATATCACGTAGATAGCGTGCGTCGTTTCACTCGATCTGATGACGCTGGATAGCAGCACACGTGTGTTGCGTTCCTGCACTGTNTCATATCAGCACACGCAACTCCATCTTATCACGTCTAAAAGAAAGTAATTGGTAGGAAACTACCAACAATCGAGTCGTCAAAGATATCACGTAGATAGCGTGCGTCGTTTCACTCGATCTGACGACGCAGGATAGCAGCACACGTGTGTTGCGTTCCTGTACTGTTGACAGGCACTCACGTCACTGATGAGTGCACGAGACAAGAGATTTAGGTGGCTCTCGACATCGAGGTCTTGAGAGCCGACGAGGGTGAAGCGAGGGGAGTATACAGCAGCGTCGGAATGCAAGGGCAGGGGAAACAGGAGATCTCCGAGAAAGCCCGCCGACCAGTGGCATCATCCGGCATGATTCCCAAGGGGTGGCCCCGCCGGGAATCGAACCCGGTTCGCCTTGGTGGGAGGCGAGTAGTCTAACCACTACACCGCCGCGGCCCTTGAAGTCACTAATGACTTGTCAGTGCTCGTCAGCAGAAACGGAATAGTCCGAGGGGAGTGTCTAAGTTCGTGATGGATGGAGGTCATAATGAAAATAAAAGAACTAAAATATATTGTTAATTTACTCACACAGCTGTTATTTACATCATTAATCTATCTATCTCCACTAAATAGCTCTCTTTATTTCTCAGTGGGCGCGATATTTAATGTCTTTTTCAACTATAATTAGCGCCCATCTTAAAATATCTGNGCTCTCTTTATTTCTCAGTGGGCGCGATATTTAATGTCTTTTTCAACTATAATTAGCGCCCATCTTAAAATATCTGTTTGTAGTCAATTAACTCATACTCATCATTAATACATGTCCAGTCTGTCTGTTGCCATCATTTGTAATGTTTTCCACTCACGCATCCGGTCTAATAGCCCAGCCTGTCAGTCGCACCTTCACTGCTCTGATGTTCGCAGTTGCAGATTTTCCTCCCTCTGGTCACCAGGCCTTGACCTGGAAGGTTCGCCGCACCCCGAGTCACACTGCGAGAAACTAGGGCAGCAAACCGCTAGAAAATTCTTCAGATAAACTCAGAAGTTCAATCTGCTGAAGGTCAGGAGCGCGCGAGCCACAAAAGATTTATCGCGGTGGAAAGCTTTTCTTAAAAATATTAGATTATCACTCGTCCGACCTTCCGAACATACCTTGTGACCCACCGCCGCTATCATCTAACTGCTTTGTCCTTCACTTAGCGCGGGACCAAGCAGCGAGCGCGTAGCAATACTAATATTTATTCAATGATAAGGTTACTGTTGTTGATGTTCCAATTCTACCTACATCGTTCAGAAGTAGAAATAACATTATTGTTACTGTGCTCTCGAAAACAACTGTAAAAAACGTAAGAATGTACAAAATGGCAAGAGGGGTGAGGAGGGAAAGTTTACGTATTTCATTCATGAAAACAAAAAAAACTTTGCGGGCACCAATAATCAACCCTTTCAATACTGATTTTATATTTTGATACTACAGATAAATTTAATTCAGATATACATTAGGGTGTCTGTAATAAGCATGTATTCAAGTTATTCGATTTTTTGGAAAAAAAACATTTTTGGAAANAGATATACATTAGGGTGTCTGTAATAAGCATGTATTCAAGTTATTCGATTTTTTGGAAAAAAAACATTTTTGGAAATAAGTCTGGGACACATATGTCCCGTTAGCGCCTTTCGGTGGGGAATATATGTCCCATTAAGTTGCTAAGTATATTTGAAATTTTTTTTAATTAATGCTAATTTTGATATAACCAAACATAAGAGCATGAAAGATGTTCACAATACAACATGTATTATCATATGCGTATTGTGTTTACATTTTCCATTTCACATTCAATAAACCAAAAGTAAAACAAACCTTTTTTTCAGTAACATCCTAAATCCTAACATTGGCTTTTATTTTCATTTCCTTACTCTAGTAGCACTCTTGATACTTGATACGCCTACTGAATGTAATAATATAAAAATACCTACTGTTTATTACAAAAAAAGAATTGCACTCAGTAAACGAAAATGAAAACAAATATTTTACAGTAAAGTATTTGACTATCCTAACATTGTCTTTTGTTTTCATTTCTTCCCTCTAGTAACTCTNAGGAAAACAAATATTTTACAGTAATGTATTTGACCATCCTAATATTGTTTTACATTTCATTTCGTCTCTCTAGTAACACTACTGACACTCGATAANATAATTGATAAGCTTACTAAATGTAACAATAAATACATACTGCATATTACAAACAAAATCGCATTCAGTATAAAAACAGCAACAAAGAATTTAAAGTAATGTATTTGACCATCCTAATATTGTTTTACATTTCATTTCGTCTCTCTAGTAACACTACTGACACTCGATAATCTTGCTAAACGTAACAATATAATAAACACACAATGCATATAAAAATCACAACTAGTTGCACATTTTGCAAGTAGGAATATTTTGTCATTTGAGTGAAACTGTTTTGTTACGACACTGGTATGGGATAAACATAGCTATTTTCTGAGAATTATGTCTGTAATATGTTTCCTATTTCCGTTGATATTTATCCCTGTATAGTAATAGCCCACACTTTATAGCGAATAACAGTGCTGCTGTTAGATTAGGTGTGATACGGAGTGAAATAATTTTTGCAGAGAGGCAGTTGACACATCTGGCAAAGTGTTTTCGTTCTTGTTTCAATCTTCTGCTATGAACAATGATAACATCTCCTTCTTGTATTTCCTTCAACTGGAAGGTGGTCACCTACATTCAACATAGTTTTGAATCTTTTCGATGGACGACCGCTGAATTTTTTATGTCTTGTTTGGGCTCTTTCTTTCCCGCAAGTGATCATGCCTTCAGCTAAACCGACAAGAAACTGAAAAAATGGAATATAATTTCCGCTGACCTCTTTGAAAACAATCCACACATTTACAGCGGAAATCATTAGAAGCCTGTAAAATACTTTCTTCCACCATTTTGCAGATTTTCTGTCATGATCACACAGTGTTGCTATCTGGTCAGCAATATCTGCCCCTCCCATAAACTTATTATAGAAAGCTACTGAATCGGGGCATTCAACTTCAATTCGGGTTCCATTTTTTTTAGTTCGTTTCACAGTTGTTTTGGTATTGATGTGACAGTTACTAAAAACTAATTCTTCTTTAGTGTCATGCCACTTGACTGCCAAAGTACCTGATGCTTTTCGTACACTTTTCCATGACTTTATTACAGTACCAACTGCTGCATTAGGCAAAATGTCTATCAGATGTACTGAAGTAAAAAACCTGTCAAAACATCAGACTGCATCTGGGTTAGGAATAGTTTCTGCCAACGTAGCAACAACCCTCTCTCCTGGTGTGCCATTGTATGTATGGTTTCTTTGCCACAATAAGCATTGAAATCGTAAGTGTAATCAGTCACAGAGTCACATCGTAGCCATAACTTGATGCCTCTTTTTACTGGATTTAGCGACATGTACTGTTTTAGCACTGATCGCCCCTTGAATATGGCCATGGACTCATCACTGCATTATACAGCACTATCTGTTCTGCATGTCTGAAATGTAGTATTTAAACAGGAAGTTAGTTCTTCTACATAGTACAATTTACTGACTGTCTGATTTTTCTGCTTCATTGCAATAAAGCTTAGAGAACAACAACATGCACCTATCTCTCGACATAACATTTTTGTTTGCCTTATTCCCCAGTGAAGCATTTGAGGACCTATGATGAGAAAAATTAGGAAACCTGTGGTAAGACATGTCAAATGAACAACCTAAAGCTATCATAATTTCACCATCATCTGTCTTTGCAATTTTCTTTGTCGATACCAATAAAAGAATTTCTAACCTCTCATTTGCGCACTGAGCAATAAATATAAACAAACTTTTTGGAAACAGTTAAAAAAAAAAGTGCAATTCTGAAGAGCTACGATTCAAGTCTGCTAAAATGTCACAGTCTCGCAAAGGTGGGATAGACTTTCTGGGCTCAAAGTCGTCTTTCACATTAGACCATATATATATTATCATTGCTATTTGGTGACACACTGCCACTGTTTTTTTACCTGATATTTTAGATGTACTTACAGCAACTAACTTAGGTGCAGGCCGGCTGCTAGCTGTTAGTGAACCAGCTGACCGTTTCTTCAAAGCTTGTTCATTTTCTACTTCCTAAGAAGGCGACAAAGAATATTCTATTTCTTCACTATTTGAATCTGCTGAACCTTCCTGCCTGTAATCTGGGTCATCTTCGTCCCTAGCTGAGATGTCGTCATCATCTGAATCTGAATCATTCATAAGTAGTTCGTTTATTTCTTCATGAGTGAGTCCAAATCTCCTGTAAAAGAATTATGAAAATGCTTTCAATAGGACTGATGGGATAATACCGACCCGAGCAAAGTACCTACTAGGACAAACGTGTCCCACGTGCAAACATTGCAACGGTTTACAATCTGTAGTTCATCAAAGTTGCATAATTTTATAATACAACGATACTAGATACCAGTAAGTAACATAACTAACATTTATTTTGCTTTGCCCACCTTCTTTATTTATCAGAAGCCATGATGTGGCTTTATTGATGCATCACACCTCCATGCTATGTTTGGTAACACTGACCATATTGTTTCCCGAGCAGTTCTGTAACACCACGAATATTGAATAACCCCAGAATTACGGAGAAGCATTATATTACCTTGTACTGTGCACTTAAACCATCGTAGTAGCAATGTATAAACTTTTCATGGGACATATGTATCCCACTAAGATTGAAAGNTACTGTGCACTTAAACCATCGTAGTAGCAATGTATAAACTTTTCATGGGACATATGTATCCCACTAAGATTGAAAGGGTCAAACCAGTATCTTTCATATTGCAGATGCAAGCTCTTTAACACACGACCACTCTCAGTCTCATTTTACATCCCTGGCCTATCACTGATGGCGTGCTTCAAGTGTATTTGGCAANATTACCTTGTACTGTGCACTTAAACCATCGTAGTAGCAATGTATAAACTTTTCATGGGACATATGTATCCCACTAAGATTGAAAGAGTCAAACCAGTATCTTTCATATTGCAGATGCAAGCTCTTCAACACACGACCACTCTCAGTCTCATTTTACATCCCTGGCCTATCACTGATGGCNGTCAAACCAGTATCTTTCATATTGCAGATGCAAGCTCTTCAACACACGACCACTCTCAGTCTCATTTTACATCCCTGGCCTATCACTGATGGCGTGCTTCAAGTGTATTTGGCAAGAACAACATAATATCATCACTTAGGATTGTCTGAATTTAGTTATTTAGAGAATTTCTGCACTTCAGAGAGATATTAATTATAAAGGGGGACTGAAAAATTGCAGAGTTGGAGTTTTACAACTGCAGAATATACACTGATGGAAAATGGGAAATGAACACCCGGACTCAATAGTCTCACACGAATGGAGGTTTCATTGAATAATTATACAGGCTGTATACTGTTTGTGATAATTATTACAGTGCCGTATATCTATGGACAGAGGCTACAAAGTATCTTCACAACAATGCCACTATCATGTGTAGCCGTATTTAGCGACGATGCAGTCCTGCGTGGATATATTATCATAAAGGCATCGGATGTCGTCTTTGGGAATAGTGTTCCACGCTAATTCCACCTGTTGCAATTGGTGGAGAGTTGTTGCCAGTATTGCAGACCGAACCAAACACTGTCTCATCATGCCCCACACATGTACAATGGAGGAAAGGCCGGGTGATCGTGCTGGCCAGAGGAATTGACGAACACATTCGGGAGCACATTGGGTAACACGAGACATGTGTACACGGGCATTGTCCTAATGGAAGATGACATTTCCTTGACGTTGTAGGAACGTCAACAAAATGGGCTGGATGATGTTCTTGATGTAACACTCACTGTTCAGTGCCCCCACAACAAAATCCAGAGGCATACGGTCATTGTAGGCTATTGTCCCTTAGACCATGATGGCAGGAGTTGGTCCTGTATGTCACTGCCGTATACACTCTGGTTTTTGCCGCTCTCCTGGTCGATGCCGCACTCGCAAACGACCGTTACTGACGCCAAGGCAGAATTTACTCTCATCACTAAACACAACTCCGCGCTGTTCATCCCTCAAGTTGCGTCGTTCCCAACACCATCCGAGGCGGTGATGAGGTGCGAGAGGAAGTCTGGCGAGCAGCACCCTTGATCGTAGCCCAGCGTCCAGCAAACGGTTGGTGACTGTCCTAGCTGACACCCTGGGTGCAACAGTGGTCCTAATCTGTGAGGCGGTCGCCGTGCGATCAGCAATGGCTGCTCGTCTGATGCGGCGGCCCAGGCGGGAATCCGTATGCAGCTGCCGCCCGGAACCAGGTTAAAGAGCATGTGCACCATCGTTGGACCACCGGCACCACCAACGATGCACAGCACACTTTCCCTCAGGCGCACAATACGGCCTCATTCAAAGTCCGTTAATTGCGCGAAGTGTGGTTGTCTATGCCGTCGTGGCAAGTCTACGATGCTTACTACACACAGCTCGATGCTTGAAACAACAGACTACTCTTTCACCGGGTCAACTACAGTTGTATTGGGCTCAGCGGTGTTATGCCTAGTACGCGGTTCCTACTCTGTCCACAGCACAGTACTGTTAATCATTGCATGTACTGTCTTCTATCCGTGCCCCATGTTCATATGGCGTCATTTTTCATTTTCCACCAGTGTATTTTTTTAAGGAATGTTTCAGTCGGTAAAAGAATTATTAGGATTGTAAATGTACAATATATCATTACAGTCTGGTTGGTTACAACAATAACTGAGCAGGGGAAATAGACATATCAACATGATCGCATGAGTTTATCTTTCCTGAGGAAGTAAGGCAAAAGGCAATGAATTTGCTCACACTCAAAAGGACATTATAAGGAAATATCCCCTTCATTTTCCTGTTAAAATAGCGGATCATTTGTAAACGCATTCGCCTGTTTCAAGTGAAATAAATGTCGCAGAATGAAGACTTTTGTTACTTTGACTTTGCGACTTAAAGCGATTCTTGTTCATTTTAAAATATTTCTCCAGATTTTCTACAAGTATAGCTCTTGTAAATTTTTTTACAAAGAATGTTAATATATCTATGCAAAGGTTTTTAAGTTCACAAAGAGTTTCACAGTAAAAATTACAAAAAGTTTACAGTGTACTACAAACGTTTACAGTGTACTACACGAACCGGAAATCAGTTTCTAGGATGGCATTACTGCTTCAAATTAAGTCGCCGTGTACTAAGTGGTGTTGACAGACTCGGAGCAGACTTGTGACCTTGTAGCGAGTCAGCATGTGAAAACGTGCGCGACTTGTGTGCCACAGCCGAACTTATCGCTTGGCTGTGGAGCGTCGACGAGGATGCATTTCGCCAAGCACGCTGTGCCCTGTCCGACACGTTCCCGAGCTCAGTGGTACACGGTTGCCAGCTTGGCGAATTTATAACCAGATATGGTGTTTTCAGAACATGGTATGGTGGTCACATTTCATATTTGCAACAAATCGAAAATTAGCGATTTCTGTAAAAATAACCCGGTTGCAAATATAGTGATTTAAAGGAAAACTTAGGATTTTTTTCTCTGATAATAAATGATTGAAATTTGTGACATCAGGGTTACTCGTTTTCTAGGAATATATTATGCAAGCCTGGAAAAAGCGTGGGCATATCTTAAGAGGCATACCTTATGTTTTATTGCATGCGAATATCTCTTTATGGGCAGTTGTGTGAGCCGCCTCTTGAGAGAGCAATATGGCGGTCGTAAGCAAAGTTTTTTTTGAAACCCTACACTGAAAAAGTACCAGAAGAATCAATTTATAAATGCTGAGAGTACTGTGACTTTGTGTGTAAGTCCAGCGAAAACATTTTAAAAGTATTGCAGATGAGATCATTTTTTGCTATTTGGCAACTCTGCAGCGATACCAAGTAGAACGAATTGGTATGTTCTGGGACACCTGGCGTCCTGGCGGGGACAATGACAAAAGCCGGCGGCCATCTTAGATGACGCCACACGTCCATTTCCCCCTTTTCCCCTTTGGAATTTCCCTTTTTTACCTCAAAAACGGCTAAAATCGTCAGAATTTACCTCGAAATGTCCTGAATTTCCCTTAAAACCAACGAAATTTTTCACAAAAAAATGTTTTTTGCACACTGCGGCTGAATTTGAACAAATTCCGCCGATGACTCCACAATGCGGCTAAGTGACTCCTTCTTGGGGAGTGAGGAGTGAGGAGTGGAGGGGTTACTCTGACATTCACGCTCTATCATACCATGCCAGCACCATCCATCTTGCCTGAAGAATGTTCGAGTTCATTGCCACGTCATGCAACTTTTATCACCATGCTGTCATTCAACATTGGTTTTCTCATATTACTTCTGGTCTCCTTTTGCTTGGCATCCTGGTGGGGACAAGTCTCATGCTCTGTCATTCTATCATGGTTTTGTCGTATTCCTTTTGTTCTCCTTTCACCTGGAATCCTGGTTGGGACAAGTCTCATGCTCTATTATTATACATTGGTTTCCTCATATTTATTCTGGTCAGCTTTCACCTGGCATCCTGGCAGGGACTTGTCTCATGCAATGTCATTCCACCTGCACGACATGGAGCGAGGGCTGCGCACACACGCTAGCCTAGAGTCGTACTGCGTGCGCACCAATTACGTCCAAAGCTCACCTATCAGCATAGTTAGCTGTAATTTCCTAACCATTAAAAATATATAGTCACAAATTCGTATCATAGGCATCACCTCTGACAAAGAAAAGGATCGCAGGGTAAAGTATTCCTTAAGCGCAAGTACACTGAAGAGCCAAAAAAAATTGGTACACCTGCCTAATATCGTGTAGGACTCCCGCGAGCACGCAGAAGTGCCGCAAGACGACGTGGCATGGACTCGACTAATGTCTGAAGGTATGCAGGAGGCAATTCGCACCATGAATCCTGCAGGGCAGTCCACAAATCCATAGGAGTGGGAGGTGGTGGAGATCTCGTNATGTCTGAAGGTATGCAGGAGGCAATTCGCACCATGAATCCTGCAGGGCAGTCCACAAATCCATAGGAGTGGGAGGCGGTGGAGATCTCGTCTGAACAGCACGTTGCAAGGCATCCCACATATGTTTAATAATGTTCATGTCTGGTGATTTAGGTGGCCAATGGAAGTGTCTAAAGTCAGGTCAGAAGAGTGTTCCTGGAGCCACTCGGTAGCAACTCTCGACGTGTGGGGTGTCGCATTGTCCTGCTGTAATTGTCCACGTCCGTCAGAATGCACAATGGACATGAATGGGTGCAGGTGATGCTAACGTATCTTTCACCTGTCAGAGTCGTATCTAGACGTATCAGGGGTCCCATTTCACGTCAACTATACACTCCCCATACCATGACAGAGCCTCCACCAGCTTGAACAGTCTCCTGTTGAAATGTAGGGTCCATGGATTCATGAGGTTGTCTCCATACCCGTACACGTCCATCCACCCGATACAATTGGAAACGAGACTCGTCAGACCAGGCAACGTGTTTCCAGTCATCAACAGTCTAATGGCGGTGTTGGCGGGCTCAGGCGAGGCGTAGAGCTTTGTGCCGTGCAGTCAACAACGGTACACGAGTGGGCCTTCGGCTCCGAAAGCCCATATCAATTATGGTCCGTTGAATAGTTCGCACGCTGGCACTTGTTGATGCCCCAGCATTGAAATTGCACCAATTTGAGAAAGGGTTGCACGTCTGTCACGTTTAATGATTCTCGTCAGTCGTCGTTCGTCCCGTTCGTTCACGATCTTTTTCCGGCAGCAGCGATGTCGAAGATTTGATGTTTTACTGGATTCCCGATATTCACGGTATACTCGTGAAATGGTCGTACGCGAAAATCCACATTTCATCGCTACATTGGAGATGCTATGTCCCATATCTCGTGCGCCGACTATAATACCACGTTCGAACTCACTTAAATCTTGATAACCTGCCATTGTAGCAGCAGTAACCAATCTAGCAACTTTACCAGACGCTTGTCTTATATAGGCGATGACGACCGCATTGCGTTACTCTGATTGGTTTCATACCTCTGTTATTTGCATACGCATGCCTATACTGTTTTTTTTGGAGCTACAGTGTATATGTGTATGAATACTAATGTTTGTAAAAAATGTAACACAAAGAAGGATACCTGCGATTGAAATGAACTGTATACCACATATTGGGTACATGCCAATACAAAATTGATTAGGATTACAGAGCTGTACNTGACGACCGCATTGCGTTACTCTGATTGGTTTCATACCTCTGTTATTTGCATACGCATGCCTATACTGTTTTTTTTTGGAGCTACAGTGTATATGTGTATGAATACTAATGTTTGTAAAAAATGTAACACAAAGAAGGATGCATGCGATTGAAATGAACTGTATACCACATATTGGGTACATGCCAATACAAAATTGATTAGGATTACAGAGCTGTACNATGCGATTGAAATGAACTGTATACCACATATTGGGTACATGCCAATACAAAATTGATTAGGATTACAGAGCTGTACATGATCTCTGTCCTTGAGAATTCAGTTTGGTGAGAAGACCCCACTTGTTGCATCAGAGCCCCTAAACGTTGTGGCATGTAATCAAAGAATACCCGGATATGTTCCTGGGGAATCTCCCTCCACGCGGTTTGTATGCGAGTTCACAACGCAGAAACAGTGTTTGCTGGAGGTCCGTGACGAACAAGTCACTGACCAATCATATCCCAGTAGGCGTGATGTCAGGCGAACGTGCAGGTCAGGGTACCCGTCGTTCAATGAAGAAGGCTTGCACATACCTAGCCACATGCGGCCGGGCATTGTCCTGCTGAAATATAGCATGTGGAGTCGCCTGAAGTAGGGGCAGTACCTCTGGCTCTAAAACCTCCTTGATGTAGCAGTTGCTGTTCAGATTGCCCTCAGTACGTACGAGCCGAGATAGCATGTTGTATCCAATGGCGCCCTACACCATCACACTTGGCGTTTTTCCTCTATGCCATTGTACGATGCAGGCTGCCAGATTGCGGTCACCATAGTAGCGTCTAACACGTATGCGGCCATCACTGTAGGGCAGGTTGAAGCGGGACTCGTCCGAAAACACTACATTTTGNCATCACACTTGGCGTTTTTCCTCTATGCCATTGTACGATGCAGGCTGCCAGATTGCGGTCACCATAGTAGCGTCTAACACGTATGCGGCCATCACTGTAGGGCAGGTTGAAGCGGGACTCGTCCGAAAACACTACATTTTGCCACTCAGCTCACCAGCGACGGCGTTCACATGCCCATTGCAGCATGAGACGTTTATGGCTTCTGGACAATGGAAGCCGACGCAATGGCATGCGTGCCACCAGTCCAGACTGCAGCAGACGGCGTCGAACCGTCGACGGAGACACGTCCACACCCATTGCAGTGCTCCAGTGTCGAGTCAACACTGTGGACGAGACTGTACAGTCAGTTATGGCCGTGCGGACAAGATGGCGGTCATCCCGTGATGTGGTCACATTGCGTGTTCCAGTACCCTCTCATCGCTGCGTATTAACCTCTTATATCCCCTGGTGCCCCACACGCATCACTGTAGTAGCAGCATGCCCTGTACGAGCCGTAATGTCACGGTATGACAAACCCGTTTCCCGGAGACCGATCATTCTGTCCCGTTCGATCTCACTCACATGCTGATATGGCACCCTTTGATGTCGACAAGGCATACTGGCACTTGCTTTCACTTCGTTTGACGAATCTTCCCTGACTAATTTTGGCGTAAAATTGACCTTTCCAGTTACACAAGAGAGGGCGCTGCTGGGTCATCGTGTGCGATATTTCTCTGCAATCGTTATCACTTATTGCTGGAACACTGTTCTCCCCATCCTCTGAGTTTGGATTTGTTTGGGGCCATTCTTTCTGGGTGTTGCAATTTTCACATACACCTCATGCAAGCAAAGCTTGACCGAGTCTAGAAAATTACTCCAAAGGGACAACGTACCGCATTCGTATGCACTCGCTATAATAACATTTTACATAAGAACTAACTAGGCATTACCAACGCACCTATTTACTCCCTCTTTTATTTACATTAATTATAAGTAAAATACAATTTATAGATAAAATAAAAGTATAAGTTCAATTTAACCAAAAGCAAACCATTTTTATATTAAAACCAGTATAACAAGCGTGTGATACACGACATATTTAGGAAACAATCAAGCACGTAATACATAAGGTCATTTTTCAAAAGTTTAATTTAAAAATTGTGAAGAAACTGCAAATAGACTATAATATGAATTGGAAATGCAGTGAAACAGGAGAGCCGATCGGTGCTTTAGGCTCCCGGGAGAGCTACGGATGTGTGTGTGTGTGTGTGTGGAGGTTAGCAGCCCGAAGGTCGGTCGGAACCAAGCACACAACGTGGGAATGGAGACCACGTCGCCACCAAGGATGATACTGCTATGGTTTACCATTGCCTTCCGCGGGATGGATGAGATGAAGCGAGATGAGAATGGAGCAGCAACTAAATACAAGGGCAGGGGAAACGGGAGATCCCCGAGGAAACCCACCTTCCAGCGGCATCGTTGGCACGATTCCCGCTTGCGAAAATCCGGGAGTGGCCTGGCCGGGGAACGAACTTGATTAGCCTTGGTGGGAGGCGGGCAGGCTAACCGCTCAGCCACCGCGGCCCCGTAAGCCACGGTTATGGATGCATTTTTTAGTTGCAATTTTANTTATATTAAAACCAGTATAACAAGCGTGTGATACACGACATATTTAGGAAACAATCAAGCACGTAATACATAAGGTAATTTTTCAAAAGTTTAATTTAAAAATTGTGAAGAAACTGCAAATATGAACTGGAAATGCAGTGAAACAGGAGAGCCGATCGGTGCTTTAGGCTCCCGGGAGAGCTACGGATGTGTGTGTGTGTTAGTGTGGAGGTTAGCAGCCCGAAGGTCGGTCGGAACCAAGCACACAACGTGGGAATGGAGACCACGTCGCCACCAAGGATGATACTGCTATGGTTTACCATTGCCTTCCGCGGGATGGATGAGATTAAGCGAGATGAGAATGAAGCAGCATCGAAATGCAAGGGCAGGGGAAACGGGAGATCCCCGAGGAAACCCACCTACCAGCGGCAACGTTGGCACGATTCCCGCTTGCGAAAATCCGGGAGTGGCCTGGCCGGGGAACGAACTTGATTAGCCTTGGTGGGAAGCGGGCAGGCTAACCGCTCAGCCACCGCGGCCCCGTAAGCCACGGTTATGGATGCATTTTTTAGTTGCAATTTTANGGCGGGCAGGCTAACCGCTCAGCCACCGCGGCCCCGTAAGCCACGGTTATGGATGCATTTTTTAGTTGCAATTTTATATTAATTTAACACTTAAGCTGTCCCTGAACAGTCTAACAATGCAAAATGTGAAATGTGCTAGTGGATGCCCAGCCGATAAAAAAAGGTTAATTAACAAGTTAACAGAAAAATTTGCTTAAAAAAATATAAGCAAATATGTTTTAAAGTGGCGTCCATGCAAACTCAAGGAACTCCACACTTTATGATATTATCTTGACAATTTCGAAGCATAATGACACGATAAAGTACCGATCTAATTCACGCTTAGCCTATGACGACAAGAATTTAGTTTATCACAGTATATGTGTACAGAAGACGCTTTGTATTAAGGGGCCCACCTGCCTACCGCTTTCAATNAGAATTTAGTTTATCACAGTATATGTGTACAGAAGACGCTTTGTATTAAGGGGCCCACCTGCCTACCGCTTTCAATGCATCACGCACATTATAAACACAATTTCGGAGTACTCCAACATAGACAGAGACGGATACTTCAAAGCGCTGTATCTCAAAATATTCGTGTCAGTCACGCTACATACAAAAGTACTCAGAGCGCATGCACTGAACCTTGCTACAGATTTCCCACTAATAAGATTATAGGGCCACCGCTTTAAATCTCGCAAGGCACACGCANAGAATTTAGTTTATCACAGTATATGTGTACAGAAGACGCTTTGTATTAAGGGGCCCACCTGCCTACCGCTTTCAATACATCACGCACATTATAAACACAATTTCGGAGTACTCCAACATAGACAGAGACGGATACTTCAAAGCGCTGTATCTCAAAATATTCGTGTCAGTCACGCTACATACAAAAGTACTCAGAGCGCAAGCACTGAACCTTGCTACAGATTTCCCACTAATAAGATTATAGGGCCACCGCTTTAAATCTCGCAAGGCACACGCANAGCACTGAACCTTGCTACAGATTTCCCACTAATAAGATTATAGGGCCACCGCTTTAAATCTCGCAAGGCACACGCATCACGTTTAGAACACTACGCGTCAGTTAAAAAAGCCCTGCGCATAGCGGCGACAGCGCACTTGATGTGCGTGGCAGTGTCGCCCTCATCGTCCTCCCCCTTTCCCCAACTGTTAATTGGCATCAAACGCGGAAAACAGCTTCAGGTAGGAGAACCTCCCCCCGTCATATTGGATTCTTGGTTTTTTCCAACTAGTTTATGTTTTTATGAAAAAAAAAAAAAAAAAATTATAAACTTACCCTTCCATTAAACAAGCTACTTACCTTCCACAGCAGTACAAGCATAACGACAGAACTAAGAACTCTTATTTACGTCACAATATATATTTCGCCAAATTCTGGCAGAACTATTAATGTGACGTACACAGATAAAAGTCTAATGTTTTGACAACAGTATTAATGTTACATCAAAAGTAATTTTTTGTTGTATGTGAACCGTTAGTAACTCACATTGCTGTCAATGTAATATGCTGTTAATGTAATATTAAGTGTTTTTGTAACAACATTACCTCATTACAGTTCTGTCAACATTAAGGTGGTGTTTATGTTTCGGCAAAACAAATTTTGTGTTGAATTGATGTTAACATTTGTGTTAAAATTTTCCGGTATTTTATTTGCTTACAAAAAACATTCGTATGTAAAATAAATTAAGTACAATTATTTTGTCACAAAAATAAATATTAGCAACGAAAAAAAAAAACTATGGCTGGACGGAGAATTGAACCCACGCCTTAAGTGCTTTATTCTCTCCACTTCAAAGAACCTGACACCCTACCAACTAATCTATCTTAACATATGAACTTGTGTTTTATGTTGTGGGTTTACAGTACAACATAACGACAAACTGAAGTTCGCTTTCGCAACGTGGGAATACCTTTATGCTCTGTAAAAAAATGCATAATTAGCACACATGAACTGCTTTTCAAGGCACGAGAGTTGGTCTAAGCTACATTTAGTACTCATTATGCCTTAAAATTTAAATACAGTGGTTTCATTTTACGAGGTTATCGCTGCTTACTAGTACCCACCACTTTACAACGCCAAGTCAGTGTAAACTTGTGCTGGTTGGACAGTTCTTTAAGGTCGCAGAAACACAAAATATTTTATTCTTCCTGCTATTGTTAGCGTAATACAACTTCTGGTTGTATCAACAACACTTTTATTATAGGTTTTATTAACATCAACATTTCAACAGGTTATTTGCACTATATGAATATATGACTTAATTTTGTATATGGCTAACATCATTAAATTTGTCACAACATTATTAATTTAAAAAAAAAACATAAACGTTTAAAGAAATGCCCCCAGTAGTAATTATTTTTGTTGCAAGAACGTTAGACTTTTTTCTGAGTAATTATGAGTTCGTAGATCAGTCGCTATGCCCATGCAACTGTGTCATGTCAATAGCTAGTTGAGTATGGAAGCACTTTCGGAATTCCTTTTTTTTTTAAACATAAATAAACTAGAAAAACCAAGAATCCTGTACGACGGGGTATAAGATTTTGCTTAATATTCTCGATAAAGATTGCCGTAGTCATGTAATCCGAAAGAGCTCGTGAACATGTACTGTATATGGAAAGACACGTCATTAGTAGGACGTTTTTTCAAGGTCTTACACCTAGCCACACATCATGTCGTAGGAGTCACTGTTTACAGCGACACATTGCGGTGACGTCACGGCAAACACGGAGTCTCACGAGACTAGGCGCACCAAAAGATTAATATGTTCCAAAGGAGAGCTGACGACATCACACCATACTGTTTACAGATTCTCATTCTTGTTCTGTGAATATTTTACTCAGTCCGTATGCTAACGGCGAGATGGATGAGACTTTTNTCATTCTTGTTCTGTGAATATTTTACTCAGTCCGTATGCTAACGGCGAGATGGATGAGACTTTTCGAAAGCTGGCGGAACTCGTTCCCTAAACTAGTATGGAAGCACTTACAAGTACGTGGGACCGAGATTTTTTTTTTCGCGTTTGAGGGACATTGATACGGGCGATAATAACACGCGCGCCCAGCGTCCCATCGTTCTTACGCGCAAGGCACTGAACCGGCGTGCAGTGACTCCGTCGTCACGCTTTCCTCTGCAATTTATATCTGTAACAGTTGGACTTTATTACACGCGCTGAAAGCCCACATATTCAACTATGACTCTACCGTTTTACTTTTCTCCTAACTCTTAGGAAACTGCGCAAAAAAACTGAAAAAAAAAAGAGATTTTTTTTAAAACCATGTTTACATACAGTGGCTCACATTAATATTCGGCCACCGATGATTATCTCAGTTTCATCGCCTTATGCTACATTAGAAATGAAGATAAACATAAAACATATTGCACAATCATTCTTGTATGCTTTAAATGAAATGCAATAGTAGCCAATAACTGAAATGAGCAGTGCAAGTTAATGAAACATAATATTTTGTCCTCACGTGCTGCATTAGTACGTCACTTTAATATTCGGCCAGTTGTGGTGGACGCGTGACACAGGCATGATGCACATTGCGTTCGTACCTCGTGTAATTCCAAGCACGATCTCTACGCTGAGAGATTGTATTGGGTAGCTCTGTTGGCTGCGTCAGTCAGGCAAATGGGACGTAGGGCAAGAATACAGTGTTTGAACAGCGGCAACTGGTCATTTCACATCANTTTAATATTCGGCCAGTTGTGGTGGACGCGTGACACAGGCATGATGCACATTGCGTTCGTACCTCGTGTAATTCCAGGCACGATCTCTACGCTGAGAGATTGTATTGGGTAGCTCTGTTGACTGCGTCAGTCAGGCAAATGGGACGTAGGGCAAGAATACAGTGTTTGAACAGCGGCAACTGGTCATTTCACATCATGCAAAGAAGAAATCTCAACGAGAAATTGCGGAGCACTTGAATCTGCTGAGTTCCACTGTTGAAGACATCATAAGAAGGTTTCAGAAGGAAATATATTCGGTACCTCAAAAACGACAGCCAAAGAAACTAAGCGAGCGAGAAGAACGTTTAGTAATCAGGAAAATAAAGAAAGATCCAAATATTAGTGCTTGCAAACTTACCACGGAGGTACTCAATGAATGTGGAAAGAAGGTCCATCCAGAAACCATACGACGAGTTATCAGAAGAGCAGGATATAATGGCAGGGTACCAAGAAAGAAGCCATTTATTAACGAGATGAATATAATAAAACTACTTACGTTCGCAAAAGACCACGCTGACAAAGATGAAAACTTGTGGAATGATGTTATTTTTGCTGATAAGAAGAAATTGAATATGTTTGGTTCAGATGGCAGGGTAACAGTATGGCGCAAGCCAAATCAGGAGCTAAAACCTGGGAACATACATCCTACTGTGAAACACAGTGGAGGCAGTATTATGATCTGGGGCTGTTTATCTTCAGCGGGTGTTGGAGAGGCTGTACGTGTCGATGGAACAATGAAAAAGGAAGACCATCTCAACATCCTGAAAGCAAACCTATACAAGAGGGCTGATAATCTGGGCATTAGGAACACTTTTAAGTTCTACCAAGATAATGACCCAAAAACACAAGTCGTACATTGTCAAGAGCTGGCTTTTTTATAACTGTCCCAAAGTCATTAACACACCTCCTCAATCACCCAACCTGAATCCCATAGAAAATCTGTGGGATGAACTCAAAAGAAGATTGCGTACTACAACAATTAGGTTGACAAAAAAATTAGAGAAAAGGTTCAAGGAAGAATGGAGTAAGATTGGTTCGAAATGTACCAAGAAGATAATTGCTAATATGCCACAACGCCTGCGAGAAGTAATTAAACAGAATGGCCATGCTACCAGGTACAAATTAATGTTGGTTAGTTTGCAAAGAGGATTATGTTTGTGTTTAAATGATGTTGACCTAATATTAAAGTGGCGTATTTATGCAGCATAGGATGACAAAATCATATTGTTTGTTAAGTTGCATTACTCATTTCCGTTTTTGGCTACCGCCACATATCATTTAAAGCACACAAGAATGATTGTGCAATATGTTTTATGTTTATCTTCATTTCTAATGTAACATAAGGCCATGGAACCGCGCTAATCACAGGTGGCTGAATAATAATGTGATCCACTGTATGTTTCCTGTTAGAATACACTTAATATAATAAAAACTGAAAATACGGTCTTAGATGATTGGCTTTTATCTTTTCTGGAAAAAGTCGTACACCCAGGATATTTATTGATGTGATAAAGGCAAACGCGAAAAAAACGAATCTACAGAAAAACTGCCCCGACTACTAACTCTTAACCCGGTAGGTGGATTAGGAGGGGGGAGGGGGAGAGATATATGGCCTCCAAGTCATGTTTGAAATATATTATTTTCGAATTTAACTCTGTAAGGGCTTTGGAAATAGTTACACAGGCTTTCAGAGAATATTGTATTTTGTTTGCTGTGGCTGATAGTATACAACCTTAGAAAAGCATTAATAATATCCCCCTGATCCCGGATGGCACAATAATATAAGAATGCTGTCATTGTTAACTCAAGGCAGTACACAAAGTCGTATGCCACGCCTTGACAGAGATAAAATTATATGCGTTTAATACATTTTATGGTTTGAAAACCGATAAATCGAAGACGGTTTCCATCCTTCACCGCTAACCTTGAGTGCTAGGCAAGTGGAGGAGACTGGACATTGGTTGATGCAGGTGGGCTGGCCGGGGGTGGGAGGTTGGAAATCCCACCAAGGCCCTCACAGCCAGAGGTCCCTTAGACCTGCGCGAAACAAGTAGATTATTTACTTGAAATGTTAAAAAGAGTCTCCAGGAGCGAAGTTAAGAGCGATAATATAAGAGATATGCAAAAAAGGAAAGAGAAGCGGTAAGCAAAAAGTGTTAAACTTATAAAACATGTATGCTACCTTAGTATATTATTTCCAAATTCCGCGGGAAATCTAAATTAAAAAAAAACCAATATTAAGGTTTAAATTACAATATTTCCCTGAGGGTATTCCATACTCTTGTATCTCCTGGCAGCTCCTCTCCTTCCCTTCTCAACTAAAAACGCTCAAGTCTGAATCTACTACTGTTCCCAATGGAAACGTCCCTGCAACGAAAACCTTCACACTTTCTCTCCGCCATTTCAAGACAAGGTCAAAACAGATGAGACGAGATGATTCTGAAGCCCTCGCGGAGTCAGCTGCTCTGTTCGAGAAAAAGATTTTTCGTTTCCGGCCAGCTTTGAGATCGATGACGCGAAGCGAGGTGTGGGCAGAAAGGCGACGGAGTACTATGGTGGTGGAAGTGGAAGCACCCCGAGCAAAGCCACGGGCCGTCGGCTACGTCCGCTACGTTTCCAACGTGCGAAAAATACAACTCGGAGAGAAAGTAACCGATCTACCATGCGACGCAAATAAAATAAAGTTTCTCACAATAACCACTGCACGTAGTGAGATTGAAGCCACCGTAAACGGGCCACGGTGGTGTAGTGGTCAGACTACTCGCCTCCCACCTAGGCGAACCAGAATTGTCTCATTTTGGAATCGTGCTGGACGACACTGCTGGTCGGCGGGTTTTCTTGGGGATCTCCCATTTCCCCCTCCCTTTAATTCCGGCGCTGCTCCATACTCACCTCGCTTCAACCTCATCGGCTCTCAAGACCTCGATGTTAAAAGCCACCCAAATCTCTTCACTCACTCACTCACTCGCCATTCTTAACGTCACCGTTCCACGGAGACAGCCTGTGACGTGCGCTTGAGATGCACCCGTCATGGTTTCGTAATCAAGTAATGCAGACACGTGTCTAGGAATTTTGTTTTGATTTTTTATTCGCACGCTCTAGTGTAGTGTTTCGACGTGTAGATTAATATCGCTTAGCAGTTGCCACGGAGGTAGTATAATGAAGATTGCATCGTATCAGTAAAAGGTGATATACATGGCTGTTGCTAGAATTTCCAGATATAGCATTCCCACGAATTAATAATATAAGACTTTGACTATTAAGGAAATGTTTACTTGCAAATATTTATAAAAATATAATTTTTATTTTACAATGCATATGTAACGTCTTATTTTAACTATATAAACAGAAATATAAGCGGAGTTTAACCGTTAAAATAATTAGTTAGCAGCTATTATATGATCAACCATATTTCCTTAATTGGAAGTAGAAGTGCTATGATTACTACAGATCAAACATTAAGTTTCAATGAAGGTTTTTAACATCCACATAGTTATTGTTTTATTAATTGGGTTAAAATTCACATAAGAAAAACTTACCGATAACGGTTTAATGTAAATTATAATATATCTGGCAAACAGAGAAGAAATAGTAAAAAGTACTAAAATTATAAATTAAATAGATTTGGCATGTATACTAAATTAAAAATATCTTTACTAAATTACAATAATAACAAACTACACGGAAGTAGAAAGGAGCCTAGGAATGTTTTATAATGGTGACCGAATTATTAACCTGTTCATGAGCGATAGGCCCTATAACAGTTATTCTCCGAAATATCTTAAAACTTTTATTTCTTTATAACTTTTCCTCAAGGGCGGTTACAAGAAGGAAGAGGGAAATTTCCTCCCTTTCCCAAGAGCTCAACCTCGCTACAGAAATTGTATGCAATTTATTTAAAGCAGGATGACAATATTAAGAAATATCCTGGAATGACAGTTTACTGCTTTACTGGATCTCAATGTATGGTTTTAGGGAATTCTTTTAATACCAACTACGGCAGCACTGGCAATGTAAAGTAAAATGTCATATCTTGTCTACATTTCTTACGATCATACTACCTAACTTCATTATTAACTAAACAATGAATTACCTAAACGTCTAACGAACCTACTTTCCTTTACACAAACACAAATAATTTTGATATGGTTCTTAAATCGTTAGAATAGTACGTAGGCCTTGACGCCTTGTTGCCACAGTCAATATTAGAGATGGAACCAAAAATATACGCAACAATAGTGAGACAAAACATGTGACTAACCCGGGACTCAAACACAGAACCCATCGTACCGTAAGCTGGAATGCAACCAACTACATTACAGAATTAGGATTAGCAGGATAAACTTCGATTGTAATCAGTACATTCGATATTTATCATATAAAGTTTGATTGAAATTATTTGGGACATAATAGTATACTAACGTAAAATATTCACATGGCTGTTGCGTTGAAAATATGTGACTACACTCAGAAGTATAACTTGTCACCTGAATTCGGGAAGGAAATCGGTTAATTGTTTCCAAGGTGGGAACATAAAAAAACTTTATTTTTTATGTGGCACCATTTTATAAAATGGCGGATAAAAGAGGTTTTGTTTAGACAACTTTGGTGGTTGAAATAGATACTGCCAGCATAATTTAAGTTGAAAATCTTTACATGGTTTTGTAGATATAGCATACTAAGCTCAACAATTCATACGACCACAATTTTTAAAATAAGTTTCTTACACACTTAAAACATAAATTTACATGGACTGCCGTAGTGCTAATTTTTTTGTTAAATTAAGTAAGAATAGGTTCGTTGCTTTCCGAGATATGAATGGCATAAAAATGTTATTTTTCCGCATTGCACTGTCTTACAAAACAGAGACAAAAGAGGTTCAGTGGAAACCCATTTGATGACTGTAATAGACGCTGCCAGCATAAAGAGTTAAGTTTAAATTCGTTACACAGTTTTGTAGGTATAACAGACTATGCTAAAATATTGACATGGCCACCATTTCGAAAAAAACTGTCTGGCTTAATTTAAACCTACAATTTTACATGGCCTGTCGTGGTGCCACTTGTTTGCCAAAGTTGGTAGATTCGGTCGATTGTTTCTCGAGATATGACATAAAAACTTAATTAGTTTATATTATGCTACCTTACAAAATGGTTGAAAAAATATATCATTGATAAGAATATTTAATGCATGTAATAGATGCTTTCAGATGTTCGAGTTTGGCTATAATTGGACAAAAGTTATGGTAGATGTAGCAAATTAACTTAAAACATAACCACCATTTTAGAAATAAGTACCCTACCCATTTAAATTGCATATGTTTACAAGGCCTACAAAAGAGTTACTTGCATGCCAAATTTGGCGAAGATAAATTGAGTAGTTTCCAATGATATAAAATTATTTTTTTTCCATGTAGTATCTTCCAAATTGCGGATCCACAGCAACTCTCTAAATCAAATACTTACATGATGCACTGTCAACACACCAAAGTTGATTTAAACAGGCTGAATGGTTCAAGAGATTTGGCATGACAACCTAAATTTAAAATGGCCGCCATTTAAAAAAAAAACGTTCGTTCCTGAATAAGCACTATTCTGCATATGTACTGGGTTTGGTTGAAATCGGTTAATGGGTACAAACATTTTCTGGAGAATACACACATCACATACATGCAGAAATTAAAGTGATCTCATAAACCTTTCTTTCCTTCGGAAAGTAGGCCAAAAAGTGTCTCGCATAAAATATTTTCTTCAAAATGCAAAACAAAAGGAAACTTTAGAGTAGTGTATATTTTTTGCCACAGCGATAAATAAATATAACGCCAGAATATATAATACCTTGACGCTACGCCACTGTGTAAGACAGGTTGGCGTGTAGGGTCATAGTTAATTCCTCTAAGCACAGACTATAATGTGCATTGAAGGTTGAGGGTATTGCAATAAAGTAGTTTTTTGGTGTTTCATTTGGAAGGATAGATATATTGTCTCGAGGTTAACACAAACAATCTACAGAAACACTTCCGAGGTGTGGTACTCTAATAATTTGGCTACTCGGATTAACTGCGGGCGACTTCGTGATGGAGGGGGGCTTCTCTGGATGGCGGTTGTATACTTAACTCTGCTTCTGTTGGCGCTGGTAGGCTGTCAGCTGGGGATGAGCTCCGGTGAGTTGGGTGGCCTTTGGAAAAAGGCCCGCGTATATAGTCGTCTCCCCTGGACTGCGGTTCGGACTCGTGCTCACATCTTCTCGCGATTCCTTGACACAACTCTTCCCTCGGTGCGGTAATCATGAACTGTCCGATCCCTCGAACTAACGTCTCTGGGCGGTAATAATTGAACCTCCCTCTTCTCTTGTAAAGGGCTTATATGCTCGCCAACCTCCTCCCTTAAGTGTCGGCACGTGTCGCCTTATTGAGGGGAGGGGGTGAGGTGGTAGAAAGCAGAAAAATGCCTTTCAAAACACGTGCCCTGGTTCCTGAATGTTGTTGGGGAGGGGGGGAGAAGGTGGCACATTGTCCCTAGCTACTCTGTCAGCTATTCCTTCGCGGTACGTGTTTTCTGATTTCCTGCGAAATACACATGATTATTTTGTGATATCTCGGCGCTGAACTGATCTCACGGGCTTGCTAGTGGTGAGGGGAGTGGGAAGGTGGCAGGGAGGCCTATGCAGCAGGACGCGCAGCAAGACACGTGTAACTGCGATCCGTTCTGGCTGGCCACCTGCCTCGTGACACGTGTCAACTGGGAGGCGTTCGCAAATGGGGTCAGCGAGGCTTCTATTCCGAAAGGCGACACACGTCAACCTTTTGTATTTTAATAATTAACTGCAAAGTTACATTTTGTTAAAAATTATTCACATTGAAGTTTGTGTAGTTATCACTTGATGTATTACGTACATACATATGTGAAATGGAGTAAAAAGGTAAACATGTCAACATGTTGGAAATTTTAATATTCACTACACAACCGCCCTTCCTCCCAACCCCAAGACTGACTTCTACACCCGCTCCTACTTTTCTTTAAATTATATTTAAGACGATGACTCGTGTGGTGTACTGCTTTTAGTTGAGTGCCACTTCATACATTTTCCTATGCGCGGAGACAATTCAGTTGGCTTGGCAGTTATACATCCAACGTTGGTTGGGATACTAACACATTAGTTTTGTATTAGCTGGCAAGCCGCACCATTCCCTTATTAGCCAAACGTCATAAAACGACGATATTTCTAAAGTCTGCATGCCACGATGACATTTTCCGTGCAAGCACGGGAGGAATCTTCCACGAGACCTGCTACCCGAGCCTGTATGCGAGCAGCTATAGAGGATTCTTTGGGATATCCTATACAAGGATACTTGCTGCCGCACGAGTAAAGACGAGTGCACTTTTTATGAGTTTACTTCTGCAACTGTGGTTCATGAATAACCTTCACACACTACTTCAGCATTATGCGTTTATGCACAGAGCCTAATCGTTTTGTTGTGATAATTTGAACTTTTGAATTAAATAAACATGAATGCTTACCATAGTTTTTACGCAATGCTGTTTTAGAATTACTAAACATTTTTACTTTTTTGTTTATTTACTACCTATTTGTGTTTAATAATATTACGCTCTTTCTGAAAATAAAATAAACAAAACGACTCTACCACGCTCTCTCTGATTGGTCAAACTTTCAACTTTGTAGAAACCCTTCCATCGAAAATTGCACATGACCAGTTACGAAAAGTCCATGAAAATGGCCAGCATGTGGCCAAATCTTCCATATAACCATCCATACAAGCAGCCATGCAGGCTTGCATGGAGTCTTTTAAGGAATCTTCCATCGTGGCATACAGGCTTAAGAATTAGAATAAGGTTAACCCATGGCTGAGCCATTCAATTGCATCCCACGTGCCGGTGGTTAGCGGTTCTCGTTTGAATAGCGTGCCAGATATATGTATTCCACTCACGGTTACTTCCAACTTTTCTGAAACTCTGCTAAAGTTCTTCTCCCACGAAATTTTTCCGCTTTATGCTAACAACATAGCTTATCCGAGTCTAGAAAATTACACCAAAGGGACAACGCATTCAGTGTAATAATATTTTACATTAGAACTATTCGTTACTAGGCATTACCAACACACCTATTTTCTCACAGTGTTAATTCATATTGAAGTAGAGCCCTGTTATGAAATTTCCCAAGGGCCCCAAGGAATATCAGTCTTATACAAGGGAAAACTTTATAAGAAGGTATTTTTTAATTGGAAAACATGAATGTGGACCAAGAGAAGACAGATTATTAAGCAGGAAAATGGTACAAGAGAGAATAGGGTTCCCCTGTAATTATAAATGAAAAACTATAACTTATGGATGAAATATAAATATAATTTCAATTTAACCAAAACTAAGGCACTTTAAGGTTAACACAAGAATAAAACGCTTGTGATGCATAACATAATTAATAAATAACCAAACACGTCATACATGGTGTGATTTTTCAAAGGTTTGATTCGAAAAGTGTGAAGAAACCGCGAATAGACTATACC
>NQII01003746.1:103996-184769 GCA_002778355.1 Clitarchus hookeri | reverse complement strand
ATATATATATATAATACTAGCTTTTACCCGCGGCTTCGCTCGCGTGCTTATAGTAACAAACTTACAGGGAGAAATAACGGTATTTATTAGTAGACAGACACTGATCATAAAAACAGAACAGAGCACTAACGATGTCATTTTTTTGTGCAAGAATGGCTCTTTTACATAGTCACTGGTCGTCATTTATATTTCTTTCTAGATCTGGGTAAACGCTAGCAACCAGTTCCGCATAACTCTGCACTAAATTACTAAAATCCCCCGTTAGTGACACAAAACCCTCGGCATCTGTTTCTAACCACCCATCTCCAATTTTCAATAGTGTACCAGCATAATGTCCTGTATCAACGTCATTGTAGAGGTGTACTCTCGTATTTGTCGTCAAATTGAATTTCTTGACATTTGCCCATAAACTTGACGACTTGAGACAGACTTTGATTTCATCTGCAGGTGTGCCCCTCTGAATCACCGGTAGAGTTTGGTGGAAGTCACCAGCCAGTAACATAACCATTCCTCCCATAATGTCTGTATTGTTTCGTATATCCTGTAGAGTTCGGTTTAGGGCCTCTATCGCTTTTTGGGTGGCATTGTGCTTTCGTCCCACACTAACAACTTACATTGACGCAGCATTGTACCCCAAGCGCTATTTTTACTAAAAAAAAAAAAAAAAAAAACATCGTGAGGGAATGAGATATTTTTTCTAGATAAAAAGTAGCCTATGTCAATTCCCGGCCATCCAGCTATCTCTGTGAAAAAAATCACGTCGATCCGTTGCTCTGTTGCGATGTGAAAGAAGGACAAACAAACAAACAAACTCACTCTCGCATTTATAATATTAGTTACGATTATTTTGCATGAAGTCACAGTGTAATGGGTACAATTTAAGATTTAAAAAAAACTTTAATTTGGAATGTTTGTTTTAAGAATCATTATTTACATTCATTTTGCAGGCATGTTCCAATAGCCCTATTGTAATTATTTGTTTAAATATTTGCAACTCATGAGATTTTAAACCTTGGTCTACATTAAAATAAGTATTACATTCATGCATAACCGCACGCACAAACCGATAACACACATAGAGTGTGCGATATATATATATATATATATATATATATAAAGAGATAGAGAGAGAGAGAGAGAGAGAGAGAGAGAGAGAGCAAGAGACAAAAGAAAATATTAAAATGAACGTGGGTATTGTCACAGAAATTCACATATTTACTCCCTCCCCCTTCTAAAAAGTCGACGCTTATGGTACTAACAAAAAAAAAAGGAATGGCAGTTCATAGAATTAAGCAAATGGCCTCCACCAAAAAGGAAGCTTTGGTCATAATATAGATTGTACTTGTTCCCAGAAATATACTTACCTACACTAAATTATATTGATACCGGAAAATATTTATTATAATAAAATTATGCTTATCAGTTGTATATATTTTTTATGAGCAAAATACAGTAGGTTGTGTTGTAAATGGTACAAATAACAAGATAGCTCCATTTCATTAAGTGTATTCATTTAGTTGCTCTCCCGATTTCTTTCTTAAGGGCTATACGTCCAGGTTTTCCAGAATTGAAGCACGAAAATTGCAGAACCAACAGTCATATGTATCACGAGCCCGTTTCACCCGCCGTATTGCATTTTTTAAATGCATTTCTTCCTAATTCAAATTGAGGAGGCTTTATTAAAAAACATGACAATAGAAGCTTAGCTAACTACCATACCCTTGATTACGGATATTATATATTTACTACTAACGCATATTTATGAAACAATTAACTTAATACAAAACTTTGTATATTAATTCATTCTCACCTTTTAATGACAACCAGGGAACACCTATTAAAAATTAGGTACAAAAACATGCACAGGACCATGAATTTTAATGCTTCTATAATGAGACATTCTCAGTAATGACCCTGCGTCTTCTGTTATGACACTAACAATAATAATTTCTATATACGAAGTGATAAAGCCTCTTAAAAAAGTTTTCACTTGACAAAATTTAACTTCAGCTCCTGCGTCGCCTCGGTAGAAGAAACCACAGTTATGACTTTTGGGCTTTGACAGTTTATTGTTTTATGAATAATTTCAGGCACTATTTCATTTTACCATTGTGCTTTTTTTATCTTGGACAGATTTAGAAATAATGCTCGTTATTTAGAACTGCATTTAATTCTGGACTCAGTTCCTGAAAATGCTAAATACTTGAGTTCGCGAACATAGCATGAGGCCATTTCACAATGAGGCACATGCGTGTAGTCTATTCGCAGTTTCTTCACACTTTTTGAATCAAACCTTTGAAAAATCACCCCGCGTATGACGTGTTTCGTTGTTTCCTAGATATCTCACTTATCACAAGCATTTTATACTCGTTTTTACACAAAAGTGCCTTATTTTTTATTAAATTGAAATATTACTAATACTTTATATATTTATAAGTTATAAAATCTCATTTATAATTGATATTAATAAAATCAGAGAGAAATTAGATGTATGGGCAATGTCTAGTAAGAAATATGTAGTTCTTATGCACAATACACTACTCAAAAAAAGTGTTGCTCCACCTGTAGTTGGTTGCACATGAAGAATGTTCGCTGGAACAGTCAGTTCATCGCAAAAATACATTCGTCAAGTCTGGCGTGGCGTTCTGTACAGGCAGTGTGATCATTCCACACTTTCTCTTGCGCTACGATCAACCTAGTTACTCAGAAATACCGCTGGCGCAGAACATTTTTGGAGAAGTGTATAATGTAACGGAGTGCGCACGAATGTGGTGCAGAGTCACTTTGGTGGCATATTCTAGACTTAGTTAAACCTTGTTTGCACGAGACGGAGGAATATCCTGGAAGTATAACTTAAGGAGGGCTTCAGAAAAGTTGAAAATAACCGTGAATGGACTATAACGCAAAGAGTGCCTGCTTAAAGGAAACCTTCCCCCGCTTTGTTGGATTCTTGGTTTTTCTAGCTCGTTTATAGAAAATGCTGAAATTGCCCCTTGCTTTGACCTTACACAACATTTCAGATATATCGACCGAACTACGAACTCGTATTTACGTCACAATATGGGTTTTGCAAAATTTTGTCAGAATTAAAATTGTGACGTAATT
Source organism: Clitarchus hookeri (assembly GCA_002778355.1). Lineage (NCBI taxonomy): Eukaryota > Metazoa > Arthropoda > Insecta > Phasmatodea > Phasmatidae > Clitarchus > Clitarchus hookeri. The sequence continues at coordinate 181,664 of NQII01003746.1, read as the reverse complement.
ATGAGTTCGTAGTTCCCCATGCCGTGTCTGCACTGTAGTGTACGGTCTATAGGTAGTTAGATATAGGAGAACTTTTGGAGTTTCCTTTTCTAAAAATATAAACAACCTTGAAAAACTTAGAATCCAGTATGACGGGGGAAGGTTTCCCTTAAGTCAGAGCTGAATGTGTATGTTCCGTCTTAGCTGATGAAACACAAGGCGTTTCGAGAAAGGATCGGTTCTCCATTGTGGTGCTCTTGATAAAACAAAATGGCCTCGCTGAACGAGGCTAAGCAGACACTTTACTACACACTCCAGTACACTATAACATTGTTGTCCTTTCTTACATGCATGGACAGGGATTTGACAGCTGTAATGCAATGAGTGATGTGTTTAAGAATGTTCAAGAGCCACGTTTGTTTGCAGATTTTGAACATATTTTACTGTTTCGTGAGACTATATCGACGATAACGTTATTAAAATACAAAATAAAAAATAAAAATAAAAATAGCTGTGCAAATATGAAAACTTTATTTGTATTGATTAGTAAAAATGTCCATTAGTAAAATTTTTTTTTTACAAACTTTAGTTTTAGGTGAATTATTTATCGACGTTGCGTGAGTGGCATATCGCACTTTCTTTGAAATCAATCTCACACTTCGTTCACCTGGGGTAAGGCTTTTACACATTTTATGTCAATAGTAAAAATTAAAATACTGGCAAACAGGACAACAAATTTCAAAGAAATATATTTCATGATATTCTAATAACACGAAGAATTTTATTGAGCTGTATTCTAACGTATTAATTTGGTTCACTTTTGAGAACTGCATGAAAAGAATATGAAAATTTAAAATGCATATAGTTCATTTCATGGATTTATGAAAAGTAATTTTCCTTCACTGCCATAATTTTTTCAGACTATTACAGGGGATGGACAAAATAATATGAACACCTGACATATACACAATATTTATTTACTAATAAGGTGTTGGGCCACCATTTGCTTTTAGAACAGCTGAAATTATTCGTGTAATAGATTCGTCGAGTGTCTGAATAGTTTCCAACGGAATGTTGTCCCATTCTTGTACCAAAACATCCGCCAATTGCTTCAATGATGTTGGAGAGGGAAATCTGCTCCTCACTCTCTGCTCTAAAACTCCCCATAACGGTTCAATTATGTTGAGGTCTGGCCAGGGAAGATTTTTGATGATATTCTGATGCTCCTCAAACCAAGACTGAACCTTTTTGGCTGTGTGTATGGGCGCATTATCATCTTGTAATATGGCAGTGTTTGGCAGCAATATGCTAGTCATAGTAAGAACTTCATCATTGAGGATGTCGAGATATTCATTCGCAGTAATCCGGCCAGTGATGTGAATGAGAGGACCAGCTGAATACCACGATATAGCCGCCCAAATAATAACGGAACCTCCCCCATGCTTGACTGTAGGAAGCAGGCAGTCCGATCATATGCTTCTTTTGGGATTCTCCATACATAAACCCGGCCGTTTGTAGGAAACAATGTAAACGATGATTCATCGGACCATACCACATTCTTCCAATCATCAAGTGTCCAGGTTTTATGATCGTGGCACCACTTCTTTCGCAGCTTAGCGTTGGCTTCCGTTATAAAGGATTTCGCAATTGCAGCCCTTCCATGAATGTTAGCTTTGTGGAGCTCCCGCCGTACTGTTTTTGTCGAAACAGTATTACTCAAGTGAGTGTTGAGTTCTGCTGTCACTTTTGCTGCGGTAGTTTTATGTTTACTGGCCACAATTATTTTTAATGTTCGTCGGTCTCTGTCAGTTAACTTTGGGTTTCGCCCACTATTCCTCTTCGCCGATTATGTTTTACCATACTTTGTGTATGCTGCCATTACCGTGAATACTGTCGTTCGTGAAATGTTAAACAATTGAGCTGTTTTCGTCACAGACGCTCCCGCTAACCGAGTACCAACGAATTGCCCTCTTTCGAAGTCTGAGAGATCACACATTTCACCGATCACTTGTTTTAACCGTCGCAGAACATGACTTGAAACGTAAACTGTGCAATACATACGCGTCGCATTATTTACACGGAAGCAGTGTTGCCAACATGCAACAAAATGTACTATATTGCAGGGTGTTCATATTATTTTGTCCATCCCCTGTATTTCATATTTCATTGACAAGGGATGCAGTATGCTAAAAAAAAAATGTAGAAAATAATTTTAGACACTTAAACACTTACGGAATTTCAATAAGAAGTGAAGAACAAGTTCCACTTGTATTATTCCCGCCTTGCCAACGAGGCCTGAGCGGTAGGGGATGGATAACACTGGCGGTGTTTGGAGTTCATGATCACGGAAAACTGAAATAAATCCAAATTTCCGGTGCCTCGATAATGGGCGCCAGCTCACTGAGCGAGTACAAGATCTCTGCTCTCAGGATCGCGGGACGAACGACCACGTGGATATGTCCCCTTACACACATGACTCTAAATCCAAGGAAGATGCGAACGTAATCGGGGTATTCAGGCTCGCTAGTGGACGCCTCTCCGTTACAATATAAGTGATTAATATTGTACACCTCCACTAGGCGGTAAAGAGTTCCTGGATAGGGCCAGGGTCCTAATTTCAACACTACTGAATGTTACAACAAAAATGCTGTAAATTCAGTAATGAGTGTTATTGAGTAATTGCGCATGAACCGTCATACACGTACCAAACTTTTAAGTGGACCTGACTCACAAGGCCTGCCAGCGGCCGTAACTTGTGGAATGCCGAAATGGCGCGAAGAGATATTACATGAAAGTAAATCCTCCGAGGTCTAAAATGAACTGATGGAGGGGAGGGTTGCCGCGAACGCGGGGGTTACGAATAAAAATAATCCACAATGTTCCGGTAACTTCAACCAAGTCAACTGCAGTAAACTGATAACTGAAAAGTAGAAAATTCCCCTGCGAATCTATGCACGTGCAACACCTACGAACCGCTGAATCAGCCTGCCAGAGCTGACGTGGGCGAGCGGCGAGCTGCCGAGATCTCGCGGCACTCAGTGAAGTAAATAATTTTCTTGACCTCATTAGCATAGCATTAAAAGATAAATACTTAAAGCACAAAGATGTTTTTCTTTGACTACTCTATCATTAGCAAAATGTTCAGTCTCTTTGCTTATTTACATATAAAAAAATATACCTGAAGTAGTAGAAAAATGTTCCTTCTGGCCAACCTGGCGTCCTGGCGGAGAGAAGGGGACGAGGTGACTGCCATCTTCGATGACATCATGCGGCCATTTTTTCCCTTTTTCCCCTCAAAAAAAAGGCTAAAATCGCAAGAATTTGCCTCGAAATTTTCCGAGCTTCCCTCCAAACAGGAAAAAATTCTCCATAAAAAATGTGTTTTGCACAATGCGCCTGACTTTCGCAAAATTTCCGCCCCTGACTCCACAATGTGTCTTAGTGACTCCTTTTTGGGGAGTGAAGAGTGAGGAGTGAGGAGTGGAGTGGTTACCCTAAGATTCACACTCTCTCATTCCATGCCAGCACCATCCATCTTGTCTGAAGAATGTTCCAGTTCATTGCCCCCATCAACAACTCCTCTCATCATGCTATGTCATTTCACCTTGTTTTACTCATATTCATTCTCATGCCCATTCAACTGGCTTCCTGGTAGGGACAAGTCTCACACTCTGTCATTCCACTTTGGTTTTCTTATATTCCTTCTGGTCTCCTTTCACCTGGCATTCTGGAGGGGACGAGACTCATTCTCTGTCACTCCACCAGCACGACATGGAGCGAGGGCTGCTTATGCATGCTAGTCTAGAGTCGCACTGTGAGTACACCAAGTACACCCTGAGTCGACCTATAAGCATAGTTGGCTGTAATTTACGAAACCGTTTAAGATACAGCTACCAAATTTATAGCATAAGCATCACCCCTGGCAACGAAAATGGCTGCAGGGTCAAGTATGCCCTAAGCCTACTTATAAGCACAGTTGGCCGTAATTTCTGAACTGTTTAAGATATAGTCACCAAATTCATAACATACACATCACACCGGACAACAAAAAGGACCACAGGGTAAGGAATGCTTTAAGTGCACTTATAAGCATCGTTGAATGTAATTTCCTAACAATTTAATATATAGTCACCAAATTCATAAAATTGGCATCACCCCCGACAACGAAAAGGACCACGTGGTAAAGTATGTCATAAGCTCACTTACAAGCATAGTCGATTGTAATTTACGAACCATTTAGGATAGNATCACCCCCGACAACGAAAAGGACCACGTGGTAAAGTATGTCATAAGCTCACTTACAAGCATAGTCGATTGTAATTTCCGAACCATTTAGGATAGTCACCAAATTCATAACATAGGAATCACCCCCAACAAAGAAAATAATTGCAGGGTTATGTTTGCCCTAATAATACTTATAATCATAGTTGCTATCATTTCCCAGCCACAGAAGCTATATTCACCAAATTCATAACATAGGTATCACTTCCAACGACGATAATGGCCACAGGGTCAAGTACACCTTAGGCCTTTGTATAAGCATAATTGACTGCCATTTCCCAGGCACAGAAGCTGCAACCACCAAAATCATATCGTTGGCCTCGCTTTACACTGCAATAAAGGAGATAGGCGCAAGTAGGCCTTAAGGCCTGTTACAAGCATAGTTGGTCAGAATTGCTAAAACTTTGAAGTTCGTGAACATGTAACAACCATCCGCGAATGTAAAGAAAATAAAGGTGCCATTGCATTTAGGAGTGTAGGGTCTGAAATATCATACACATGCACATCAGCCTGCATGCACGTGTCTAGCAAATAGGTGCATGCTGATTTCCCTCTACCCCACTACAGAGAGAATTACAACACAGCTTCGTATTCGACTGGTTGGACGGTGATATAAATTATTACAACCATAGAAGACTGACTGGTTGTTAAACCGAACTGCTCGGCTTCAGTACTGCATGGAGGCAGCACTGATGGGTCGGCACTGAGGGGTCAGCAGTGAGAGGTCAGCAATGAGGGGTCAGCAATGCGAAATCTACTATGATGTGTACGACTTACACATCAGTCCAACACAAGGGCCGGCCTCCCGAGTCATCATTAGCCTGGGCAACCCTTAAAAACCAGTAGCATATTGAAAAATAAAGTGGTATACAATTGCAGCAATAAAAATACATATATAGTAGCAGGTTACACTTAAAATTTATGCATTAATAAAAATAAACACTATCAGCCTAGCGCAAGTGTCGGGAAAACAACGTGTAAAATATATTAAACTTCCCTGTACATGAAAATCAGTCATGTAACAACCAATAATGGACTGGCATATGTGCAAGTACATCTAGAGCATGATGTCATAATGAGTCACGATATATCTAAAAAATACCCGATGGAAGCAGAGTCCATAATAGTGATATCGGACTTGCTATCATGCCAAGACGTTTAGTAAACTAGAATGTATGATGACATGAGAAAGAACTAATGACCACAAGGCCCAACAGCAAAAATTACTACAATGCATCAAATGCAATACACATTACTGAAATTATAATGACAGTGTTTCTTTGCTTGCCACAAAACCACATATATTTAAACCTTAAGTCGCGCAAGAAAGACACCATTGCTACGTGCTGTTGCAAAGTCGACATAAAAATAGTTATAAAAGCAAATAGTTATACCCATTTACCACCAAATTCATATTGCGTGAGTAACGAACGCTGTATGTCACTATAATCTAAAAAAAATACTTTTCCGAAACCAAGAAGCACAGGTGCGATAAGTACAACGCTACAACACACTGATGCAAACTGATATAAAAATTAAATGTAAAGATCATAGTTTTAAGCACTTGCCAACCAGCACAATCACATATACACATGCATGTCCCTTTACAAAAGTAATTCAGTTATATGGTGTAAGGTAGCAATTTATTTCGTTTGAATACATTAAGCTGTTAATATCATCATGTCTCTTTAAAATATCGCTTCGAATAAACTGGTGTTGGTAGAGGATATCGCTGCTGTCCACCCCAGAGGGAAAACTGGCTGCACACTGGGACTGCAGCCATTGAACAGAAAGCTGAGGATCGAAAACACATATGTAGGACTAAAGAGTCTAACCTACAAGTAATTTGAAAAGCGAGTTTTATGTCCCATTAGATAATTACACAGACACGAAATAATGTGGTCGTTCCTTTCAATGTGGGCATATCTATTCCCTGATTGACTGTGTGAGGCTCTGTAAAGGGGCCTTGTGTCTGATTGGCTGCTGTATGCTGCCAAAAGTAGCTATAGCCATCTTCGTTTCTCCAGTCGACCACTAGAGTGCATGACCATCGTCTGCTAGGGTCGTGGTGGTCTTCAGCCATCTTCGTTTCCCCTGTCACCTGTTAGGGGACGCCAACATCGTTTGCATTACCGATGGTGGCCGCTAGGAGCACAGGTGTCAACAAACATGACCGAATACCGATGTGCAGCATGCAGAACATCCACCCATGCATGCAGTACTCGGTGCATGTAGCTCAAAAAATGCCAGACGCATGAGGTCTCGATCCAACCGACAAAGAGGGCTGCAGATCGATGGTTTTAATATCACAAGGGGACAGAAGCAGTATGGTTCTACGGTGAGGACTAAAGGTCGCAATAAACAACGTCAGCCTAACACATGGGTTGGGAGGAACATCGTACAACATAAAACCATCCCAAACATGGAAACATTAAGCCACATAATAGTAAATAAAAAAGGCTGAACATAGACGCAAGTGCGCTGCTAGCACGATGTATCGAACCTCTACTATAAGAAAAAATAATAGCTAATAGTTCCACATTCCATAATAGCGATATCAGTGTTGCTATTGTGACAACATTTTTTAGTAAAAAGCTGGGATGCCCATCAATGGGAAAAAGAGCTAATGTTTACAAGGGCCAACCTCAAAATAATAATTTCTACAATATGTCAAGTGCAGTACACTATTTACCAGCAGAGATAATTTGAAGACCCATTACACGACTTGTAAAGGATGTGTTCCTTTGCTTGCCACTAAATATCACGCATTTAAACCCGTGGTCATCCAAGAGACGATGTCACTGCTACATATTGATGATTAGATATAAAAACAGTTATACAAAAATAGTTATAAACACCTACCAACCGATGAATATTGCGCGAGCAACGAATGCTGTACATTATGTTTGACCAAAAAAAATTACTGTCGTGAAGAACTGATGCCAGCAGATATAAAAAGGAAAATAGTTACAAACATTTACCAACCAACATGTATTGAACAAGCTACGAGTACTGTACATCGTATCAGTCGTTGCTAGACAAGACCATGCATCTTAAAACAAACATGGTAGCCTTGGTTAGTACAGCAGGATAGTAAACGATGTTCCCCACATACACCCTCCGACCGAGCTACGCTACAGTACAGAGGCACCCGAATTCCACTTACCAACCAATGCATAATGTGCGAGCATCGAGCAACGTACGTCTCAAAAAAAAAAAAAAAAAAAAAAAAACTATGTTAGAGTTGAGAAGCAGGGGAGCGACAAGGTCGACTAAGCTACATATAGATGCCAACAGATATAAGAAATAAAATGTAAAGGAAATTAGTAATAAGTACTGACCAACCAGTGCATATTGCACAAGCATTGGGCGCTGTACGCTGCTTTAGATGAAGCCAGAGGAGACCAGACCATCCTGGTCAGTACAACAGAATAGCAAACGATTTCCTTACAAACCAATCGGAGTGAAACCGTCATATTCAGATTACAGCCAACATTCCCAACCCGCATCACTAGCAGTGGAATACACCCACCCTGTCCAACATTGTGTAATATACAACATATTGATAATCTGAAAGGTAGCCAGGTGGTCGACCGATGGTGTAGGCAATGTGTAGGTCTCATCTAGCCGAAGGGATGCCACATACACTAGTCGAGAGTTGAGTCAGGCTCCAGGGTGGCAGACCAGCCGAGTCACTCATGCACTTCCCTTTACAAGAGGAATCCTGTTATATAAGGCAAGGTAAAAAAAGTTATTTCGTTTTAAATACTATATACACATACTTATCTTTAATGATGAAGAAAAACACGCGAACACTCTGATAAAACCCATTTGACCCCGCTCGTGATGAGGAAGGAGTAGCTGTGCAACAACGGTACATGCGCGGACATCGGCAAGAGCCACCGCTGCCACTGCCAGGACGGCTACACTTGCTCCTACTGCCAGGGGGAGATCAACAAGTGCGAGAGCGCACCCTGCTGCTATTTTTAAGGATGAAGAAAAAACATGCTAACACTCTGAGAAAACCCATTTTCCCCCACTCGTAATAGCAGGAACCGTGATGTCTTACGACCTTGTCCTTGAACTTTGGCCGTTATTTGGGACAACTAGGCTAGGGTATGAGGAAAAAAACATATATTTTGTTTCCTAAACAGTCATGGGAACACGCTGAGAAAATCCATTTGCCTCGCACACAACAGTAGGAACCATGTCAACAAGCAACTGTGAACTTGACCTTAAAAACCTATAAAACAATTATGGGAATATTCTGAGAAAATCCATTTGCCTCACTCACAACAGCAGGAACAATGACAAGCAACCATGATCTTGACCTTGGATGAGCTTGGTGACCTCGAACTTTGACCACCATTTCTAACAAAATATACCTTAAAAAAAAAGATTCACAAATTGTTTGGAAAATTTTAAAATCGCAGAAAAAATCATAAGACCTTTGCTTTGTCTTCAACGAAGCTAAAGAAAGGAGCATGCCTCCATCTTCAGCCACAAAGGCTTTTTCCCCTTCATCCCTATAGTAAATTGCATCCGAAATAACAGCCAAAGGTCAAGGTCATAAGACATCACTGTTTTTGCTATTGTGAGTCGGGGCAAGTGGGTCTTCTCAAAGTGTTAGATTGTTTTTACTTTATCCTTAAAAATAGCAGCAGGGTGCTCTCTCGAACTTGTTGATCTCCTCCTGGCAGTTGGAGACAGTGAAGCCAACCTGGCAGTGATAGCGGTGGCTGTTGCCGATGTCCTCACATGTACCATCGTTGCACAGCTCCTCCTTGGTCACTGCGAGTGGAAGCAAATGGGTTTTCTCAGAGTGTTCCCATGATTTTATTCATCCCTAAAAAATAAGTACATGTATATAGTATTTAAAACAAAATAACTTGTTTACCTTGCCGTGTATAACAGAATTCCTCTCGTAAAGGGAAGTGCATGAGTGACTATGTTAATCTGTCACCCTGGAGCCTGACTCGACTCTCGACTAGTGTATGTATGTATATTGTAATGAAACCGAATTATTGTTCCCAATACTTGGAGCATGACTTTGTAAATATATCACAAGCCATGTCCCTACCAACATAATTAGAAATATATTTATTATGTTTCAAGTTTGTAAAATTCTGACAAAAAATACCTAAGAAATTTGCATTGTCTCTTACTGATTTTTTTGGAACCTTATTGTATGTCTGAGCTATATAGAACACCTCAGAATATTAATGTCTACGTCTAGTAAAATATGCTCTTGTTATAGTTTATTTATTTACAATTACGTTATTAAATATAATCAAGGAATCATTTTCACATTCGTCTAGTGAGATCATTTCTTAATTTTTATTAAAAAATAACATACATTTTTCTTTTAATTTGTGATAGACGTTATCATAATAACTTTGAAAATGAGGGTACTTTCGTTGAATGAAAATATGAACATATACACAATTTCTTAAATTTCAACCATCCTGGTGCATATGAAATTATAACTATTTAAATTGTTTTAACGCAATTATTTAGTCCAACGATTATTGCTCTAATGTTGTCAGGCAATAGTTCGCCATACTTTTTATTTCCCGGTGTTTCTTCAGAAAGCAAAACACCAGTAACGCAATGAGTTTTCTTCATTTAATGTATGATATTTTTGTGTATAAAGGAGTAATAAGGTATTTAGAATAGCACATAACAGTTCCATATTAAAGAAGGGACTTCACTGTGATATTCATTATAAAATACAATTGATTGTTTTGAGTAGATTCCTGATTAAATATTTAACACCCAACATAAATAATAATACAGTAACACTACATAATTGAATAAAAAAATTACCATTCCTAAAGAAATATAGCTACAGAACTGTGTTTTACGCAAAGTATGTGCCACTCTGCTTCCCGAAGCGTGAGCGATAGCGAGTGGATAGGGTCGCAACTGTAGTATTTTGTGTGCACCATAATTTGCACGATTACCTGAACCCCGCCATGATAGTTTTACACCGACTATCATACCAAAACAAACTCTCTGTGTTCCATCACACTGCTACCATAGTAAATATAATGATGCACTCCCCTTTCCATTTGAAAATGTAAGACTTATAAATTTAACCTTTTGGGTTCTGCGACTCATCTTGTAGAATGCCTGAGACACAGTGTCGTCGCTGCTGTTGACCTCTTTCTCACTCCCACTCGAGCTGCTGGGCTGCTCCTCCCCATCGGTTCTGCATCCTCACACTGCCGCTGACTATTGTGCCCTAGCCTAGTGCAACCCTCTCCTCCTGTTTATTTGGCGACTGGTGTTCCCGACTCTCTTTGGCAACCTACGTATTTCCCATCCTTTATGTTTTCTTCTAGTTCCACATCTTCTCCCAGCCTTGTTCCTGCCGATTTTGGTTATTGTGATCCATGCGCTTGCATGACCAACTACTTCAAGTGGTCAGCCTGCACCATCTTAACCTTGTCGCCAAACTGTACCTGGTATGTCACTGCACTCACCCTCGTTCACACTACACCTCGGGCCTATCTGGTATCTTCTCCCATCACTGTCTTGACCAAAACTGCTTCACCTCCTTGAAACATCCGAAGTGCGCCTTACTTTCGGTCCAACTTGAGCTTAGCTTTCTCTTGCCGCTCTGCCATTTCATTTGAAAAGGATGGTTTTAGCAGTGCCAATTTGGTTCGTGGTTGCCTTAGTAAAAACAGTTCTGCGGGGGTTTTCTTGGTTACAGAATGAGGCGTGTACCTGTAATAAAATAAAAACACATCCAGCCTTTGTTGTAATGTACGTTTGCACTTAAATTGCTGATCCTCTTGCAGTGCTAGCTTGACAGGCTATATTTGTCTTTCTACTACACCATTTGACAGTGAATTTTATGGGCGGATCCTAACATGTCTTACGCCATTGGATGACAAAAAGCGACCAAACTCCTCAGAATGAAATGTGGACCTTTGCTTGTTACAAAAATTTCGGGCAACCTGAACGCTGAAAAGAATGTTCGTAACTTTTCCACCATGTGAAATGCTGTTTCGTGTTCAATGGAATTACTTACAATCATTTTGAAAAGGCACCAACCAGAATCAAGAAATTTTGCTTATGCCCTCCAGCAAAATTTAAACCGATTTCCAAAACATTCTTTGCACAAGTAGAGCTATAGTAGGCCATGTAAACTTATGTATTTTAAGTAGCTCAGACACTTACTTTTTAAATGATCGGCATGTAAATATTTTAGATTAGTGAACCCTATCATTCAAAACATTAGACTGATTACATATAAAGTTGATGCTCCAAATCTTACCCTCGTGATGCAGTTGACTGGATGCTAGCTTATTCTTATAAAGTTTCTGGGTTAGAGTCCCAGGTAAGGTACATGTGTGTTTGCAATAGCCTCGTTGCATATGTTTCTGGTTTCATCTCTAATGATATTAGTGTGAACGAGACATTAAGGCCTACCTACCATCTAAGCTTTTAATAACTTCGCTAAAAATTATTTCCTCCCATGTAGAGGAAGATAGGCTCATTAGGTATATCAGTGACTACTGAGCCTATAACCCACGGCAGCATATCATACACTACATTCATCCGTGTATGGTATGTTGCCGTGACAACTGCAAAGACGTTGGTGGAGGACATTTTTAATGCTTATTGTAAACATCTTGTGCCATTAATTAATAGACTTAGAACTTAAGCTGCTTGTTCGTTTCTGTATGTCATTTCTTTCTTGGAGGAAGTGTTGGTTTTGCCTACTCTCCTGGAACTGTTTCGCTGCTGCCGTACATTTAGTGTGCGTTTTACACGAAAACGGTGGGTCATGGGCAGTTGCAAAAATATGGAAATGTGTTTTAATTACGTCATGCTGCTCAATAAACCAGCTTTAAAAGTTCATATTTCCTGACGGTAAAAAATTTGCCTTGTTATTTTCATTACGATGGGAGATGTTAATGAGAGTCTGCTCTTAGGTTAAAGATCCCAATATCACAAAAAAATTTTTGGATAATTTTTGTTTTATCTCAATTAGTTTACGATATTTTGCAAAAATACAGTTTCAAAACTCGATTTTTGAAGGTTCGTATTTCCCTTAATATTAAATTAAGGTATAAAGTGTCATATATATTTTTTTCATGTAATTTTGCATAAGGAATCACCTCACCCAGTTTGTTGATTGAATTCCGTCCCACTCGTATATGCCACAACATCCCATGGCTGTGATTAGTTCCACTACGACATACATGCGCAACTGTATCCTATAGTATAAATTGCCGGCTAGTCGTGGTCCTGGACAACGCAATATTGCCGGAACCACCAAAGTGATGTGTCCCTCATCACTCTTGTTAAGCCAGCGCCAACTGTGGAGGAAAAGGAAAACAAAGGTCTCGCCCCACACACTCTACTAGAATGATGTCAACGCACTAATAAAAAGCATGGCTCCTGCCATGTGCTCCTCGTAGCATTTGTTATTCATGCATGCAAGTAAATGCTTGCACTTCCTTTATCTCAAGAATTTTTTACAGTGTCTATGTCTGGCCTTCCCTCTCCATGTATAGTTAAATGTTTAGGTCTAAGCACACTCAGTCACTGCCCCAATCCCTCTCTACCGTGATGCATGCCTCCTTGCAAGAATTCCCCATTTTCGTAGGCACAGCCCTGAAGTTCATTTATGTCTCGTACCTACCTAGAATGTACACTTAACACGTAATATTACATAGGTTAGGAAAAAAATATTCCGCTTTTAAAATTTACTTCTTACGAAACTTTCTGGGCCTGAGAGATCATCACTATAGCTGTGAAAAATTAACCGTAGAACTTAGTTACATGAAATAAATATGGAATCAGATGTTGCCAACTGAGGCGCTCATTCTGATACCTGGAAAACAGTTCCAACAGATCTTTGTGCAGAAAATCATTATACAACTACAAAAATGTATAATTAAATGTTATAGTAAAACAAGTTTCAATGTTAGATTTGTTTTGCAATTTTAACCAAAGATTTTAATCAATTTTGCTAATTCTGCTGCAAATTGATTATCTAATTGCATGCAAAATTAACAGTTTATGTGCATCAAGAAAACTTGGAAGAAAAAGCCAAAAGTAATTGAATTTACTATCTGTGATACTGTCTCAAATATATAAAGTTGTGGAGAATGCAACTCAAAGGAATTAGGAATCAGGGGGCAATCAAATTATTCGATGATAGACAGCGTAGTGATGAATATAATATATATACTCACTTGCATATTGCTGTCAATATCACACTTTCACTTGCTGGACCCTCAGAAAGTCCTTTGCTGACGTTTTCTATTATGGTTTTAGAAGTTGACGAATGTCATTAATACTGGGTGGTTTCCAATTACCCTTGTAGCAGAGCATTGCTTGGCAAGTTTGGTGGTGGCTTCAGATAACGCTCGTAGGGAATTATTGGTGAGAGTGGTAACTCTGTCAGAGCTGGTCGAGAATAAACTGCACGTCGTCTCCAGAGTGCCAAGAGCACTGGGGATTTGAGGAACACCACAGTAGTGGATCGCTGCAAGGTTGAAGATATGGTTTTGACGTGGACCACTCCTGTATGGTCTGGCATGGCCACTGGCACAACGTCACCAGACTCTCTTGCCCCGCATCAACCACACCAGTGCACCCTCGTGTAGCGTACGGAACGCTCACCCTTCCTCTCTGATGCGCACCTAGTGTTCGTTCACGTGTGAACGGGTCATGACTTGTTCACTGAGTTAACCAGTGCAGCGTCTGTAGTACTCATAGAGTAAACGTTTTGATCATCATAGTAATCAAAAAGGAGAGTATTAGAAAATCAAGTACAGTTTGTGGCCTACGGAAAAATAATAGTTTAATCCACCCTTCTGGCATCACAAAATCGTAGAGGAATTCACTGAATTATCCTATTCACTGTGTTTTATGTAATATTAGAAGTGTTCATGTGTATATGGCAAGTATAATGATTGCGTGAGAATTATATAAAATCTTTAATTTCAACGTGTCAGTTTCGGTTACTGAACGCCCCGGAACAACACAAACACAAAATTCTCACTTAAAATATAATTATAATTATATTGTTACACGCCTCCTCTGTGTAATTAATTTACGCAATCCGTCGCCTACGGGCTTGATAAAGTGTTGTTACATGTCCTCCAGAGTAACTTCAGTGTAATTAACATAAGTTTAACAGTACTCAGATAGTAGTAAGAAAATGTTCCTTCTGGTCCAACTGGCGTCCTGAAGGGGACGAGCGGATGAGCCGACCGCCATATTGGATGATGTCACAAGGCCATTTTTCCCTTTTTTCCTACTGAATTTCCTTGTAACCCTTAAATACGGCTAAAATCACCAGTATTTGCCTCAAAATTCCCCGACTTTCCCTCCAAAATGGAATTTTTTTTCTCAAAAATGTGTTTTGCACAATGCGTCTTACTTTTGCACAATTTCCGTGGATGAATCCACAATGTGACAAAGTGAATGCTTTCTGGGGAATAAGAAGTGAGTAGTGAGAAGCGGAGGGGTTACACTGAAATTCACGGATTATCTTTCCATGCCAACCCCATCCATATCGCCTGAAGAATGTTTGAGTTCATTGCCATGTCATGCAACTTCTCTCATCGTGCTCTGTCATTTCACCTTGGTTTCCTCATATTCCTTCTGGCCTCCATTCACCTGGCATCCTGTCGGAGCAAGTCTCATGCTTTGTCATTCCACTTTGATTTTCTTATATCCCTTCTGGTCTCCTTTCACCTGGCGTGCTGGCAGGGTCGAGTCTCGTGCTCTGTGATTCCATTTGCGCAAAACGGAGCGAGGCCTGCCCACACTTGCTAGCCTAGAGTCGAACTGCGAAAGCATGTCAAGTAAGTCCTGAGTCCACCTATAAGCATAGTTGGCTATAATTTCCGAACCGTTTAAGATACAGCTGCCAAATACATAACATAGGCATCGACCCCAACAAAAAAAGGGCCGCAGGGTCAAGTATGCCCTAAGTCAACTTATAAGCATAGTGGGCTGTAATTTCTGAACCGTTTAAGATACATTCACCAAATTCATAACATAGACTACACCCCTGACAAAAAAAGGATGCAGGGTGAAGTTTGCCCTAAGTTCATTTATAAGCATAGTTGGATGTAATTTCCGAACCATTTAATGTAAAACCACCAAATTTATAACATAAGTATCACCCCCGATAACGAAAACAGCCGCTGGGTCACGTATGCCCTAAGAGAATGTATAGGCACAGTTGACTTAAATTTCTGAACTGTTTAAGATAGTGTCACAAAATTCATAACATAGTCATCATCTCCGACAACGAAAATGGCAGCATGGCAAGTATGCTCTAAGCACACTTATAAGCATAGTTGAATGTAATTTACGAACCATTTAAGAAAAAACCACAAAATTCAATATATAGGTATTACCTCCGATGACAGAAAGTGCTGCAGGGTCAGTTATGCTTTAAGCGCACTTATACGCATAGTTGGATGTAATTTCTGAACCATTTAAGATACAGCCACCAAATTAATAACATAGGCATCGCCATTAATGCTGAATATGACGGTAGAGACAATTAGACCCTATTATAAGAATTGTTGTACGTTATTTCCTAACCGCTTAAGATAGAGCCAACAAATTCATAACATAGGTATCGTCTCCCACGACGAAAATGACTGCAGAGTCAAGCAGGTGCTGAACCCACTTATAAGCATAAACCCTGCAGGTTCAGGCCCCTGCTCCATCTTCGCGACCACGAATCGTTGTCGGCGACGGCCAGCCAACCACTCACGGGTTCGTCGAGGCAGAATATGCATTCAGGGCCAATTTGAAGATGTACGTGTTAAAAAATGCAAGTGACACCGCAAACGATATTTGTAACTATTTGACAAACATTAGGCAAAATATAATCAACCAGCTGACGGAAGTAATGAAAGAAAATAACACAATAACATTTTAAAATTTGGCTTGAGTGTGAATGTGCGGAACCGGGTCTATTCGATGAAAGTAAAGAAAAAAAAGCATTTAAGACAACAAATTCACCAATCCATGAAATCGGCTATATTGAGGAGGCCATGAAAAAAAGCTTGGAAAAAATATGTGCCTACTGAAGAGACGCAATACAAAGAATGCGGTTCCGGGTGGACACTGTCGAAAGTTAATCTCCTATCGTTGCGCATAAACAAGCCGGACACCGTTCGCATATCGTCGTACATCGACCTGCCCGCTTCCAAAAAGAATAGGTATGCTGTCAAAAACCCGCAATTCACCAGGGACCACATGTGTTTTAATTGGGTGATTTTGGCACGTTATGTGGATGCGAACATCCTGTGTGAGTCGAAAACCATTTTACACGAGCTGGAAACAAAATTTGATTTTTAAGAGCTTGAGCTCCCTACACCATTACACCAAATAAATATTTCTGAATAAATAATTTGATAGTGTCTGTGAAAATTTACGCCCTGCAAGAGAACGAGAAGATTTTCCCTGTATGTGTGATAAAACAAAAAGAAGCCAGAATATTTCGACCTATTACTGGTGATGGTCGAATGGTCGAAGATGGGAAGGGCATATATTACTATGTAAATTTTTTTGACCTTTTGATAAGATCCTAAATGAATACCCACAAGAAAAATTTCATATATACAAGACATAAAATTACAAGCGACCTTGGAAACGATGGTAGGCTACCATTATAAAAATTTAAGAACTATCACCTTATTCATAAATTACCCATCATTGTTTACGCAGATTTGAGGCCATTCGGAAACCGATTCACTCCTGCGAACCAGAACCTAGCCACTCCTACACACACGCCTATCAGAAGCACGAGGCGTATAGCTTCTGCATTTACGTCCACGTGGACAACGACGCCATTCCTGCAGCACTAGCGTCCACACTTACCCAGGACCCTATCGTATTCACGAGGGAAGTTGCAGAGAAAAAGTGCATGGAGGCAATTGTTGATATACGCAAAAGAGTAAAAGAGATTTACGCCACATCAAAGAAGAAAGAGCCACTTACACCCGCAGAAAAGACCAGTAATGCCAGAGCTACACGGAGCTGGTATTGCACTGCTCCATTCACGCACCAAAATAACAAAGTGAGGGACCACGACCTGCTGCAATTTTCTGCGGCGAAGACAGAAGAAACTCGTTGTATTTTTCCATAATCTAGGGTATGACGAGAATTTTATCGTAAGACATCTGAGCTGCAATGCACCAAATATTTTTATCATTCCATACCCGAGAGAAAAATTTGTAACCTTCTCCAAGAAGCTCAAAGACAGATTTTCTAACCAGTTTGTAGATACATTCTGGTTCAACTGCCTCTCGTCACGTGCAAAGTCTTCTATTTCTGCGATTATGTCGACAGCTGGGGGAAGCTAGGCGAGCAGCAGCTGCCTCCAAAATAGGCTTTTTACAACAGACTGAAAGACTCTGGTATCAGCGACGAAGAATACACCCACGCCCAGAAGGCATGGCAAGAGTTTGGCTGTACTGGTCTAAAGAAATTTGTAGAATTGTACTTGAAGACGGACGTGCTAGATCTGTCAGATGTCTAAGGAAAATTCAGAAATTTGTGTATTTCTACATATAGATTGGACAGTCTTCATTGCGTCAGTGCGGCAGGGTTTGCTTTCAAAACCCTTTTACGAATGACGGGGGTCAAGTTAGAGCTTCTAAACGATTATGACATGCACATTTTCGTCGTAGAAGGGATCCGTGGTGGCGTGGTCCATTGTGTGAAGCTTCATGCGGTGGTGAACATCACCGACGTGCTGGAAACATATGATCCTGGCCAGTCTTCCATTTTCTTACAGTACCTCGACGCCATTAATATGTACGTCTGGGCTATGCTGCTTCAAATGCCGATATGCAATTTCAGTTGGGCCGACAACAATATCGACGTAATATCAGTGCCTGCCGATCGGATGACGGGTTACATCCTAGAGGTGGATGTTGAGTACCCCGCGACCCTGCACATTGAACACCATTATTTAACATTTATTCCCATCAACCAGTGCCTGCTCGGTTCAAATCAGCCAAAGCTACTAACGACCCTGGAAGACGAATAATTACATCGCATACTACCGCAACTTAAGACAGGCTCTCGAACATGGATTGAAGCTTACGAAAATTCACAGCATGCTCCAGTTTGAACAGGCTGCATGGCCAAAAGCTTATATAGATTTAAATACCACAAAACTTCAGGCAGCCACCAACGATTTCAGAGAAATAATTTTTACTTTTGGCCAACAATGTAACATTCGGCAAATTAATGGAAAATAAAAGTAAGCAAAACAATTTGGTATTGGTATGCAATAACAAACGACTAAAGAAACTCATGGCAAAACCGTAATTTCACGACAGGACAATTTACGAAGAAAAGCTATCCCTCATCCACCTGCAACACGAATCAGTATTGTTCGACAAGCCAATATACGCAGGGTTCACAGTGCTCGTCCTGTCGAACTCTCTCATGTACAGATAACACTATGATGTGATGAATGCCAAGTATGGCGAAGACATCGAGCTCCTGTACACACACACGGACTCATTCCTGTACGGGATTAGAACCCAGGACTTCTACAACTACATGGTCGCGGATGTGAGGTTCTTAGTAGAATTAGACACGAGCGGCTGTACCACAAACCACAAGTTCTTTTCGGCAAAAAACAAGAAAGTCGTAGGTAAATTCAAAGATGAGTGTGGCGGGGACATCATGAGCGAATTCGCAGGTCTGCGAGCAAACTTATATTTTTAGAAAACCGTGATAGAAATTACGAAAAGGTCGAAAGGAGTCCAGAAATGCGTATCAGAAAATAAACTTACAATTGAAGATTTCTTGTCGGTTTTGGATCACCACCGTACGATGAGAATAAATGTACACAGAATGCGATCACACAAAAATGAATTATTTTCAGAATGCATAAATGAATTGGCTCTGGCATGAACAGATAATAAGGGACAATTACACGAAAAAGTATTAAACACACTACCATATGGGTACAAAGAAACATATATATATAGATTATATCCACAACATTTATAAGTGAATGTAGCGATACACGAAGTCCACTGTCTCCTTCCCTCGCCATGCAGCTGTTGAACGAGCAGCCATACACGATGCAAGGGCTGGGATGCAAAGGCAGTCACTCACCTGTCAAATCTGAAGCGGTTTCACTCTCCCTTCTCCTCGAACAATCATCATAAAGGGCTGATGCCATGCACTACAATGAGATGAACGAGCAGCCATACACGATGCAAGGGCTGGGATGCAAAGGCAGTCACTCACCTGTCAAATCTGAAGCGGTTTCACTCTCCCTTCTCCTCGAACAATCATCATAAAGGGCTGATGCCATGCACTACAATGAGATGAACGAGCAGCCATACACGATGCAAGGGCTGGGATGCAAAGGCAGTCACTCACCTGTCAAATCTGAAGCGGTTTCACTCTCCCTTCTCCTCGAACAATCATCATAAAGGGCTGATGCCATGCACTACAATGAGATGTTACTGTTATTTTGCTTCCGCTACTTCATATTCACAATCACACATAGACATTGTTTCTGCATCAATTTTGGACGTCTAAACAGAGTTTAAAATCTATTCCTGGGGGTTCTAAAGTTTATCCCCCAATGGAATTGCGAGGGGCAAAATGGTTCCAATATCATACCAATGGAAAAAAATCTGGAGGTGACACTTTATTAAATAATTTATTTTGCTTCTGGAGCAGTCGTATGATTTTCCATTTTCCCTTCATGATTGTTTTTTCTGTGATTTTATATCTTTACGTCATATTATTCTATTTATTCGTTTCCAGGTGGCAGTAATAAGGTAATTTTTCTCAGAAATTCTTCGAACCGTCCATCTGTAATTTTCTAGATGGGGTTTTTTTCGCTGCTAACTTCTGTATGATTCTTGAATAATGTATTTACTTCCGTTTCCTCAATGGCGTCTGTATCGTTCTGTGCCTATGCGGGCATAATTTCTGTATTAATATATATATATTTCATTGTTGTTCCTGAAATTTATTTTGTATTTTTCCTTATTAGGGGCTTTGGACGACAACTTTTTCATTTGCATCTGTATATTTCTGAGCCTGTGTAGGCATTTTTTTAATGTATTTGTTAATATATTTCAGATTTGTTCCTGTCATTTTGTTAGTATTTTTCGTTGGTGGAATGTATTTTCCTGTATTTTTTAATATTTTTCTTCGTTGGTTATTAATTTTTCATCGTTGATGGTGTGATTTTGTTAAATATTCTCGTTGTTTGTTCTACAATTTTTCATCGTTGGTCCTGCAATATTGTTTGTATTCCAGTTGGTGGAATGTAGACCTATACTTCTGTAACTTTCTTCGAATTTTTCTGTATTAGTTAATATTTTTCGTCGTTGGTACTGACAATTTTAATGTATTGTTCTTTAGTGCTTTATCGGTCGACATTTTTTTTTCATCAGTGGAATTAAAATTTTGCATAAAAGTGAGTGATGTGATGAAGTTGTGTCACCTTTTTTGTTGTTGGTTCGAGTATCTGGAATAATTTTTTCATTGGCTCAGCATTGAGGATTCTGCCTATTTTTAATTGGTAATGCCAAGAAAATTTCGCTTCTAGCTTACCTGTTTACGTCAATGTTATGTGTATTGGGTCGTTTTGGTACGCTTTGATTTTCAATGTTGGCATTTGCCATCCTCTTAAGCAGCTGTCGCTTATAAATGTTGTGTGCAGAAAAATCATCGTACTGGGGCGTGCGTCGTCGGAACCCACCTACACCTTACGGAGATAATCTGTATGACAACAAACTCTTAAAACATTTCTTTAAAATCTCTGTACTAGGAAGTTCTCGGTCCCAGCATCCGAGGATCCGCTCACATGGACTGATCACAGCCATATGTGCGGTAAGAGGAAGGGAGTCGATGAAAGTCCACGGGATATATAGGTGTAAAGATGGAGGCGTAAGGGAAGGATGAAAGTATACACCTGAAAGATGAGCAGTGAGTCCTACACCTGGCTGAAGCTACTAAAGTTTACTGGTGAAAGGAGAACATGGTGCTAAGACCAGGTGGCTTTATGTGACAAGTTTATTGCTATTCATGCAGCTAGATTCATGACGGAGAACACAGTTTGATGGCAGAACTCATGGAGAGAAGATCGTCTCTATAAGTAACTCTATTTAGAATACTCCATGGGCAGCCTTCCAGCAGCGTCATCGACTTAAACTATGTCTTCGACTGTTCCAGCAGCTCCTTCGCCTGTTACTGCAGCACCACATATCTGACAGAGCCGACTGGTTCTTTGACTGCACCATTCTCAACAGAGTTCGAACCATCGGAAGAACAATCCTTGCCAGAGAAAACGTGTCCTTGCAGCTACTGCGACAAGGTATTTTCCCACCAACACATTGCGTGTAGTCATGAAATTAATGGATTTCAAACATCCATTTAATCCAAACTGGATAAGTTATTTTTGCTTCAAATGTGGGTTGATGTTCTACCATAATAACCTTTTCTGCAAATATATAATATTGTGAAAAGTTAAACTGCAGGGCTTATCGATTCTTCAGTGCCAGCTCTGTAAGAAAGACATCCTGCAACCGTCAGCATTGCTGTGATAAACTGCAATTTACATCGTTTCTATATTCCATCCTCGCCTCCATCATCTACGTTTGCACCACCGACATCAGTTCCTCTACTACCAGCCTCTCGGTGTCGCTTTTGCTGCACGGAGTTTGCATAGAATCTCACCCTGCACTGCCATGAAGTTCACGAGTGTATGAAAGGTTTGTTTAGTTTATAACTGGGATCAGTTGACTCGAAGACTATGAATAAAAAACATTAGAATTTAGTTTTTTTAGATTTTAGCGAATAAAATATGTTTTGGAAATAATTGCGAGTCTCATTAGTTTCTCGAATGTCCAAAAAAAATTTATAATTTAAAATCTAAAATTAATTAAAGTAACAAATAATTGTATAAGGTGCAATTGTAGTTTAATTGTCGTTACAATTAAATATTACTTTTGTTTTTAATAAGTCTTAAAGTTTATTAATACAGTAAAATATTATCAATTTTATTAATTATGCATGTAGGGATACTACTGACAGGAAATTTTTTTTAATATTATGAAATAATACAATTTTTTTCAATGTCTTTAAAACTAGTGTGAGTGCTATCAGCTCACCTGGCAGCTTAAATGAGAGAGTGGACGGTTGCCGACTACTCTCCTGGTGGCAAAATCGAAAATTAGCGATACCTAGACATTGAAAATAGAATCTAACATGGTAGGCGCCGCAACACACTCTATAAGTTAAAACATAATAAATAACACTGCCGCCTCGTAGCTAAATCCCTTGGTCTCCTTGTGACGAAAAATAGAAAATGGTGTCACATATGTGTTGAAACTAAAAACAAATGACAAAATAAAAAAGTCTAGATGTCTGTTTATGATGGAATGACTGAAGGAAGGGGAGAGGTGAAAATGAGAACGAAGGAATGTGAGTAATTCTTGGTGGAGGTGAGTTGTCTTCTGGACGCGGAGACCTCCGGAAATGTAAATATTTTCTAATAACTTTTTAATAATACATAAAAAAAATTTTGTAATTGTTTTAACTTTTTTAATAATAATTTTTTAATAATTTTTATATGTGTTTTAAATTATTTGGTTTTTTTGTTAAAAATTTTAATTCTTTGGTATTTTTGTGTTTTCAAGGTCAAAGTTCACCAGGGTCAAGGTTAACGGTAAAGGTCACCGACGTACGCTATGGCGGAAAAGATGACCGCCGGGAGACCAGAATGGCAGAGCATGAACAGCTCCATGCTCTGATGCCAGATGCTGTTGTCCCTATCTTTCCAAATAATTCTACTGACAATATGGGCATTGTTCTTGTCGCATTCAGAATTTTCTTTTGTGTTCTTGATTTGGTCCTTTATCTCTTTCATTAGCTTAAAATTTTTCCTAAACATTAAAATCTTTGTTGTTAAAATATCTCTGAAGTTATCAGAAATAACTGTCTGCAGTCGACGAAACTCACCTGTTTGCTAGCCACCTATGTTCATGTCCACATGCAGAGTGAATGTCTCAGCTGAGGATTTACTTCCAAGCAGGCTCAGCTGAGCAAATACCTCATTTTTCCGGACCACAGAAAATTTAGTAATCTTCACACCTATGCCATTCCACACACAAACATCCATTCCCGACTCTCGGGAACCACAATACCATGAGTAGATTCAGTGAAATACTTATGTGTCATTCTCGATATAATTTCAACTTCATCACCTATACTGAGACTGTCACCTCAAAAAGCATCCTCAGCCATGATGAAACACACCCATTCATAGCTTGTCGTCTAGATCAATTATTGAAATTTGTCTAACAAATTTCGTTACTTTCATTATCTAATTTATCATTTATGTTTTTCCCACATGATCACACCTCATCGCCCATAACCTTCGTCTACTCACACACATAGTCTTTTATTTACTCCATCTCAAACTCGAACTGTATTTACCAGCGATCGGACGATATGTATTCGACCAGGTGCGATTTTCACCACAACCACATCATAGCCGACATCGCAGACATCTTGTAATTTAAAAAACAGCAGACATACGAAGCTACTCATAAAACAACTTGCCAAACCACAAGCACCGACCACCTATTCATGAAGATCTTTACTTTCCACACTCAAGCTCAAGAGATAAGAGTGACTGAGAAAAACAGACGCAGACGATGGCTTCACCAGCGCTGGTGGAGTAAAACAATGGCCATGTCCAAGCCGCTGACTGTAACACCTCAAATATGTCTCTCTTTCTCTGTTAAATACAAATGTCGAAATCAGTAGTCCTAAAACCGAGAAGAAACAAACACAATGAAGTCCCCAAAAATGAACTAGAAATCATTTGCAAAAAATAGCACGCCACAGTCTCTCATCTAAAGCACATTCTTCTGAAGATACAATTGAAAGTTCCCCGAACAATGGCCTGCATCCATTCTCTTACCCCCAAGCGATGCCTGATCCAAGCACCAACCCTTCTGTACCTCAACCCCTCACCCAAAGCTAGTTGGTAAGGCTTCCGCCCAAATGTTGATGATTGTACATAAAAGTCTTGAGACAAGTAGTGACGATTAAATATAATATGGTTATTTCCATTGCTTCTTGACTATTGACGCCCTCACTGGTTCAGGGGCTTACACGAATAAACACAGTTGACAGCTCCTGGGGTCGACTGCATGGGCCGCATGCTATTGTATCCCGAGTTTATGAACATATAATAGTAGTGTGTTATTTAAGTTACTTCTTTTCAGAAATATGAGAAAGACGATGTGTGTGTTAGCAACCAAATTAACTCAATTCAACGGGTTACTCATTATAAAGAGGCACGATCCAGTTTGTTTTTAAGTATGACTTCATATGTGGGCCGTAAAATATGGATATCGATACGACATTATTCCACTTAAACCACAGTGTAAAACTAGATCAGTGCACACTGTAACGAGGTAGTAAACGTTTTTATATTAAATTTGAAATAATGAATTTAAAGTCAATTAAATGTAAACATCATCATCAAACAACACATACATATCTCCTTCTGCTGGTTGGTACACTCTTGCGAATGGAAACGGATCCAGTTTATATGATGATTGACTCTTTAAAGAACAAATATACGATAATGGAAATAAACATAGCACAGGTGGTTGCCATAATAACATAGTGGATCCTTTAGAAACTTGAAAGGAAAAACCGTTATCGCTGAAAAGCTTTAGACTTTTTCGCCTGGAGAGACCAACAATAATAAATGCCGAGGTGCACTCGATGTGCTGGAAAATAAACATCTTCTTTAGACACGTATTTTAAAAAAGAGAAAATTACTTTGGTATTTTCGTGTGCGCTGAAATATAGTACGAGGATACAAAGGATTACCCAGATTGAAGCAATTCCGTAAAGGAAATCGATGACTTGACGGGAGCTCAGTAGAATGTCTGAATAACAGACATTATAGTCCAGAGCACAAGAGCACGCGCTCTGCCAAGTTGGTGTCGAGTAAACGTAGGTCTCAGGGAAGCTCTTCGTTGGTAAGTTATTGCTGTAAGGTCTAGTTTTTCAGACATGAAGTGTCATTCGTGGTATTTATTGAGGCCAGGTCCTGGTGAAACACAAAGCAGTATGCTGACTTGGTGACAATTGTTGGCAGCCCAGTGTACGTAATATTCGTATCAATGAGCTGTGCCGCATAGCTAAACACAGCCTACTCATCATCACTCATCAATACCAGTAGCCTACATAGTCAATAATGGGATGTCGTCAGCTGTGACGAAATGCTACATTCTGACAGCTTTCCAGGGTTTTCGAAGTTTAGTTTCCGTAACTATTAAATTCCACAGTGACCTAATGTACAACAATGTTTAACGGTTACACTTATGACACGGTTTAAGTTGAAAAATGTGTTTCTAATAAATATGTACGTTTTAAAACTGAAGGAATTCTTAACTACATGGTTTATGGCCATCGAATATTTGTCGATTAGGAAGCCTCCTCGATGCGATGAAGTACACGATTTATTTCTTGTCATGTGCAAAGGGCCTTCAGCCAGTAAAAAGACAAAGGGAATGAAACAATTTATTCTATTTGTTTTAATAACTTTGTAAATTAAATTTACTTTTCTATTTTCCTTAGCACATTACAAATATGTGTAAACTATGCTTCTAAATTAATCCCTACTTCACAAAAATTACGTTAATTTATATTCCTGTGATTTATTGAATGTTAGGCGAGTACATTCACTGTAAACCACAATTATATTTATGTACACGTTATTTGTATACGTCTCTTATGAATACAAAATCCATGATGAACCGAATAATAAAATACTTATTTTTAGTTTCCTATTCCTAGAATCGCTGGAGATCTAAGAACGACCCAAGCAACGCGTCTAATTTATGCTGCATGTCTGTCGTCATCTGTGTGATGTTTGGAGAGGTAAATACCTTCTCATGGAAAACAAATCCACAACTTGCACATTTATAAATATATCTTAAGGTCTGATGAAAATGTAATGCATATAAAATAAATTGAACAATAACAATTACTTTAATAATATAAATTAAGATATAAAAAAAAATTCTTTTGGAGCAAGTAAAACGAAAATTTTTATTTGGATAAAACTGCTTCAAAATACATATGTAGCCTACTTTTCGAAAGAATGAAACGACTATGAGATAATTTTCCTATTTGTGTCTGTGTATGTGTGTACATTTGTGTGTTACTGTGTGTGTTATGTGCGTGTCTGTGTGCGCTTCTGGGTGTGGGCCCCCCTAAGAACTTTTGAATGCACAAATATAATTTCCCTAAATTCTGTACATATATGTATAGTACTACGTAAGAACATCTCACTTTTATAGTTTTCGACCACGCTTTGCACTTACTTTCAAAATAGCACCCATTTTAAATATTGGTTGAAATGTCATATTTCGGCAACCATTCAAAATATTTTAACAAAATATTGTATGATGGCAGTACCTGTAGTTATAATAGCTGTGTTAGAGATGGTTATTGCTGTTGGTCCGCCATGTTGGAATTTGGAACTACATGAATAATTATTTATTTACATGATATCTGAAACACTACTCAAAAAATTATCGTAACATTTGACAATGTAGTAATACTATGGTTTGTCATGTAACATGTTTGCGATTTAAATTTATTAAGGAATAATTTTCAAAATGGGGCATTCAAATATTTTATGGTGTTATTGTCATATATTTCATAAAATTCGGTCAATTTGGCCAAATTTTGTTTGCAGAAAATATTTATAAGAGGCATTATTGATGTCAACACATAGCCACATTTGTAATATTGTACAACACGAATAAAGATTTTTTTATTTCATATCCGTTGGAGAAATTAATTGATTCCTACCAAACTTGGCAAACAAGCAGTGCAGCCTCAGGTGATGTAAAGTTGTATTCATTTGGTAGGTACCACTCTTAAGTTCAAAATGGAGGCCATATAGCAAATTTAGCTTAGTATGTTAAATCGTCGAAACCATGTAATTAATTTCAACTCCACTTAATTTACCTACAGTATATATTAGAACCATCGCATGTGTCCACATGGTGTCTCTTTTGTCTGCAATTTTGTGTTTTCCTTTAGTAAATTAATCTCTTATATTTTTTTTAGAATTACATCATCATAAATAACAAAATAATTACTTATATATATATATATATATATATAAAGCGACAATTTCTCCCTTATTATTAAAAAAGTAACTAATTTATTCTTATATATTTGGATATCTCTTTAAAATAAATTTGTGATTGCTCATATTTAGGTTAATTTAAACTTTTTGATAAAAACATGTAATTTATAAAAAAATTTTTATCATCCACTTTGGTATATGAAATTATTAAAAATGTGAGTTTTTTTCACACTTTAATTGACACATGTTATTGCTCTAATATTGTCGGGAAATATTTCACCATGTTTATATTTATTGATTTTTCTTAAGAAATAAAAACACCAACACTCTAATAAATTTTCTTATTTCATTCCATATATATTAATCGTATATAAATGGAGAACAAGTTTAGGATATAAGTTAGCAAATAGTAATACTCTATTAAAGAAGAAACATCAGTATAATATTCTATGTGATGGTAACTCAGTTGCACAGATTAAATTTTATAAAAAATATTTAATTCCTAACATAAGAAATAATGAAATAACAATACCTTATACAAATCTGAAAATTATTATTCCTAGATGTCAGTATGACAAGATTCTTTAAAAATAAGTATCAACGAATAATATACATTTGTAAATAATATTATTTGATTTTCATTTAAATGTTATAATGGTTTTCCAGTTAATAGCCTAGGTGACTAGATGACTTGTGATATAGTTGATGCCCACTGGGGAGTTATATGTGTCCTTGCTGTGCAGATGTTCAAAAACATCCTTTCCCCTCTGACGATTTTGGCTTAAGGAATTATTTAGTCTCTCTATGCAGACTGTGCAAAAAATTAAACGCCCAAACACCATATAACTAAACAGATTATTTAAGGACATATGAGGCTGTGAAAATTGTTTTTTCCAAACGCATTTTCGCTAAATACTTTGTACTTTCTGCCAGCGGTAGGAATGGTGGTGATTTACCCACATTATGTCTCACACGGTTGAATGAGACAAGTCCATTAGGCGCGCTATGGAGCGTGTAATAGTGGAGGGCATGTCGTTGATGTGCTGACGCATCACTTCTCAAGCCGAACAGTGCGCACAGACCGAGGACTGCCAGCATTACGCACGTGTGTCTTCAACATGGGAAGCATAAATCACTTTTTGCTCCAGACTTTATAGAAATTGTACAAGATATTCGCCAAAAATGCGTTTTCAAAACTCACTTCTCATAGGGCGATATTTCCTTTGATATTCCGTTTAGTTATACTGTGTTTTGTATATTTTTGACTTTATTTTTCATAAGGAATCACCTTTTATTGTTTAGAGATTTAATTTCCGAACATTGTGTAGATCTGGGTGTTTCTACGTAGATCTCAACAACAAATATGAAATAAATGTGGATCGTGGATGGTTTAGTCCCAAATATATCAACTATTTTGTAAGCACTGTTTTTGGAGAACAGAAATAGTCACGTCGTTTACCAAAACAATTATGTCATAATCCACCTGCTTATTGGAGAGGTTGAAGAAAAATTTTTATTGCCAGTGCCATTAATGGTACTCTGCTTATATCGAGCAGAAAAAAATATTGTTCTGTTGTCTGAGAATTTTTTTAATTGAGGCAGCTTGCAGGGAGTTATTTTTAGATTTTTTTCTAAAGAGAGAGCATTATAAATCCTCAATAACACAGATGAAGTTCATTAAGCCCTCTGGCGTAGAACTAGGTTTCTTGCGAACAAAACTATGGCCGATATTAATGTTCAACTTCCTTTTTTTTTTTTTAGAAGATTATTAATATAATACAATGTTTCACTGTTTATCGTTTGGTATTAAAAAACATCACGAATATAATTTCTGATTACGGTATTCGTTAGTTTATCACGAGTAAATAGTTAAGTTTTTTTAAATAGCCACTTGCTTAAGCATCATGTGTTATATTAAAAAAAGTTTTGTTCCTTGTACATTTGGTTACCAGAACAAACTTCATTCATTACGAGCCGACTACATGATTTAATTATAGAGAAGTCAACTTCTATGATATAGTTACCGAACCGCATGCTTAGCTGAGGTAGAGCGCGCTTGTCTATTCGGAGAACACTAGGGCGTACGAACTAACTTCTAGGCTGCTGTCGGTGGCCATTTGTAGCATGTGCCTCTTCACTCGCTCCTTGCGCAAAAACATCACGGTTATGCGATCAAAACAAGGTAACCGAAGTGAACAGTTAGATAAAACGGAGCATATTCATTCGTTCAAGCGATGATGTTATTCGATTCCTTCATAATGTTCGCTTTAACAAAGTGCTTGTTTTGGAATTATTCCACACCAGGCTTTTCTTCGTCCGCAGAGTTGCAAAAGCTTCTTTACCTGCTCATGAAAGGTGATGTAATTTATGAATTAATGTGTAATGCAGATTACATGGTATGATTATCCTAGAATCACTCACATCTCGGTGTACATTTTGTTAGCTACTATGTCTTGATGAGTGGGTGACATGAATTTAAGAAGAATATGCTTGAGTCAGTTACACTGCAAGGACGCAAGTGTACTGAGCAGCCAGATGTAAGTCGGTGTGTGTTTTATAGTAAAGATATGGAATGGATACAGGTGCTCCAGAAACACAATTTCGGAAAATCTTTCATCAGAACGTGTGTATTTAAGTGGAGTGGAATGGATAGATTTGGGTGGCTCTTAACATCTAGGTCTTGAGCCGATGAGTGTGAAGTGAGGTGAGTATGGAGCAGCGCTGGGATGCAGGGACGGGAAAAACGCGAGATCCCGAAAAAACCCGACGACCAGCGGCATCGTCCGGCACAATTCCCACATGTGAGAGTCCGGGAGTCATACCACCGGGAATCGAGCCCGGTTCCCCCAGGTGGGAGGCGAGCAGTCTAACCACTATACCACTGCGGCCCCTATGTGTTTTATACCTGACATGAACACAATCAGCGAGTGTTTTTCGTACAGGTGTTTATGAATCAAAATAGGAATGTCACGCATTTTTGTGACCTACTCACTTAAGTAACAGTTGAACGGGAGAAAGGCAATAGGTTGAAGAAACACCATTGGTATTATAATGTATTAATCGTTGTTATAAATGTAGGTTAAATTAATTGCAATATTATTTATTTGCAGGTTGAAATTGACATTGCCTCGTCAACTCCCAAGATGTTGCGAGCACTGCGTAAGACAGTTAAGCCTGAAACTGTTGCCCTCGCCGTTCAGAGGTTTGCCGCAAGGATTGTAGTGGTTATGGAAGGACTTCCCTCTACAGTCGGCTACGTCCTGGCCACAGCAGTGACTAGTGTCACATGGATTGCTCTCCTTTATCGTATGCTGTCTTTCCAAAGTAAATTCCCCACGAATTTAGTTTTGACAGCAATTTGGGTGTGTGCGATTTTTGCCACATGCTTGGTAACTCTGATTACGAATATACCAGGTGGTAGGCGGCGACAGGAAATTATACATTTACTACAGTATGTCGACCGTATGTTGTTTCAAAAACCAAGCAAACCATATAGTAAGTGTTCTCGTTACTCTTCAGCTTTTGTAATATCAATGTTGAGCTGCATTATCTTCTTTTCTTTGGACATGAGGGTATACTTTCGATTCCACGTATCTCTTTCATTCCCACTGACGTTTTCCTTCTATGCTGTACAATTAATTATTCTGGCACAAACAATTTGCTGGGTAAACTATGTGCTTCGTATTCGAGATCAACTAAACATATTAAATAAACGAATTATTCAACTTGAAAACTCTCAGGCACGCAACATTATCCAAGTACGTCCCAACATCACAGACGCAATGGCGTCATGTAGGTCGCAAACCTGTGTTAGCATAATACAAATGCCACAGACGTCAACAAGAGAGCTACTGAATAGTGAAGACCTACTACACCGTATACTAAATAATACACAATCAAAAATTGTTCACTTCATGGCAGTTTACCAAAAAATATCTGAAATTGTTGACCAAGTCAATGGCACTTTCGGATTGTCAGTACTGTTTCTCTTGATGTGTACCTTCGTAGCAATTATCAGTTCTACGTTTAATGCAGTTCTTTCAAGAACCATCTTAAATAATGATTTTTCTCCAGGCTGGCATTTGTGTATTTCTCTAATGTGGACTTTGCTGTACTCAGGCCAGACTATAGCCGTGGTTTGGTCCAGCACAGCCTCCACTGACGAGGCGAGTCAGACCAGGGACCTCGTCCAGGACATTCTTCTGGAACTTCATCAAGAGGACGGAGTGTACCATCAGCTGAATCTATTTCTGGACCAGCTCTCCAGCGAGGATCTATCTTTCAGTGCAGCAGGTTTCTTCACTCTTAAGGAGCCTTTGCTATGCTTCATGGCTGTCTCTGTGATGTCTAATCTGCTAGTTCTGCTGCAGATTGACCCGGTTTATACCACTCACCATTTTCACAATATAACTAATTGATGGACAATGCTATTAGTAATTTGTTTGCTGGATAACCCCGCAACAGTTTATTTGCTTGTACTTAAAAATAATATTATCTGGAAAACTCCATGTTTAATTTTTTATGGACAATGTATTATATCTGTCAAAGACTATATAATTCTTCGATTGTTATCATCCTTTTGCGAATAAAAAAGCCAGTTTTTAGAACTTTCTGAAATAATGCCAGATAACAGAACAAACGAAACTTTATTTTTGTGTTATTTCTGATGCAAGATATCACATTTCATTATTAAAGTGAAATGCTTAACTGTAAGGAATTTGAGACAAGATAACTATGTTATATTTATCCACAATAGTCAAAGATATAAATTATGTTAGCCATATGTAGAAAAAATATTTTTGCACGAATAGGTAATTTTTGTTGTTGTAGTTGGTTCATAATGTTTTTCCCTTTCATACCAGTTTAAAAAAATGTACAAATACACAGGCGATATTATGAAGTGAAACTACATTTGTTTTAAATTATGTATATGTATACTGCACCTGAGTTCTGGAATTGATGTATGAATCGAAACACCACTTTCATCTTTGTGAAAATTGAACTGTTACCATGTTCATGATAATAATATTTCACTAACGCAGCTAATTATATTCGCTGGCACAAATAAGTAATGGCTCAAAGTGGATGTACTTCTGTACTCGTGCACACCATGTGTACAAGTGATTAGGATTTTAATGATCTGGAATGCCTAGAATGGCCGTGAGATTACATTCGTATTTCTCACACGATCAGAGCTATGCTATCATAAGGCGTGTGTGGCGTCAGACAACACAGTCAAGGAAGATCGCCTAACACGAAGTTTCTTTTGAAATTAGCGTATAAAATGTTTATTCTACACTAGATTTTTCGTTATGAGCCTCGTCAACTATAACAAATTTTGATGTAATTTGAATTCAAAAACATTAAAATAATTACACATTTTCACTTCCTTGTCTAGTTGTCTAAATTGTATGTTTGTTCACTTATTTTATGCGTTTAATGCTTAAAACAAAAATATTTTACTATTCTTAATCTTGTACGTACCAGGTTCAATAAGTACTTTTTGGTTTAGTGTAATATAAATCCGCAGTAATGTTTTGGTGGACCAAGACCAGAACCACCAGCATAAAAAG
The DNA here is from genome assembly GCA_002778355.1 of Clitarchus hookeri. NCBI lineage: Eukaryota > Metazoa > Arthropoda > Insecta > Phasmatodea > Phasmatidae > Clitarchus > Clitarchus hookeri. Next base: position 148,661 of record NQII01003746.1, on the reverse strand, counting down.
AGTTTTTATACATTTCTCATTTATAATGTGACGCTATTCCCCCTCTGTGGGTCCTAGGGTCCCCAGTTAACATTAGATGGCACAGACTATAAGGTGCCTTGAAGGTTGAGGGTGTATCAATAAGGCAGTCTTTCAGTGTTTCACTTTACTGGTTGGTTATATTGTCTCGATATTAAATATACAGAAACACTTCCTAGGTGTGGTACTCTATTTAACTAAACTAACACGGATTAACAGTGGTGGACGTCTAGGTGGAGGGGGTGGGGATTCTTTGGGAGACTACTTGATACTTAGCTCTGCTTGTAGTGTTTGGTATGTGTTGGCTGGATGAGATCCGGCGATGTGGGCGGCCTTGGAACGGTCCGCATTTGGTGCCATCTCCCCTGGACTGCTGCTCTGGGTTCGCTCCTCGACGCTCTCCTCTCGTTCCGGATGTCCTCTCGTGATTCCCGATGCAACTGACTCTCTCGGCGCGGTGATAAAAACTGATCCCTTCTTCTCAAGTAAATTCGCTTACATCCTCTCTTGACTCTCTCCCTAAGTTCCTACACATATCTCCCTTGTTTAGCTGAGGGAGGTGGGAGGAGGGCACAGTACAACGCATACTTCATATATGCGCCATGGTTCTTGTTGGTGGAAGGAGGGGTGACCTGCGCCCTAAAACTTACAGTGTCAGTTCTCCTTCTGCAGCGCGTGTCCCAGTTGAACCGCAGTCTGGTTATAGTTGGTTGTAATTCCTGAACTATTAAATACAGCATGTGAATAGGAAACATCAAGGTAGCTACAGATATAAGATCAAAGACTTCATAATTATTTGGATGGTCTTATTAACAGTTGTATTAATGTTTGTATGAACTGCTGTATGGACGGTTGTATGTATGGTTGTACGAACTTATGTATGAATGGGTGTAAGCATAGTCCGAACTTATTTTTGAATGGGTGTAAGAATAGTACGAACTTATGTATAAATGGGTGTAAGAATAGTACGTCTTATGCATGAATAGGTGTAAGAATAGTTCGTACTTATGTAGAATGGGTGTAAGAATAGTACTAACTTATGTATAAATGGATGTAAGAATAGTACGAACTTATGTATGAATGGGTGTAAGAATAGTACGTCTTATGCATGAATAGGTGTAAGAATAGTTCGTACTTATGTAGAATGGGTGTAAGAATAGTACTAACTTATGTATAAATGGATGTAAGAATAGTACGAACTTATGTATGAATGGGCGTAAGAATAGTACGTCTTATGCATGAATAGGTGTAAGAATAGTTCGTACTTATTTTTGAATGGGTGTAAGAATAGTACGAACTTATGTATGAATGGGTGTAAGAATAGTACGTCTTATGCATGAATAGGTGTAAGAATAGTTCGTACTTATGTATGAATGGGTGTAAGAATAGTACGTCTTATTGTACTTATCCACATTCTTATCAAGCATGAATAAAAAGAATGGGTGTAAGAATAGTACGAACTTATGTATAAATGTATGTAAGAATAGTACGAACTGATGTATGAATGGGTGTAAGAATAGTTCGTTCTTATGTAGAATGGGTGTAAGAATAGTACGAACTTATGTATGAATGGGTGTAAGAATAGTACGGTTGTCGGAATGGTTGTATGAACAGTTGTGTGAGCTGTTTGTGTGTGTTATTTGAATATTCAAAAGTCTGTTTTAGTTGTTTACATTTATACATTTTTTTCATATATGAATTGAGTGGATTCTGAATGTGTAAAATAATTACCTTATATCCGATGTAAATAAAGTTGTATTAATCTTAGATAAAAATAATAATCCGTTTTCACAGGAAAACGTATAGTAAATATACCAAAGTATAAATAGTAAAGTATGCTGTTAAGAGCATAGTTGTTTAGGATCAAATCAATTATCTGGTCATTTTGAAAACAGATGAAATGCCAGCCTTAAAAGTAAATAAAAGAAACACTATATTTATCAATGAATCAGGACTAAATTCTTTAATAATATCATCTAAAAAAAATGGCAAAGATTGAAAAAAAAGTATAATTAGTAAGGTTTTACCACCCGTTCTACAAGTATGGTGAGTTGAAAAGTGAAGAAAAGAAGAGTATCAGATTGTAATATTTTTTTTAACTTAAAAGACTTGGTGTTTGATGGTAACCATAGATATATGAGCAGAATATCCCTTGATTTCACGCTAATCAAGTGGCTGAACTACTGGGGCACAAGAGGCTAAAAAATGCTGTTAGCAAACGATTTTAACAAATGAGTCAGGTTTTTATAAGTTATTATGAGGTTAAAACTACCCATATCAGAAAGGTCCCAAGATTGGGTTTATAAGGAAGTTTTACCATTTGTTGTAAGTATGGTGAGTATAAACTACAAAAAAAAATAATGTTTAAAGAGAAAGAATTTCGTCAATAATCAGTTCTTTAATCAAATAAACTCACTCCGAAAGAACAGGAACACTCCCTGAAGATAACAAGAACTTCACAAAAAAAAGATAAGAGTATTAAAATTATAAACTTTCAGAAATTAAGGAAATATTTGTGAAGAAGGAAAACATAATAAATTGCTACTACTAAGCAGTATGCATAGCAAAATTACTACAAAGTGGGCGGCACTCAAAAGAATACAGAGAAACAAGAAACAACGATTATCAACATACAACACTGCTAGTGCAGACGAGGATAGAACTTACTATATATTCATGACAAAATGTTTACAGTTATAAAGTGATTGAAGCAGCTATCTCGCTCTGCTTATCTAACACCATCCAATGTTGAGGTAGAAAATGATACTTGTAAAATTCACTTTAATTATTTGTATAAATAATAATTAGTTTTGTGATCAAAATAACGCCATAGTCGACCTTATAAATGACGAGAGAGATTAGATCAAATTATTTTTTAAGTAACGTTAGACACGAAAATAAAAAGAAGTAATAAAAATGTAATTATAAGCGTAATTGTAATAGATGATTTACCACTGGAAGAATGTTCATAATTGATTATTAAAATCTACAATGATTGTGAAGATAAGAATAATCTTTTAAGACAGGCAGCCGAAGAAAAGTTAAATGAAAAGGGTTATCACATAGTTAAGCAAAGGCCTGTTTGAAACAATGCTTCAAATGTAATCAAACAAATAAATCATAATGTTAACCTTAAGTTTTAATTATCTCTAGATGTATATCATTCCACAAACGTTTCATTTTTATAAAACATAATTTTTAATAATCCATGAGGTATTAGAGATATCAACACCAAGTCATGTGACATAAATTTTATCATCTTTTCTTTTTAAAACCATTTCAATTAAATATTGATAGGGATACGTAATCTCCATGATGACATCATAAAATATATTTTATATCTTCACAATTTGACTCCTTTGTGTTAGTAAATAATGCTTCAATACTTTATAGATAGGAAACATATCAGTTGACCATTCCGCAGTGTATCTTTTCAAAAATTCCTTTAATATTAGTGGTTCGAAAAACATCACTAACTTTGTATTTGGGTTCAGTAGATAAAATTTTATCCTCTGAATTTGTCAACAATTTTTTTAAAATTTACTTTATTATATTTAATCTGAATCGTTGCTTGTTTTGTATTGATGTATTAATTTACTATCAACCTATTTCAGTATCACCCTTATTTTATACTTAAATTTATATAGTATTTTCTTCGTTTTGTTTATTTGTATGGTGTGACTTTATAACATATTCATTAAAACATACTTTACAAATATGCGAACTTTTATCTCTTGCTAGCTTTTATGCTGGAAATTAGCTAGCATGGGCAGTTTTATTTGTTGGCACACTTTGTTTCATAATAATTAAGTTGTTTGGTAAGTTTTATTCTTTACTTTTAAAGCAAAGCTTTACGTTCCTGGTTTTCCACTGCCATCTATAGTGCAAAATTTGAATTAATTTAAATATATTTGGTCTCTCCAATATGGCAGTCACTATTAAATAGTTCAAATGTGTCAAAATGAAAAACAAAATTAAAGAACAGGTTTCTTTTAAGTAAAATATGTGACAAGTTTCTGTAAGTTTGAAAAAAAAAAAATTGTATTTCGTTAGTTTGATTTTGTAAACATAAAGTATGACTTTTCAATTAGTACTTTCTTTTGCACACATTATCATAATTAATTATGAGTCCAGTTATTTACTGTACAATGCATATTTTATTAATTAACTAATAATATTGGTTATCAAATATTTGTGATGTCTTCTGTCGATCTCTGCAATAATGTAAGTGGCAAGCACATACAAGGTTATCGTTGGTATTTATGAGTGTTTCGCTGAGGCGATTTTGGAAATTTGAGGATTCCGTCTTTTTCGTCCTTCTTGGAATTTTTCTCAGCCATATAACATTTCGAATTTACTGATATTTGTCATTTTGCTTTTTTTCTTCTTTCTATTAACTGATGGCGTGAAATTGGGAATCACCGCATTCGGTGAGTAATACCAAGTATCGCATAATTGTTTATGTTTGAGTGTATAACCTAATTCGCGTATTTTACATCAAATTTCTTTGAATTCTTGGTATGCGGTGCACGAGTTGAGGTGAATGATGTTCTGTAGTTGATGGATGTCGGGTTGCTGGCCCTGCAACTTCTCAAAATGGAATTCTGATCGGGTGTAACCTCTTCACCCGAGGTAACGAGCCCCGTTAACGAGTTTGGCTCGGCGTTTCTGCCAGTTTCGCCAGTGGACCCGCGAAACCCAACAAACAAATATGACTTTGGCTTGAATCAATAACCATGCATGCGCATGCTGCTACGTTTGGACTTGTAATGGTAGTTTAGAAAGTTTTTGAAAATATAATGAAATGTATGATTATGTAATGCAATCAAAACAAAACAAAACATATTCGATAGATCATGGGGCCCCATTGATTATAACCCACTGATTATGAAAGTACATTATACAATTATAATTACATAAAAAATTATTATTTTTCAAAGAAAAACAATTTTAATTTATAAATATATTTTATTATTGTGTTTAAATATATTTGATAATTGTGTTCACATTACTATATTTCCCTAAAGAGATTATGCGTACAGAGCTGAAAATGTTATTTTAAATAGTAATTTAATAAAATTACCTCAACTGAGACTCCTCTTAATTTATTTTAATTTAATTATTATACCCTGTTGCAATTATTTTGTGTGGTATTGTATACATATCTATGTATGGAATTGTGAGGAACCCAGGAATCACTTGGCTCAACATACAATTCTTTAAATTGTATTTGCTTAAACTTTTCTTATTTTAAAAGCACATCTAGGTAACCATGGACTCACGCCTAGGGCCTCACCCTACCGGCGGCGGTTGGGCTGTGGGTGGCCAGTCCTTGGTGAGAATTAATTTTCTTACTTGGGGCTATTGTTCACCCCAGTTGCCGCAGTAAGGTGGCCCAGTATCTTTCGTTTCTTCACAACACTCACATGTATTTTATGTAAGGATGTTGACTCTTATTACTGTATGTATGTAATTAAGTTTATTTATATTTTTTCAGTGTATTGTTAAAGTTGATTTTTTTTCCATCACAAAGTACACTTTACTACATATATTTTCTGATTCCTAGAGTTCTTTATTATACAGATCGTTGCGTTTTTTTTAAATACGTTGATATTTGTATTTTTGATATATATATATATATACCAAATATATATATATACCAAATATATATATATACCAAATATATATATATATACACTGAGGCGACAAAAGTCATGGGATACCTCCTAATATCGTGTCGGACCTCCTTTTGCCTGGCGAAGTGCAGCAACTCGACATGGCAGGGACTCAACAAGTCGTTGGAAGTCCCCTGCAGAAGTATTGAGCCATGCTGCCTCTATAGACGTCCATAATTGCAAAAGCGTTGCCGGTGCAGGAGTTTGTGCACAAACTGACTTCTCGATTATATCCCATACATTTTCGATGAGATTCATGTCGGGCGATCTTGGTGTCCAAATCATTCGCTGGAATTGTCCAGAATGTTCTTCAAACCAATCGCGAACAGTTGTGGCCCGGTGACATGGTGCATTGTCATCCATAAAAATACCATCGTTTTTTGGGTACATGAAGTCCATGAATGGCTGCAAGTGGTCTCCAAGTAGCTGAACATAACCCTTTCCAGTCAATGATCGGTTCAGTTGGACCAGAGGACCCAGTCCATTCCATGTAAAAACAGCCCACACCATTATGGAGCCACCACCAGCTTGCACAGTTCCTTGTTGACAACTTGGGTCCATGGATTCGTGGGGTCTGCGCCACACTCGAACCCTACCATCAGCTCTTACCAACTGAAGTCGGGACTCATCTGACCAAGCCACGGTTTTCCAGTCGTCTAGGGTCCAACCGATATGGTCACAAGCCCAGGAGAGACGTTACAGACAATGTCGTGCTGTTAGTAAAGGCACTCGAGTCGGTTTTCTGCTGGAATAGCCCAGTAAAGCCAAATATCGCCGCACTGTCCTAACGGACACGTCCATCGTACGTCCCACATTGATTCCTGCGGTTATTTCACGCAGTGTTGCTTGTCTGTTATACTCGTATATTGTATTGCGTCATTCTTCAGTCACAAATAGACCAAAGTTTTATTTTGTGGTGTTTGCAATCATATCTTTTTCTACACAGATCTACTTTGCTCATCTAGAGAGTAGTATATAACACGGTGGTTCTGGGTCTGTATTTTGAATAGATTATTTCGACTAAAAATTATTTTTTAAAGATAAAAATTAATAAAATAGAGTTACTATTTCAAGCGAAGAGATAATTAGTGCTCACGATCATGTTTTTGTTCTTTTTTATGTTAAAATGTTATTTTTTAATGATAGTGGAATGTAAAAAATTTGTTAAAGATAACACATTATTATACTAGTGTCATTTGTTTAAGGATCCACTGGATATTTCTCGTAACTTAAGACAAGGTACGTATTATACACAGAAAAACTGCAGTTATTTAATTTTTTTATTTTCATTACAGTACCACAGACTTTATACATACATAAATTACAATAACAAATTACAATACTCAATTTTATTAAATACTGCGTGACATGGAAAAAAATCAGTCTGCTTTTTAAGATTACCCAAAATAATTCTGTCCTAGTGCACTCGGGTAAGTTGCATTTATGTAAACTGAGAAAAAAAGGTAAATAACATTTTTTTGCGACATACTTTCCCTGTTGTCTTTGTAAAATATATGACAGAAACGAAATGTGTTCCTGTGCATGGCACCTTACGCGTTCAGTGGATTGGAACAAAGCATCCCTCACAAATGCTAACTTTCCCCGCGACGTCAAATCATAAATACCAGCGTGGCTGAGTTTGCAGTGAATGCCAGCTCTTAGCAATTAGTACTCAATCCCTCGTATTTAATGAGGATTTACTAGTGCCGTAGTCAGTGGCAGTGTTGTTTCAGTGGCAACAAATTACCGCAATTCCGTAACAAATAACATTTCTATTGCGATGTTTGGTCATTTTCCAGTGCTTACGTTTCCTTAAACTCCAAAAATGTATTTTAAATGAACGTAGACTTAACGTAACCGAAATAGTCAAGTTGAGAACGCCGTTGGTTATGCGCTGTAAATGTATCATTAGTACTATGATTCTCATAAATAATAGCAAGATATTGTACGCGAGTATTATTAAGCAGTAGGGAATTATATTGCCCACTAATTACGTTTATAAAAAAAATCACATAACCAGGTAATTACAAAAAGCAAATGTTAGCAACAAATACACAATACCGTACAGAATCAGTTTTAGTTTTAATTGTTACTGTACTTAGTTTAATCGTAGGTCTACCTAGTTACCTGATTGAAGAACAATTTCGTGGTAGTCACGAAACACAACTGAATATTCCAGTGCACACTGGAATGTCATGATTTTCCCGACCTTATTTGGACCTCGTGATATTAAACGCTGTTATAAATATAATATGGTCACGAAATACACAGTTTATAGGGTTCACGCCATTAAATCGTGGTAAAAAAAAAAAGTACATGGTAAAACGCAGTGTAGACCACCCTTAAGTACGCCACTTGTGAAAACGTGCTATACATGAACAGGAGTCGTAACAGTTCCGACAACACATCTGAAGGAAACGGCGGTTAGAGAGTTATTCCGCGGAGAATGTACCAACGCAAATGGAAGCACGTGCGAAACATCAGAAATCTTTGTCCCAGCCTGAAGTTTCGTCTGGCGGTGCGTCGTTTTCGACGTCGTACGCTTGAAAGTAGTTCAAATCTGTATTGCTCCTCACCTGGAAACAGAATCAAAATTCAGATTCACGCATTGTTTTCTTGAGTAGCATACCTTTAAATTAGTCTTAACACAAATAAACATATCAGGTTTATAATCGTTGGCCAACTATCATGTGACATAAATTATATGCAATTATTTCTGCATTAATTACGTAATTTTTAAATGAACTGTTAAAAAAATAAAACATGCCTCTCTGCGTGTATAGGCGGTTAACGGTATACGTGAAATTTACGTTGCCGTAGGCCTGGTGATATTACTAATGCGTTAGTAAAGTGAAACCTTTAAATTGTTAGACTAATGCGCAAATTCGTACTGTAATGTGTATAGTGTAAAAAATACCAACTTAAATTGCCATAAATTTAGATATTACACTAGTAGTACAAATCCAAAACTTTTAAGAATTTTACATAATCCGTTGCCAACTTAACTGACAACCTGCATGCAGTGTGTGGTAGCTTATACGTTAACTAAACAGGCAGAAATATTTTTGAAAGGTTGATTTCTAAAGTGCTTACTTTATAGCGAACGGCCTTTATGTTATAACGCTTACGGTGACAGGCGTACATACAGTAATGTTGGTACCGAAATGGTGAAAGTAGCGCAGTGGCTCAGTGTTTCATTAAAAGTATAATTTTAAAATTAGTGGTAAATGAAATGTGTTCCTTATTTTCACCATATTAGAGCAATAACAAGTGTAATATTATAATATTTACGTTCCTAATAATTTCACGATGTCACTTTGACCGGCGCAGGAATATAGTGACTTTGATCGTGTCAATGTTGGTTTACATATGGCGAAATGATAAAAAATTGGCTGGAATGAGAACACTTAACAAAGCTTTCAAAAGTACTCAACCGTGTACTCTAGAATACATAACATAAGTTATTAAATATGTTTTCATGCAGTAATGTACATATTCCACATGTTTATTTTGTCCAGCGTTTGCAAAAGTCTTATAATGCATTGAAATTACCGGTAGCCTAGTCTCATTGCCTATTGAGATTTTAACGCACATGACACGCGACTCAAATTTTGTTGTTCTAAATTCGATTTTTGCATCGAAAGTGTGCGTAAATAAGGGTTAAATATGACATGATGACCTTATTACAGTGTGTTTAGAGACACTGCGATTGCAAATATAGTGTTCCAGTTGTGTGCACTGTCATGTATAGGTTATCACTGTATACTTTTTTTGTACTTGTACTAGGGATTCTTCGGAAACAAGTTGCCAAAGATATTTATGTAACACTGCGAATAAGTTAGAGTAAATTCCACAAAACCTTTGTGTAATGGGGGCCGCCGTGACTAAGTGGTTAGACTGCTCACCTCCCACCAAGGCGAACCGGGTTAAATCCCGGCCGGGTCACTCCGGGATTTTCGCATGTGGGAATCGTGCCGGACGATGCCGCTGGTCGGCGGGTTTTCTCGGGGATCTCCCGTTTCCCCCACCCTTTCACTCCGGCGCTGCTCCATACCCACCTCGCTTCACCCTCATTGGCTCTCAAGACCTCACCGTTAAGAGCCGCCGAAATCTCTCCACTCCACTCTCCACTTTGTGTAAATTGTAAAACTAATTTTGAATTTTAACAAGCATATGTTGTGAACTTCAAATTAAAACAAACAATTTTGTTTGTTTGGTGAAGTAATGTGTTTTTCAAGGCAATTTGTTGTAAATATACAAATCTTGCTTTCTGTTCGCAGTTCCACCCGCCACACGTTTTTACATTCTTATGGGATGAATTTCGAAAAAAACCTGAAATCAGTTTTAGGTATTCATATAGCCAACATTTTGAAGCAAAGTGCATAGTGATATCTTATAAGGCTAATAATCTATTGGGGAGTATTCAAAAACATATATTCCCCAAATTCACCCTCTTAGAGTTTTATTTAAAAAAAAATCCTGGAATAAATTTTTATGCATGTATATAGCCAAACGTTTGAAGTTAGGAGCACAACGATATCTCATCGGGTTAATGAGCTATCGAGGAGCCCTCTAAAACACTTGTTACTTCATTTCTCTCTTCTAGGGGGTTTATTTAAAAAAAATCCTGGTATCATTTTTTAGGTTTTTTTATATAGATATCATTGTAAAGCAAAAGGCATAACGATATCTTATCAGGCTAACGAGCTATTATAACAGGTTCTCGAATATACATATTACACATTTCACCCTCTTAGGGACCATATTCCAAAAAAATTTTTTTTAGTTTTTTGCCGCTTTTGTATGTAATATTTTAAAGCCAAGAGCATAAAGATATCACATCGAGTTGATGAGATATTTAGGAGTCCTTTAAAACACATTTGACCCCTTTTCACCTTCTTCGGGGTAGGGTTTCGAAAAATACTTTCATAGTGGGTGCCTGCAACCTAAGGGGAAGCCAACCCTAATTTTTTTTGCGTCCAGTGGTTTGTACTAATGCGTTGATGACTGAGTAAGAAAGTGAGTGGAGTAGAGTGGAGAAATTTGGGCATTTCTTAACATCAAGGTCTTGAGAGTCGATGAGGGTGAAGTGAGGTGATTATGTAGCAGCGCCTGAATGCAAAGGCGGGGTAAATGGGAGATCTCCGAGAAAGCCCGCCAACCAGCGACATCGTCCGATACGATTGACACGTGCGAAAAACCGGGAAAGTCCCCACTGGGAATCGAGCCCGGTTCGCCCAGGTGGGAGGCGAGTAGTCCGACTACTACACCACTTGCGACCACTTATGTTCACGTATAGATCGTGCAGAAATATACTCACATTGAATTAAGAACGACACAAAGGTAAAATTTCCACGGGTGTTGACACAAATTCAACATAACGTAAAGGTATGGTAACAGAAACCAATTAGATTTAAGAGACAATTGTTTTCTTTGGTTCCCCTCACTCATTTTAATACCTACCAACTTCCGACTGTAATCTTATTGTGTTATTGTGTATTATGCTAAGGTTGTAACCGATGTTGAAAATTACAGTTTCTTTTCTGTGTATTAGAGTAACGACTTGAAAATTCTGAAATTAATGAAAATACTGACGTCAATAAGTAAGAGGAAAGATTACTATTGGTACGTAAATTAAAATGTTTTAAATAAAATAAAAACTGCTCATATGTACGTTAAATTGCAAATACACACATATAGGCACTCTAGCATTTTTCAGATACCGAGTACGGCATATTTAGTATTGTTGAAGTATCATTGATCAACGACAGGCTTTCTGAACCAGAATGTGAACCCAGGGTCCTTTTTTATAAAATAATTTAACACAGAGTTAAAGCAAAGGTAAGATAACGAGCACCATATTTACTCTAATATGAATAGGCCTTAAGCCCTACTTCCTTGTGGGCCCACCTGATAAACTGGGCACTGGGTTTCTAGCCTAGACGCTGTCTTAAAACACCCTGCGCAGTTACTAGCAAAAAACAAAAGCTGTGTAACAATATGATGAAGATTGAGAAGCTATTAAGACTGTCCCCTGAGAAATATTTATTAACTTTTTGAGATTACACTTGTAGCGAAAACTGGAAGAACTCAAGATTATGTGAACAGGCTTCACTTTAAATCCGACAATTGAAAAACTATTATCTGAACAATATGCTATGTGACTGCGAAATTCTTACGGATGATTTATAGTTTAAATGCCTTACCTTGTACTCGCACTTTCTCCCATGGTTTCTTCAAAAGTGAGATTTATTTACACCTTCTAATCATTACGTACATCAAAATTTCTTAACTATACCATCTTAGTACTACATATTGAATTCCACAAATGTACACGTACTTTACAATATATGCGGCGTAATAAACATTTACTACCGATACTCTGTGTTTATATAGAGGTTATTTAACATATATTAGGTCAAACTCTAATTTTAAAAACGTAAAAAGGAGAAATGCGGTATTCAAAATTAGTACACGCTTACTGCTTTTCATATAATAACCCCATTTTAGGTCTATCCTCATACCAGCGTGATAAAATATCAACAAATTTCGTTTCGAGACTGTTGACGCATTCTGCGTCCCTATATTTTATTCGTCAGAACACATGCTCTGGCGAAGCTCGCAGGCGGACGACCGCAATAAGGATTAAGTGTTTTGCGGACGTGATGGGAGAATGGCGCCAGGATGGCCCGGCGGAACTACCACGTGCGGAGGAAGGCGGATGCAGCTGCATCTCGCAGCTGCCAAGGGATGCTGAGCCCACACCAGTGGCTGAGTCTGTCCCAGGCTAGTTTCAGCAATACACATTGAGAGCTTTTAGCGGGCGTGCTGGGAGAATAATGACACGATATCCGGAGGCATAAAAACAACACGTGTGCTGAACCAAAGGGGCCACCCAAGAGTTCCCGCACGTGCAGAACAGAACAATAAACGGTCATACCAGAGTCGAGGGGCGACGCCAGGCCGACTGCGGACCACANGCCACCCAAGAGTTCCCGCACGTGCAGAACAGAACAATAAACGGTCATACCAGAGTCGAGGGGCGACGCCAGGCCGACTGCGGACCACATGAGGAGCGGCCACGTGTTTTACGACTCAGGAGGGACGCGGCAAGCACCCCGGCCACGTGCAGGGTTGGTGCAAGTTGAATATGGCGATCGAGCCTACAAAACCACGAGGAGGAGGGAGGAACGCGGCAGTCAGTCTAAGATCGAGCAGTCAGGCAGTCAGTCGGGGGACCTGAAGCGAGGCGTCCGGGTCGGAGCCGGACGAAGCCAGTGCGAGGATCGATCAGTCAGTCTAGGATCGAGCAGTCAGGCAGTCAGTCGGAGGACCTGAAGTGAGGCGTCCGGATCAAGAATGCATCACGACGTCAACCTCAGTCGGAGGCCGTCAAGCGGGACGTGCGGCGGGAAGAGTCAGAGAAAAACGGCAGTCGGCCGACGGGAATCTAGGAGGGCGGAGCGAATCCGGGAGAAGACGACAACGGCAGCCGGCCGTCGTCAGACGAAGAGTGATGAGTGGACCCGAGAGGAGGAGCTTCGAGACCAGGCGTCGAGACGCCCACCAAGTGCCGGAGCAGTCCCAAGTCGCCAGCCGAGAGAAGACAGCGCCTCCATCCAGATAAGTAGAGTCATCCAGCGAGTGTGAAGAATCTTGCCTTCCCCCCTCCCCTCCACGACGTGAAGCGCCGCGCCAAACAATACGGAGCCTACGTATAAAAGGGAAGGGGAGTGTTGTCTCGTGTGTANTCCACGACGTGAAGCGCCGCGCCAAACAATACGGAGCCTACGTATAAAAGGGAAGGGGAGTGTTGTCTCGTGTGTATATTAAGTGGCCCTGTTAAGCATTAATAAAACTGATTTATTGGTAACCTGAAAACGAGGTGAATTTATTAGTAAATTGGACCTAGAGACAATAGTGTCGACGTATTCCTACACCCTAACACTGAGGGCTTGCCTCAATTGCTGGTGCCTTACGCAGAGAGCAGATTCAATACCTACTTATAAACCATAGCATTGGGCAGGTATCACTGTCTATGCTAAGAGTTAACCGTATGGTTATTTCTTGTAAAGCAGTTTTATTGTCAAATATGCTACATATGTTAAAACTAACAGTAGTGGAAGTAGATGGGTTTTACATACTTACTCGTCGGACGACAGGAGAGGGCATAGTCTTCCGCCTCAGGTCATCCCACTTCAGCGACTGAAACCAACTAACAACACAAGGTCAGTCAGTACTGTGTGTCGCACAGCCACCACGCGGACAGTGTCGCCAACACTGGATGTCCCTATGAAATACGTTAAAATGCCGGCAATCTGAAACAACAATATTTCGCTGAAAAAATCTTAAAAATATAATTTCACACGATAGCTAAAAAGTTGCTAAATTCGAATCGCTTAAGAATTTTTGTTACACACGTTGTAAATAATAAAGAACTTTATTTTTTGGACTGTGAATTATTAAAATTCTGCTGCCCAATAAAATTAATATTTCATTGCTAACTGCATTATAATCCCGCCAAATATAATGGAAAATCCAGTAAGTTGGCAACACTGCATGCGAACAGTTACACGAAACATTGATAACTTTTATTCTTCTCAGGTTGGGTATGTGAATGCTGATAGCCCAACAAATAAACATTTCCGCCGCCAGGTAGCATTGGTTGTTGCACGTGTACCAGATTGTCTCCGTTCTGTCTGTAAACAAACGGGATAATTGAAATTTTCATTAAAATCAAAATATTTCTGTAATACCTTCAGATTTGTCATGCGTTAGAAACTTTGAATAGAATAAACTTTTTTCTTCGCACTAGAGTTGAAACACGACGAATTTTGTCAACGTGTTGTTTAATACTCCATCGTAAAACCGTATTTTGCAAAATATTGGATTACACATTTACTTAATTTAAATGTGATGAAAATAGAAAAATTCATTTCTATGGCAGATATAATTATTTAGCCCTTAAATGCACAAACCTTTTATTTCACTTAGGCAATCGTGTTTGCAAAATCTCAGTGACTTCACTCAATTGTATTTTAATTTTTTACGTGTGTAAACACTACTGGAAGGCATACATACTAGTTACAAAATATAGTTAATATAGTTAGCATTTTGGCTGGAGAAAATATACACTGTCTCGCAATCCGGAACGAACACAAACGTTAATACACAAGCAAAAAGAGTTTCTCCATTTACCGCCAGCTTAAAAGCTGCGTCTCGGGAACTGCAGCACACCTTGCGGTAGAAATTTTCCCTGTTCAAAACTATTCCGTACAGCCCACCACGCGGTCAAATGTTTCCGTCAACTGCTTCTAACAAGCTTGCTTATAATGTGAGAAGGCTGTGACGTCACAGAAACGTCATTATCACCGCCATGTTTGTCTGGAAAAGTTGGATGGCTCTAGTTGCTATCAAACGTTTTGAAAATTGGACTTCTTGAATGATTGGCGAGCTCAGCCAATCAGAATCGTGCATGACAAAAATGCCGTTTCCGACATCACGAAACTTTAAAATGGCGAACAAGTGATGGAAACGAAATTATATTAAGAATATAATTAATTCATACTCATCTCTTTGAGCATGAATGCTTTTTGAAATAGTTAATTCACAACTATATTAAGAACTCAGAGGCATTTAATTTCACTGTGCATGAAGTAACTCTGATAAATTAAATTAAAATTTAATAAAGTTGACATAAATCACAACATTCGTTACACTTTTTACTGTAATGGGCTGTACAGAAACACAACAGCAATATCTCACTTTGAAAATAACTTTTAAATAAAACATTCGACTAGATCCTCCCAGCCAAAAATTATTTGACAATGTGGCACCTTTACAAATACATTCTAGGTTATTAAATTCAATTTGCTGAATGGTAAAATTTGATGGTTGCATTTCATCTTCAAATTTTATCGTCAAATATATTTGAAGGCAAAAATTTGGCAGTGTGGCAGAGGAATAAGAAATATCGTTTCCTTGTCAACCTGAGTAGAATAAACCATAGACTAAATATGAGGTTTACTATTTTTCGTCTTCTGCGCATGTTCTAAAAATGTTATCGCCTATGGCCAATACAAATGTCAAAGTCACATGATCAACAGCAATGAACGTGTTTGTTTACATATGCATTTTCAACAGATCCACACTTTTACGTGAATAAAATACTTTGACTTACTTGAATGTATTCCGATTGCATTTAAAGCAGATTAACTGCTATAGTCGAAATAAACATTATCATAATAATACCCATAACCATAACAATTGCTATAATAAAAACCTATGTTACAATTGACATAATAAAACTTTAATGATTTCGTTTGTTAGTCATAGATATTCACTTCTGCATTGCAACTTTTTAAGTTTTTTCGAATAGTTGTTTCAATTCTCACTCATGTAAGTTGA
Source organism: Clitarchus hookeri (assembly GCA_002778355.1). NCBI lineage: Eukaryota > Metazoa > Arthropoda > Insecta > Phasmatodea > Phasmatidae > Clitarchus > Clitarchus hookeri. The sequence goes on along the minus strand of NQII01003746.1, from coordinate 132,561 downwards.
TGAACTGGTTAAATATTTTAGATTTTATTGTTATGCGTGGATACTTCCTAAGTAAACAGGAGAGCTGTATACAAAATAAGCTGTTACAATCCTCATTTTCACAGACCACGTACTAAATAACAAACACACAAAATAAAAACATAATAAATAGAGAAAAAAATATTTTTAGCTTCGTGATCAGAAATGCGTGGTTGTGAAAGTGAATCTGACGTATGTAGTAATACGAGTGAATTCTGATTGGCTACACACGGGGTATTCCACGTTAGCCTTCTTGCTACGCATCTGTGCGTTGACAATGGTTATGGGTGCTTGTAGCAAGCACCATTATACTTAATGTGTTCATCTTCTACTGTTGACGGTATGTAGATTGTAGCACGGCCTTTAGAGGAAGTACACAAACTTCTCAGAGCACTTAGTTACATAAACATCGCTCGAACGTCAAATATTACCCACGTTGTTCTGATAGCGCTAATGGCAGAAAAGCAGTCCAATGTTGGGACACGGAGAGTGGCTTCATTCGTACCTTGCATGCTCACACTACCTATTTTCCCCTTCACCACAGAGTACATAAGTAGATAGAGGTGAAATAGCGTGGTGGTTCTTTAGATGTGGACGTACCCCTTCTCTGATTGGCTGGGGCGAGGTTCTGGGAACGGGTCTTGTGTCTGATTGGCTACTGCATGCTGCGGAAGATTCCTTATTGGCTGGGTTGCTGGCTGGCGAGTGGGTTGTACCGGGCGCTCACTGGCGAACGGCGTTCCAACATTTGACTGGCCAGTGACGCCATTGTGATGGCGTTTGCCGGCTCGAGTTCGCTGCGCAGGCGGCTGTTTCACCTTAGTATTCTTATGTAAAGTCTATTCGCAGTATCCTCACACGTGTGAATCCTTGAAAAATCACGCCACACGTGAGACGCGTCTGGTTGTTTCTCAAAATGTGTCATGTATCACAAGCGTGCTATACTTCTGTTAACATAACAGTTCCTTATTTTTATTTAACTGAACTTTTACTCTTATTATTTCCATAAATTATCATATTTCATTTATAACTAACGCGCATAAAACAGAGTTAAAATAGGTGTGTTGGTAATCCCTAATAGGAAATAGTTCTTATGCAAAATGTTATCACACTGAGTGCGCACGAATGCGGCGCGTTTTCCCTTCGGTGTAATTTTCTAGCTCTGTTAGCACGAGGCGGAGGAATAGCATGACAGTAGAACTTCAGCAAGGCTTCAGAAAAGTTGGAAGTGAACATGAATGGACTTTACGCTGTGCCTCTACAGAATAAGCGTTAGCTCGGCTATTAGCTGCCCACGGTAAAGTGAGCACTTTTCGAAGCCTGCTCAAGTGCATTTTACAACAGTGCGACAGCGACAGTGCGACAAAAGTGACTGTACAATCAAAGGCGAGCCAGCAGACGATGGCGATGCGGCAGTGTGCGATAGAACTTGTTCTAACGCACCAGCGACAGTCGCTCGCGACAAAAGTAGTGTACATTTGTAAACAAAAACGCAAGTGTGCATATGGCGAGTACTTGACTATAATCATATTGTATGTTACTTAAACAGTCAAACACATATAGGAACCTGATTACTTAAATAACAGTAGCCCATACTATTGAGTTGGAACATTTAGAGACGTACATACATCTGATGTTAATTATCTTCTTCTAGTTGTCAATTTTTATATAAAAAATTGAAGACATGGTATATTTCTTTCTTTTGGATCCATGCATATTATAACAAAACCTCTCTAAACTAACAACACCATTTAAATAAATAAACAAAACTTAAAAGCTTGCCTAATCATACCAAGTTTCGTTCATTTTAGTTTCCCCTTACGACGATAGATAGCAGTAAACTCATATAAACGTAAACTTACGTCTCGCTATTGTAAAATAGACGGACGACACGTAGTGTACGACGGTATAGGCTGTTCATGGTAAAGTGAGCACTTTTGAGGCCCTAGTTACTTTTTTATTTCAGACATGTTTTATCCGTTAACCACCTTTTTAACATAAATATTTCCATGTAAGTAATAAACACAGTGTGTAGATTTCACGGCACTTGGGTGTTAACGCCTAAGGTTAAAATGAAATATTATTTCAAATGAGAGAGCTTTGAAAAGTGCTCACTTTACCTTGAATAGCCTATAATTGAGTGCCGTGCCACCGGCGAACTGTCGCACAATTGTAAAAATGCCTTCGGGAAGTACTTTACTCCTCATTTGTGTCCTTACACTATACGTAAACTTGACATCACTACGATCTTGATGACTTTATCCATGCGTCAGTTAACTGAAAAAGTGAAATTGTTAGGAGCCTGAATTTCTTAATAAAATAAAAATTCGTATTCTAATAAGTATAAATAAAAATAAACACCAACAAGATTTGCCATAAAATAAAACATTAAACGCGCAATAAAACGTGAAGACTTTGAACTACAGTCCATTTACGCTTACTTACAACTTTCCTAAAACCCTGCTAAAGTTCTACTTCCAGGATATTCCTCCACCTCAAGCAAACAAATCACTCAGCGTAATAATATTTTGCATAAGAACTACTTCTTACTAGGCATTACTAACATACCAATATTCTCCCTATTTTCATTCGTATTAATTATAAATTAAATACCTGAATTGAAATTTAGAATATAGGTAAAAGTTCAATTTAATCAAAAATAAGGTACGCTTATGTTGACATAAGTATAAAACGCTGGTAATATGTGACATATTTATTAAACAACGAAATACGTCATATATAAGGCGATTTTTCAAAGGTTTGAGTGAAAAAGTGTGAAGAAACCGCGAATAGACTATATTTTAGGTAATTCGCTGGCAACCTAACTGCGAGCCTTCGGTCATTGTGTACGGTAGCGCATATGCTATTAGCAGGCAGTGATTTTCAGAGGTTGGTTCCAAAAGTTCTGACTTTGCCATTGACTAAAGATTAGGTGGACGGATTATTCCTCTTCTGCGCATGTACCCAACATTCACTTACCTCAAACCAGCACAACTGTCAAAGTCACGTGGTTAACAATGATTAAAGTGCATTTCTATACCGTAACTTTAAACCCGTTTACCAGTTTTAATTGAACTCAATAATATTAAAAATTGGCTATAGGAAGTATAAAAACATTTCAAAACACGTGTTTACTAGTGTTTTGACTTCATGTACGATCTACGTCGTTTACGGAAGTCATTGGCAGAAAAGCAGTTCGATGTTGGGACACGGTGACTGGTTCTGCGCAGTCAGCGAGATCGCTCTACCCCATATCCACTGTACGCAAGGAGCCGCGGGGGTGTAGTGATCAGATTACTCGCCTCCCACCAAGGCGAACCGGATTCGATTCCCGGCGGGGCCGTCTCCTTAGTTTTGCATGCGGAAATCGTGCCGGACGATGCCGGCGCGACTCCATATTCACCTCGCTTCACCCTCATCGTATCTCAAGACCTCGGTGTTAAGAGCCGCCCAAATCTCTTCACTCACTCTACGCACTTTTGAAATCAACATTAGAAAAAAGTCACTGCCCAAGCCTGCGTATATTTTAAAGGGCGCACTAAATGACATGCTCCCAGTAAAGTTGGTAATGATGGGTGGAAAGTAGTACCATGTGTTAACGATGAATAAAAAGTGTTATATGACCATTTGTGATAACTTAAATTATTTCTTTGGTATCGAAGTGTAAAAATGAGCAGACTTGTAAAATATTTACTTTTCTAATAATTCCACAGTTTCTCCTGACCGAGGCATGAACAAAGTGATGAGGCACATGTCAGCGTTAATTTTACATGAGGCGGAAGAATACACAACGTGCATGCAAGCAGTTGCTAAGCAGGGGTTTCAAAAGTGCTCAGTGGATCGTGAAGAGTGTGCAGTGACCTGTGCTGCCGTATGTTGGCTATTCCGTTCCTCTGGTAGCCGAGTCGCTCCGCGGGCGCCGCCCTGCACAGATGTCGTATCAGCGACCTGGCGTCCTCCGCGATGTGCATGGGGAACCGCACTGCGTCGATCCCGGTCAGGATTCTGTTGCACACCTTCAGCGGGTCGTTCGACACGAACGGAGTCCTACAGAACATCAATTAGATATCTCAAATACTGCATAAATTGACACCGCGTTCATTGGTATATGCTATTCACGAATGTCTGAGCACATTTAAAATCAACCTTTGAAAAATATCGCTGTCCCTACCTGCATGTATTTTAACGGCTAAACTGACTTTTATGAGCCCAGTAAAGTTGGCACCAACAGAAAGAAAGTAGTTCCACATCTTCACGTTAATTTAAAAGTTTTAAGTTAACATTTGGGAAAGCTGAAATTATTAATTTTTCTTTGTGTCTTTTCACTGCTTATAAGTGAAAGAATGAGCAAATTTGTAGAATGCAAACTTGTCTAATAATTTCGCATTTTCACTTGACCGACGCATGAACAAAGTGACGGGGCCCATGGCAATGTTGTATATGCTACACCTGCTGGAAGTATACGCATTCTGCGTACACGTAGATCTTAATCAGGACTTTCAAAAGTGCTCACTTTAGCCTTTCACAAATTATTCGATGTGAATTAACCTTTCAAGTTATAACGGAATATCACGAGGAGAGTGATACTTGTGTACAAGATGGTATTGAGCATCGTTGACGTGCGATGCAACATCCCTACTATTAATAAGTCTGAATTCTTAGCTAAGCGTACGTAAATTGCAAAATCATTTTTAAAAGTATTAATATATTTTAGATTAACTTTTCAGACACATTAACTCGAACTCTGAAATGTCTTATGAGAACCAATCTTAAATTATTACATAATATGTGGCTTGTAGCTCAAACATTTTCCAATTCAAATTTTTTAAAAACCACATTTTTTTCAATAAAAACACGAAATAATATTACTTTGATGTGCATTTTCGTTCGTTTCTATTACTCAAATTACCATTGAAACGAGTGTTTTCTACGATATACTTTTTAAACCAAATTTTAAATAAAATATACTACCCAGAACAAGAAAATATGTGCTACACAAGTTATAGAGTGATATTTGTAATATATATATATATATATATAATTATATAATATATGAGAAATTAAATATTTTAATGAAAATGAACATTATGTGTAATGCAATGTTTGACTATTTATATTTACTTTATATAATTTATGGGACATAAAATTGTTTTATTTTATTAATTTATATTTCGCAATAATTTATGTTTTCTTCAAAGGAAAAATAATTTTAAGTTGATTATTCAAAATACAAGAGACATTGTACCAAAATTTTTTTCAACAATATGGAATATAGGAGTTATATACTTTTCATTGTTTAAGTTTTCGAGCAGTTATTAATTATTTATATAATAACACGTATGAAAAATTAAACATATTATTAAGGTACTTAAGTTATAACAATTAAGGAAAAACATAAAGATAATTTCATTTTATGGTAGATATTTTATAAACTTATTGGAAATACTTTTTTTTATAAATAATTTAAAATGAAACACAAAAAAATTATGATATATATGAAAAAAAAAAACAAGCGCAGAAGAAAAAAAATACTAAGATTTTCCAAGCCATCACAAACAATAAATTAAAAATGTAAAAATTAAGTATTTAATATAAAAATGTATAAATATATGTATAAACATGTAAAAATTGTTTCAACGACTATATGAAAGAATACACATAACTTAGTTCTAAACAAAAAGAATATTATTCAAAAATAAAGATAACTTACTTGCGAAAATAATTTGTGCATGCAAAAAGTACACTTGAAAAAATTTCAAACTATTTTAAAAATCATAATGAAATAATACACATAAATTAATAAGCGAGAATGTGAAAGCTGTACAAGAGATAAACATTCAAATATGCATAACATTTGCGAAAATTCATCACAAAATATAAAAATTAATTGTTAATGTAGTAAATATTTGTAGCAAATTATAAAATATTCGCTTGTTCATTAAAAAAATTTGAAATATGGCTACCATGTAATAATAAAAAATTTTTTTTAACATATTTAAGTTTTAATAACAAAACTGTATTCTTATTACCTCAATAGTTTGATAGCATTGCAATTTCACTTTTGAGTTAAATAATTTAACTGAATTAAAATAATTTAAAAAATCAATAGTAGTACGATAATTTATTCAAAATTATTGAATTTAAAATGTCGCCTATATCATACATCAAATCTAGAGCAAGGAAGTAAAGTAAGAAAGTTGATTATTGTAACAATTTGATATAAATTAAATTAATTTGAATAAAAATGTCACATGCCAAGAAATATAAAAACAAAACAAAGCAAAAAAAAAAAAATAAAGGTCCAAATTCTATAAATGACAATGTATAATGTCTTATTTTCAGATCAAAAAGTTTATAGCATGATACGGTTGTTGATTATATGTTAATGGTAGTTAAGCCGAACATGATGAAATAAATTGCTTGACATATTTGAGAAAGAGATTGACTTAACTGGACACAAAACTCAGTAATTATAAAAAAAGTTGTGATAGATCAATAAATTGAAATTTATTTTATTCAAGATCAGGCACGTTTATATAAACGTTGTTTTCGTTAAAGTGAAAAGAAAATCTCAACAAATAATAAAAAAATAATTGATGATGCATTAGCATAAATGAAAAAATTTAAAATGGTATGATTTGAAAATTGTCCAGGTTAATTGCCAAAAAATTGGGCATTATATACAGTAATTAGGATTGATATAAATCCAGTTAAAATATAAGCCACTACATGGTGGAGCTTATGTTGAATTACCAAGTTTTCGGTGACATGTGTATTGTTTCTACTTAAATCACTCTCCTATCGGGTTTGTATTCATATATTACGTTTGCGATGCCACGTTCTGCTTTTTCAGACCTGAGTTAAAGTAGACGTTTAGCTTATGTAATTTGATTCCATATTTGTTTCATGTCCTTAAGCCAACCATATCCCTATTATTGCTTTTAATTTCTGTTTTCATATTTTCATATTTATAAATTTAAATATTACTATGACAATAAATTTAATTTTAAGGTTTAAAGCATATTTTCTGTTTTTTAACGATATAATTTTATTGAAATTTGAAGAGTTTGCAAGACGTAGTATCATGCAGTTAAACCTTAACAGCGTTGGCCACAAAAAAATGTGTTTTATATTTGTACCACATATGCCTAACTTTAAACATAAATAACTACCCTTTCCTAGCAAACAAAATTTTTGAGAGCAAAGTTTTCGCATAAATACACGTAAAAATAAAAATGTTGCTGTTATAGAAACGTACACACAATGAAAACTAACTTACGTACAGAAATTAGATAATTCACACTGAAATAAGATGTCTAGAGCTACTTCAATACGTCTATAAAATCGTACAAAGAAATGTTTTCATAATTTCGAAAATTGCTGAAAATATGAAAATGTATCCATATTTTTTATTTGTGTCTGCTCCTGATTGTATTTAAAATAGCTTTTGCTAATCATACCTAAAAATGTATTAAGACCTTTCCGATGTCTTCATTAAACTTTCTATGAATAACAGATTGGTTTATTTTATTTGTACATTACAAAAACAGTAAAATTTAGACTTATACATGCCATTATGTAAAAGTCATGCGATATAAAAATGTTATCTGAGTAAAAAGTAGTTATAGATAATGTATACAAGTTGAATTTGTATGTGATACAAATATAAAATAATTTTTTTTCGTAGCCAACGCCATAAACACAAGAGGAATAAGTTACTATGTTTATTTTTTCGTTTTCTATTGATATTACAGTTCTACAGTTATTAAAACTACCCTTATCAGGAATGCGGAATTTTTATTCAGAAAACTTGAAGCGTCGTTTGCCATGTAATCCCGATTAACACTGGTTTCTCAAAATGATATTCTTCTTCAAGCTAAAGTAATTTGTTTCAATTATCTCTCCCTGGTCATTTCAGTACATTTAGAATTGCGAAAGTTGAAGTGGTGATATATTTTTTTTTTCATCGCCAAGAGCAACAGATGATACAAAAATAAGCTATGAGGTGTTTGTCTCAATACAATTATACAAGATGTGTCGAAAAAGTTCAGTGAATGGTATCAGAAAAGAAAGAATACAGATGATACAAACAGCTGATCTTTATTGGCGCTCAAAGTAACCGCCATATGCTATAAAACACTCGTTTGGCAATGTTCATAAAGCTTCTGGAAACTGTCCTCAAAGGCCTCTTTAGGAATCGATCGCAGAATCGTTTTCACGCGTCGCTGGATTGCTTCCACGGCAGTGAAACTTGCGCCTTTCAAGACGCTCCTCAGACGGGGAAACAGAAAGAAGTGCGCAGGCGCCAGATCAGGGGAGTACGGTGACTGACTGAGAACAGGCACGCCGCGCTCAGCCAAGAACTGACGCTCACGGACCACGCAATGCGCAGGCGCGTCACCGTGCAGCAACATCCACTCCCCAGTCCTGTGCAACTCAGGTCGAACACGGCGGACGCTTTGGAGCAACCGTTTCAAAACTTGGTCCGAGAATGCGGCGTTCACTGTTTGACCCGNACCCGCAGGAACAAATACCTTCAGGACGATGCTATCGTTGGCGAAGAAGGCGAGCAACAGTGTCTTAACCTTGGACTTTTGTCGGTGAACGCCATCCCGTCGATTGCCGCTTTGATTCTGGATCGAACTGATAGCACCAGCTTCATCCCCTGTGACGGTGTTTCGCAGAAGTGAAGGGTCCTGATCACACATGGTAATAGCATCTCCGGAGGTTTTCATCCGGTGTGCTTTCTCGTCGTCTGTCAGCTTGCGAGGCACACGCCGCGTTGCTGCTGAGATATCGGATCATTCATCGAACTTTCTAGACACACCTTGTATTTTCATTTTCTAAGTTATGACGACAGGGTTCTCGAGAAATCAAGAGCGCGTAGGAAAAGAAAATGTACAAAAATTTTTGAAATTAAGTATCTCAAGGAGAATTTTATTTCGAATAATATTTTATGGTATTTTACTATGAAGCTTTTGTCGTTACATTAGGGGATCAACATACCAAAATATTTAAAAATAATATGTGATATTTGTAAGCACATTGAGAAAAAGAAAACCCGTAGAAAATGAATGATCTCTTACCTTCCATGCAGAAGTTCGAAAATGAGTATTCCCAGTGTCCAGTAATCTACAGCCCTATTGTGCCCTTTGTTGAGGACAATCTCAGGTGCAAAATACTCCGTCGTTCCAACCATGGTCCAAGTCTTGCCGCTAGATCCTATTCGCTTAGCAAAGCCGAAGTCTGCCTGCAAAAATAAGTGCATATTGAATTGGTAATATTTGATGTAGTAATTTATAAAAACCTGTTACTTTTACCATATATGTTATTTGCTTTCGTAGATGGACTAAAAGTAACAATTGCTTGTAAAAATCCGTTCCGCTGAGAGAAATATTTGATTAAAATATCTTTATTACGTGAAAGCTGGTACACTGCGCGATATCGCCACACGCAACAAGTAAATAAGTAGGCCAGATCCATGTCTTAACTCCCAGTTAGTGCTTCTTAGCAATTTAATGCCAGATTTTATTATAAAATTGCAGTTAGTAGGGAAGTGTAATGTATTATGGCAAGCAAAATTAGGTTAGAAAGTATCTTGTGTCCTCTTGAGAATTTTGAAATTTGTCTTTGGCATTTTACCCAAACATTTGACTGTCTCCTTCGGCATAACAAAGCTTTAATGATACCTAGAACAAACTGATGCATACATTTTTGTGAGAAATTATGTACAATGTTCAGTATTTTTCTAGAAACGTCAAAAAGCTCTGTGGGAAAATGATAAATTCTCAGACTACCGGATTCTTTGATACGTTTTACTACATGGACCTTAAGCTTTGAGAAACATTTTTTATTAAGCCTTTCAAATAATTTTGGCACATAAACAGACTAAATTTCAAATCGTAAGATTCAATAGTGACAAATTTAATTTGTTAGGAGGGGGTGACGTGAAGCTTATAAATACGTACAAATCTCATTTTTGGTCATTAAAAAAATTTGTATGCAAACATCACAGTCGCATATCTACATATTTAGACCCAAAAGCTTATATTAAAAATAATATAAATAAAAAACTGGGCAAGGAAGACATTTTACGGCGAAAATAAACTTTATGTGATACAATCACAAAATGTGCTTCTCACTGTATATATTTGAAATTTTAGGAGGAAAAGGTTATAAAACTATCAGAACTGTCAAAAGTACAGAACTATTTAAGAGTTTCCTGGACATCTTTACCAAAAAACAATAACGAACTTTTTCAGACTGGTGCATAGTTTTATAGCCGCTGCCAGTTAGAATTTAAAGTTCTTAAGGCCCAATGCTTACAGTATACATAATATTCAAAATGCAGAGGTGTTATTTTTAGACAATATTAACAGGAAATAATGTCAAAGTTTAACCAATCCTTTTTGCTAGTTATAATGCTGCTGTCAAGTTCGCGCAACACTGAAAAAAGGTTTTGTTGAATCAACAACGTTTGGATGGCGCAACCAAATTAATAGTTTGTATAGGGATTGTTTGTTGTTGAAACCAAATTAATTTGTTGTTATTCTTTGGTGCCCCAAACTCTTAAGATTTGGCTGGCGCAACTAAAGATTAGTTTGGCGCAAATTAAAATTTGTTTGGCTCCAAGTACAGTGAACAATTTCGGTTAGTATAAAAAAATCGAAATCCTAACCGATTTTCGAACCCAGAACGTTTGCACCCGAGCGCCACGTCTTAGCAAGCGGAGTTCAAGTGACTACTGATGAAGATGGAGTGTTTTTAAATACAAACAGTCAAATACTGGACAACGTGTGCTCATGAATATTTCAAGTTTTATAGCTTTACTTTTTAGTTTCCTGTTGAACTTGTTTTATTAGGATTTTTACACAATTATTAGACATTAATAAATGCACTAACAAATAGTGCTACCGTCATAATTGTCCAAAAATTACAAACAAACTCTCGAGTCATACTTTTGAACGAAGGTAATCACATGAGGGGCCAAACAAATACACAAGGTTGATTCCACTAAATATTTCGTTGAATGTAAACTTCCCCCCCCCCCGGCTTAACAGAGGGGTTTTGTTTATTTAAGCGTATATTTTGTTAGCTGGACAAAATGAATTTTGTTGCTTTCAAAGTTTTGTTAATGCAACAAAACATTTTCCTGTGGCCTCTAAACATATATTTGGCTCCGTACAGGCAAGTGTTGTGTTGGCTGGAAGAAACCTTCCTCGCAGTGTAACAACGCACACATTCACGTTTTCTTACGTCAGAACAGTCTTCGGGAAGGCAATGACGAGGCTGTTCGTCAGGGCACGGGGCAGCCCTGTTCTGTATTGTGATGTATATAAAGCAGTATAACTGTTTCGTTGATTAATTATCTTACAAATATATTACATAATAAACCTATATAAAGCGATGAAATTAATTTTTGTAATCATCACACAAATTTTTTAAAAGTAAATCTGTAGTCGGGAGTCCAGATTGAATATCAGTTATATCTAAAAATGTTACCAAACGCCTTTTCACAAACTCAATTAGTTTTTCTACAAATTCGGATTCTCTAAACTGAGTGTTGTTTCAAATAAGTACTCTTTTCTTGAAAACTTCGTTAATGTTGCGTGTTGCGAGCACCTCAGTCATAAATATTTAAGAAGCGAAGTTTAATTCCAAAATTTGGTTTGTAAGATTTGTACTTTGATACTTGGCCTGTACGGGGTCATTCGCAGTTATCATTATTTTTCAAACTGTTCTGATAACAAATAACTGTCTGGAACCATCAAGCTTACAAGTTCAAGGAAAAAGAAAGGTATTAGTGGAAATACGTGAACTGGGAGCCCGTAAAGAGACTACTGGAAATGAGATAGCCTTTAGGTACTGGAAGAACATATGCTTTTGCTCCTCTTATCTTGATGGATGTGTTTCATAAAGTGGAGCACAGAAGCCAGTGCAAACATAATATGCTGTCTGGCGTTGTAGAAAATGTGGGTGATATTATGGTGTGATGAAAGTAACTCAGGAACGGATTATGGCCTATGTGAAACATGAGGTCAAATGGGGCACCAACCTGTAGGGGCGCAGTGTCGGCGGCGCCCTAATATTTTACCTTGCAATACATAAGGACCATTATTATAATCAAAAATACTTTTTAGCCTGGAATAAATAAATCCTACCATTATATAAGGTCTCTTGATGTCTTTAAGAAAGCTGAGATAAAGTTTTTGACCGTAATATGTTATCCCAAAACTTAATCAATCTTTACGTCAATTTTTTATTTTCGACATATGCATACCCTCAAGTTTGTTTGTTTTAAAAAACACAGAGGATTTGTTTTAAATTTAAAAAAATATTAAATTAATAAAAGCGAACTGTTGTTTATTCTTATTTAGCACATTACCTGAATTTTGATTTCTCCCAAGTATTAAAAATAATATAATAATTAAGAATGACCAATAATTAAATAATGCGTTATAATACATAAATAAGGCGTAATATAATAATAAATACTTAAATAAACAAAATGTATTATCAAATAAATTAAATTAATAATATTAAAATAACAATTAATATAAATAATTAAATAAATCATTATTAAATAATGCATAGTCTGCTTTCAAAATTGCTACCAGAAAATCATTAAAGAGAGAGAGAGAGATATAGTTAGGAAGAGGAATATCTAGGGTGAGTAGTAGATGTGGTGGGGGGTGAGAAAACCTATCTTCGCATGTAGCGAAAACATGTGTTGATGCGTCCTTGAAGCAACTACGTGGTTTAAGTTTAACAGATACAACGCAGCATATAGCCTATAACTAATATATAAGAGGTATACATTAAATAATTTTAAGTTAATAACACTGAAAGTAANATATAGTTAGGAAGAGGAATATCTAGGGTGAGTAGTAGATGTGGTGGGGGGTGAGAAAACCTATCTTCGCATGTAGCGAAAACATGTGTTGATGCGTCCTTGAAGCAACTACGTGGTTTAAGTTTAACAGATAGAACGCAGCATATAGCCTATAACTAATATATAAGAGGTATACATTAAATAATTTTAAGTTAATAACACTGAAAGTANCAACGCAGCATATAGCCTATAACTAATATATAAGAGGTATACATTAAATAATTTTAAGTTAATAACACTGAAAGTAAATGTACTCACCACCTTAATGTATCCCCGCGAATCGAGCAGCAAGTTCTCCGGTTTCAAGTCTCGATAAACGATGTCTTTGGTGTGAAGGAAATCGATTGCTTCGACGACACATCCGGCTATAAACCGCGCGGTATGTTCTCGAAAGCTACGATGCTCTTGTAGCAAGGTGATCACATCACCGCCCAAGCAGGGTTCCATGAGGAAGTAAACATATTTGCTGTCCTTATATGTTTCATACAACCTGAAACGTCACAATACAATGCAAATGTATTCATATGTTATGTACGTACAATGTGTACTAGACACTACAGTGGGTGAAGTCAATAAATGTATTTGCTGTCCTTACTGGTTTTTGTACAATCTGAAACGTTACAGAGCACTGGACATTCATTTGTATAACTTAAAATGAAGTTCTGTGCTTACGAAAACTAGACACTTCAATGAATGACGTCCATAAAACCGGCATCTTAATGGTTTTCAAGAACAACAAAAAAAAATTAGTTTTATATTTTCAGTGTTTTGTACCAGTTTGTTATATGATTTCAAATAGTCTTCTGTTGAGTGTAAAAAATTAATTTACAAAAAAAAAATGGAAGATATAAGAATTTTTACTGTATATTATTTCCCAAACAAATTTCAAAATTTTTCATAATCAGAAGGCATAACTAAACTTATAATTAAAAGCTAACGTGAGTATTATAACACCAAGAAAGTTTATGGAAATTTTTGTTTGGCTCACATTTAATTACAATAAAATTGATATTAAAAATTGTTAGAAACGAACAAAATGCCAGAACAAAAAAAGAAAGTTTCTTATTGGCATTCCTATGACATCAAGAAACACGTTAGCTGAAATAAAGCACTGTGTTTGTAAAACGTTTTTAAACTGCCTACAATTTGTAGTAAAAAAAAAGTAGCGGGAAAATATTTTAGAAATCATTTGGCATTTTATCAAATTTTCAATGACATTGCATCACAAAACCACGAAACATCTTAAAATATAGAAACATTGTTTGGCTGTTAAAGACGCAATTTTTTTTCTTGATTTTGGGGATATTTACGGGTTTCGTAAAATTATATCGATGATAACTTCAGATATATACCATTTAATTTGAAAAATTACGTTCATAATGTTTTTAATCATTGTTACGAGTATTTTAACTTAAAGTCTTTATTCCTACAAATTTCAAAGTATAATTTTAATCAATGTTCGGCTTTCGCTAAACTGTTAATTGAAATTACACGAGTGGCATTAAGACAATTATTTTTAATCCAACACTTTATCACCTGCGGTAGGTGTTTACCTTTTAACTATTACAAATAAAATTTTATGTAAAAAGTTAACATGTAAATACAGTTGAATCACATAACAAAGTCCCAAGTAATATTATTCATGACTCTCTGATAATGTTAGCAATTATTTTGAGTTTTAGCCTAACGTCTCTGATGTGTTTCATTGTGAGATTCTTACAATTTGTTTTATATGAATTTAAAATTCCTATAATTTGATTCATTCTATTTTAGTCATTATTTCTCCATTGCCATATTTCTTTCAGACTGTTATTTTATAATATGACCACAAAAAAGGATGTAATAAGCTGAAAATGTAGAAAACAATTGTAGCGTCATGAATGCTGTTAAGGCCCCCGCCTACCTAGAGCCGTTGAAAGAGACGGGCAAAGTGGAGCGACAAGGGTGACACTAGCATGGACATCAAGTACCCCACCACAGCCATGCGCAAACCACTGAACACGCGTGTTTGTTATGCTGCATATAACTATGGGAATTTTAGATATGCACTAAAATTTCAGAGATGGCAAGCCTGTAGTTTCATGCAAATTCGTATCCTAGTTTCGCAAGTATACGATTAGTATGTATATTTTGAAACACTTCAACGTGAAATAGTCGCTTTAGTTATGTCGGAGGGCTCCAAAATAGGGTTTCTAACTTACGTAGTCACTTGAAAGTATCCTACTTCATTTGAAGTGTGCATGTGTGTATATATATATATATNGGGTTTCTAACTTACGTAGTCACTTGAAAGTATCCTACTTCATTTGAAGTGTGCATGTGTGTATATATATATATATATATATATATATATATATATCACGTGAATCACCTAAAACTTACCCTGCGAATATTTCTGAAATGGAAGGTGCTACTGATGCGCTGATTTCACAGGAGTAAAGTTTAGGAAAGGGCTCATAATTGCAGCCCAGACGCAGATTGTAATAAGTATTAAAATGTGTATTTCTTGATGAAAGTTACATTTTTTTTTTTATTGGAAGAATTCCTATTCACATCAAGAAAACAAAACTAGAGAAAATTAGAATATAAAAAGTGTTTCTTGCAGTATTCTAGTGCAAGTAGTTTACGTGCTACCGTAATAAGAGAATGTTAAATACCTATAGTTATCTGATCCATTTAACTGCTTGGTTACTTGGCTATTATGTTCGTATGTTTACTTTTCTGTTTCAGTGTGAGGGGTTTTCATCGGAATGTGCAAGAAAACACATGTTGTATCTTGTACATTTATGTGATTTTACTCGACCACTTATCTGCACTCTCTTAAGAAATAATATGTATACATACATACATATACACACATACAGGTTGCATCCGACCAACTGTCTACAAGTTGTAGAGTATTCTGTACAAATATAAAGAAATGCAATTTTTGATGACCATCACACTACGGCTTGTAATCACATGAGCAAAAAAGTCGTCCTTTGTGTGACAATCAGGAAAATAATATACAGGTATAAAGGAAAATAAAAAACATACGAGAGGAACCTCAAACTTCTCACGGTGCGAATATAAACGAAAATTCAACTGCAGCAGTCGATGAGAAAAAAAAGTTTGGAATTATGGGTAAGCAGACAACACAGGAGTTTTGGCTGGAAGCATGTGAATCCTGCTGCTGAAACCTGCTCAGTCCGCTGTGTATGGTAGGGCTGTGCGATATAACGATATATCGATCACGAAATAATACTTCTGGAATATAACAACTTCGATACGGTCCAACAGCGTAGAGAAATATATCGCATATTGCGAAACCAGCGATATGCAATATTTGCAGTATCAATAGGGACAGGGAAATATCGTGTTTTGAACTACCTGTAGGCTAGGCCGTGTTCCGTTGCCCACGCTATTGCAGTTGCTAGGCAGCTCGAGCGCAGTCATTCCGTTCTATAACGCACGGATCCGCAAGAAAATGGACTTGGAGCACGTAAACGGAATGAGCGGACGACTGCTGCTAAACCATGTGCACTTATTTATTAAAACAAAAATGATAATAGCCACGGCAAATCCATGCAATTGATTCCGTATTACAACAATGGCCACGAAAACGACTATCGACAATCCAAATACTCGATTCCTGTTGGCTGCACGGATTCACGGACACGGAAGAGTTGGGAGTTGCCCAACTTTTTTACGTGTATCCGTACGTTCTCCGCGTTCGCGTGCGTCTTACTGTACATTTAAAACGGGGTGTGTTGCGTGCTCCGCTTCCGTGATCCGCATCCGCATCCGTGTCATTGCAGAACAGGCCTAATACAAGCCTCATTGAGTGCACAAAGTAACGGAACAACAACCGTTTGCTTATTTCGCCATTGGATGAAAATCCACATGGAGACTCTGTTATGTTAATGTACCTTGTATACGTAACGTAGCTTAACCATACTAAGGTTAATTCTACTCAGGGTAGGAACAAAATGAGATTTCTTGAGGGAGAGCTTGGCATAGGGAAAATTTCTGCCACTAGGTGTGCAGTGTTACAAAAGAAAAGTTTTAATTAAAGTTTTAATCTACGTGAATGATAAAAAAGAACAATTTTTAACTAGTTACTAAGTTATTTTATATTCCTTTTATTATTATGGCAATTATCCTGTTTTTTTAACGCACGAAGTAGAAAAAAATGTAGTACACTAGCGCTAATCTAGTGGGGAAAATTTTTGGTTGCCAAACTTTTAACATTGATCCTCCCAAACTTAATATGAGTAACCTTAATTATACTGGAAACCACACAAATACGTATTCTAGACACACACCAACGCTAAGGTCTCTTAGGTTTTTAACCTAAATTGCGGCACGTTCCAACCAGCAATTAGCACCAACGTAACGTCAGCACACTAAGTATCCGTGCTCCAGGCCACGTGCAGTTGATGCGCGAGAATGGCCGGAAGTGTTTTGACCTGAGGTACACATATGCACCTATGTACAGGCAACGGAACAATTTGTTTGCTCATTGCACAGGTAACGGAATACGACCTTAGGCTCCGCGGTCCCATGTATCTTGAAGCCTCAGCTTTCTGTTCATTGGCTGCTGTGCCAGTGTGTGGCCAGTTTCACCTCAGACCAGGTGGCAGTAGATTCGGTGCTAGTTTCCACGCAGGTCTGTTATTGGCTCAGAGTTCACTTGGGCGTGTCCAAAAAATTGTGATCCAATTGCAAACAGAACATAAATGTACATGTGTTTGAAGTCTCGCTTGTCCTAAAACGATTTCGCGAAATTTTCCAGTCCCTAGATATCAATATAATCGACTTTTGTGATGCCGGTATTTACGATATCAATATAAGCGATATACCGCCATCGATTTCCAATACCCTGCGGGAGCAATATAGCGCACCGATATACATGTAGTCGACATGTTCCGAAACGATATTGAAAAGTGGATATCGCGCAGCCTGACCACAGGATAGGTAACTATACGGAAGCGAAATGGCATGGCGGTTCCTTTGACGTGAGCTGAATCGGGCGCACATTGGCCGTGCGAATCTGTTGAAACGAGCCTTGAGTGTGATTGGCTGTTGCCGTAATGTAATATTCTGCCGCCTGGCAGGTTAGTCCCCAGGTGGTGACTGTTGAACGACATCCCGCCATATTGCTGGCCGGTGAGACCATTTTGCTGGCGTCTGTGGCTGGAGTTCGCTATATACGCCGCCACTTCACCTCTGTATTCTCTGTGTGCTCTGTGCCCGAGTTCTAGCGAGTTTCCAGTTAATTTTTTTGTAATTCGTATTTAGCATTTTGTAATATTTAGTTGGAACACCGCGACATTCAACTAGCTCGCATGCCGTGCAGATATTATTTTGGTGTTATTATGATTCTAAAATTAAAAAGTTCACGGTGTTTTAATATTAACTAATTATTCATGAAAGTTGTTAGTAGGCCGTTTAAAATGTAAAATTTACAAAATAAAACAAATATGATATGCAATTGTTACATAACAAAAATTGTGTCATAAGAAAATATCTACCTCGAGAATTTTTCATAAACATGCTTTGTGAAATAATTATTGTGAGTACAATACAAATATTTTTATATTAATAACATCGCCTACATGCGTATTTAAATGTTACAAAAAGGCAAAACTAATTGGGCAGCGATTTGGTAATTTGCATTTTGCAATTAGCCAGCTTTGAAGCTGACAATACGCAAATTACAAAAATACGTCATATATTTTGTAGACAAACCGGACCACATTCACCATTCTGTTAACACAAAGTGTCAATTGGAACACGGCCTGTGGTCTTGCTGTCTGGCGGGTGATGAGTGTGTGGCCATAGAATAAATATGAAGTAGATCGATCTCGCTGGCTGCGCACAACCAATCTCCGTGTCCCAACATTGAACTGTTTTTCTGCCAACAAGATAAGCAAAAACTGCGCGGATTGAATGTGAGGTTAGAATACTGTTTAGTAAACAAGTACTTTGAGATGTTCTCATACTTCCTCCAGTCAATTTGCAATGCAGTTTGATTAAATTAAAATTGTTAAAAGTACCTCATTAATATAACAGCGCTGGTCGTTTAAAAATTAAGATATAAACAAATCCGGTTATCACTGTTGACCATGTGACTTTGCAGTTGTGTTGCTTTGGGGTAGGCCAATATTGGGCGCATGCGCCGAAGACAAATAATCGATCTACCTGATCTTCAGTCGATAGTGTGAGCGAGATATGAGGGTGCGGGCTACCTGGTGATGAAGTGGCAGTCTGCGCACTCGAGCATGATGTTCTTCTCGTTGTAGACGAAGGTCTCGAGCTGCTGATGCACGACGTCCTGCTTGCTGAGGCGCTTGAGGGCGAACGTCTGCTTGCTGCGCCGGTGCTGCACCAGCTCCACGTGCCCGAACGCGCCCACGCCCAGCATGCCGACCCGCCTCAGGTCTGCCAACTGCGGCCCTGCGCAACAACACAGCGCTTAGCTCCAAAGCCGTTCAATAGCTAAAACTTTTTTTTTCTCCAGATTTGTAAGATATTTCATGGTTTCGTAACGTAATATAGATGATACGTTCATAAAAATACCAAATCATTTTTGAAAAATTATTAAAAAGGTTAGTTTTTGTTTGGCATGAATATGAGTCTTTTAAATTAAAAATTTTAATTCGCACAAATTTCCAAACAATTTTTAACCAAAAGTTTGGTTTCAGTTTAAGTGATTATTGAATTCATAGGACTGGAATGTTGTAATTACTTTTAAATCCGACACTTGGTTGGTAAAGGTAAGTTGGGAAGAGCAATGTTAAAAGTTTGGCAAAGGGAAAATTCTCTCCGCTAGGTAAGTGCTAGTGTCAAAAAGGTACCAGATTTTTTTCTATTTTCCACTTTGAAAAAACAGGATAATTGCAACAATCATAAATCAAATATAAAATAACTTTGTAACTAAGTGAAATATTCTTTTTTATAATTCACGTAGTTTAAAATTATAATAAAAGTTATCTTTTAAAACACTGCGCACCTAGCGGCGAAAATTTTCCTATGCCAAACAAACACTCCCATAAGAAAACACGTTTTGCTCCGAATCTGTAGTAGAAATAACCGCAGTAAGGGTTCAACTACTTGCTACATTTACTTTAAATATTCTCGAAATTTTAAATGAAAATTAGGGCGAACCTCGTAAAAACATTCAAGATAAATTATTTTTATCACATTCTAATAATATTAGCAATTTTTTGGGCTGCTGTATAACGTATCAATTTTGTTCAATTTTGAGATTTATTCGAAGAAAAATTACTTATAAATGAAAAATTCTTATAGTTTGCATAATTCATTTTGGAAAATAATTTTCCTTCGGTGTCACACTCTTTTTTTAGACTTGTTTCAGATCACAATTGAGAAACGATGTAGTGCTAAAAACGAAGAAAATAATTGTAGCCTCTTGAACGTTCTTAAGAAACGTGGTGTGGTGAGACAGTATCCTTCCACAGATTTATTTATTTGCATCTGAACTGAGTCAGTATATTTTAGTTTTATCACATTTGTTTTGTTTAATTGCGTTTAATTTAGTTTGGTTTGGAATTGTATATTTGGGACAACCTCTCTTAAATTTCTTTATACATTTATTTCCTTAAATATTGTAATCTTTACTACAGAGCGCAGTTTATAATCAGTGATAGAAGTTAATGTAATTTTATTTTCTCTTTGCAGCAGCCTATTTAAAACGTATTTATGTAAGTTTATTTTTGCACCTCAGAGAAATGAACTTTTACTGTTTTTGATCTAAGTATGTGATAACAGGATATAACGTTATCTTATATATTTTTCCGGGCCATTGTCTCCTTGTGCGAACCCCGGGACTGCCCAGCGTAAGCTTAGGAGAGGTGTTGAGAGGTGCCTCAAAGTTCTATAAATGTGCGTTGACAAGCAAGCTGAGTGGGCTTGTATTCAACCAATGCTGCTGGCTCTTCTTCAGAAGGATGAGTATTCCTTAAGACTTATGCTACCATCTTGTCATCATACATCAATGAATTTTCTGTTTCTCATCAAGAGTTTAATTATTTATGGAACGTATTACCAATATTTTATTTGGGAGTTTTTTACAGTTTTAACTACCTAGGACTTTACAGAGGTCTGCGATTTTTAATTATATGTCATGCACGCTAGCCGAGGTTTAATGTTTCCCAGCATCTTAGTACGAGACTCTGATAATTTGTTTAATTGAAGCCAGAAACTCCAGTTATTTGGTCACGTAATTCTAAATGTAATATGGCTCACATAAGAGAGGTGATAGTCAAATTGATTTTAAAATCTTAATTCCCTGACTCAGTTACAGTACAAATTTTCTCTAATTTCATATTGATTTTTAATTTTAATTTCCACAGTAATTTCAATATTTTTCATTTGCAACTACGTCAGATTTCATTTTAATGAACATAATTTTTCCAGTTAATATGTGTTATGTTCACGTAGTGTCGTCAGTAGTTAGCGTATTTTATTGGTTGCAATCATACAAAGGATATGAATTCTCATGTGCCTTGTGTTATTTCTGAGTGTGTTTCCGGTTTAAATTATTAAGGGTTTATTGCTTTCTTGTGTCTTGTTTGCTATATTTTGTGCCGTTTGAAAACTACAAATTTGGAAATTCGTAAGTTTTCTTTCCAGGTACGTATTCTCTAAGGCGTTACACGCACAAGTTGGTTGTCAGATTGCACGGAGAAAGGCGCCGGCGTCTGTCAAATACTCTTACACACACACTGCAATAGTTCGTTCCATTTTCAGGTCCAGATTTAAATCACACAATTGACACACACCTACCTAAATATATTTCTTCCCAACTAAACAAACATTTATTATTTATTCAGTGGGACATAAATGAACCTCTAATACTTCAGTTGGAGCCCACAAAATTTTGGAAGGCAACATAGAGACACTTAACAAAAAGGCAATCCTAGATAATGATTTGTGCCAACCTTGTAGGCAAATATTATGCTATATTGATGCATTTATTTTTCAAAATGTTTTGTGCCACAATGACGTAAGAAATCTCCTGCGGAAGAAAGAGCTCAGCAGAAATACATAAAAATCGTAAAACATTTGCTCACAAAGCTATAGGTCGTTCACGGTTAACTGAGCACTTTTGAAATCAACCTTTGAAAAACGGCACTGCCCCTACATGCATATATTTTAACTGGCACACTGAGCGGCATGCGTCCAATAAGGTTGGTAACGATACGACGGAGGAAAATAGTATCATTGAAGTTGAATTAGAAATGTAAACATTTGTGAATACTCAAATGATTTCTTTTGTTTTCTCTTTTTTTAGTGCACATAAGTGTAAGAATAAGCAGATTACTAAAATTTTTTTCTTTCCTAATAATTTTCACAGTTTCACTTGACCGACGCATGAACAAAGTGATAAGGCCCATGTCAAGGTTAATGTTACATACGGTGGAAGAATACACAACGTGCATACAAGTAGGTCTTAAGCAGGGGTTTTAGAAGTGCTCAGTTTACCCTGTATCAATTATGTAAAATTGACCTTTCTTCGTTTTTAAGTAATGGCTTCCGTAAAATTATGTCTCACGCGCTCCTAAGAAAAGCACGTCGGACATAAATTGTCAATAAACATGCCGATTGAAGTCTACATATTTCTAGAAGCCAGCATTTAGGGAAGGTGGAACATCCTAGCTAACAGTTTTTGCCATCTTTGGGGAGCGAATGTTTTGTCAGAGTGATGAATTATAGTCTATTCATAACTACTTTCAACTTTTCTGAAGGCCTGCTGAAGTTCTTCTATCAGACTATTACCTCCGCCTCGTGTAAAGCTAGAAAATTACACCAAAAGGACAACGCACTGTAACACAGCGCACTCAATTTAATAATATTTGCGCGGGAACTATTTCTTACTGCATATTACCAACACACCTATTTTCTTCGTGTGTTTATTCGTATTAAAAATAAATTAAATATTGTAATCTATTGAAAAAAGGCAAGTAAATTTCAGTTTAACAAAAAATTATATAATTTTATGTTAACAGAAGTGCAAGACGCTTGTGATACTTGACATATTTAGGAAACAAACAAACACATCATAAATGGGGTGATTTTTCAAAGGTGTGATTAAAAAAGTGCGAAGATACTGCGAATAGGCTATACTGTTCAGCTGTTTTTGATGTTGTATATCTGTATCTGAATCACTGTGCAAAGAAAATACACTAAAAAAGATTAACGGAGTCAGATATGTTCATGAAAACCTATCAAGGACGTATTTTGCGATGTCCAGAGCCCAGAAATGCAGGTGCGATAAGGGCGACCCAGGCATGAAAATCGTATGCATCATTGCCTCTATTAGCATGGCAATGAATTGGCGTATAGGCTGTTCACAGTAAAGTGAGCACTTTTTAGGCCCTAGTTAATTTGTTCCTATCAGCTATTTGTTATCCTTCCACCACTGTTTGAGATGAATATTGCCATGTAAGTAATAAATGATGGATATAAAGGATTTTACCTGCTGTAGCTCGACGAGCGTCTGTTGGAGGAACTGCAGGGAGGTACACCTTCTTCCGCAGGCCTTCAATTCCGCCCAGCAACCTTTGGAAGGGCCTGTGAAAGAAGAAGTAACGTCATGCCTTGCAAGAACGAGGTATTTCAAACTGATAGGGGAAAACACGTCACTCTATATAACTTACTGCGGTAAAAGCTGTTAGTGTTAAAACGGTGTTTAATGTCACGGAAAATATAGTTGATTTTACAATAGCTAGATTAAATTTTAAAAGGGAGAAAAAATAAGCTTACGTGATAACAGTCGGAACAAATTTCCCGGCCAAATGTCTCGGTGGTTAGCATCCCTGACTGGTTGATGAACTCGTATTTCCGACGGAGTCGGCCATTTTTTAAAGCGCCAGAATTATCTTTATAGTGTCTTATGCCAAACTTAGCATGGCAACGAGCATCCAGATCATACTTTGGGCTGAATTGGACTGTATGTTTCGAAATGTTTAACTAACGAAATGAATTGTCATTACATAAAGTGTATTTACTGCGTGTCCGGCACTTGACTAGAGTATCAAGGGTTGACCGCTGGCAGAAGATATATACAGACTGAGATTTCGGAGAGAAGGTGGTTATAGTTACCTATCACCTGGAAAATGAATTTCATCAATCAATTTGAGAACACCGTAGTCCTCAAACATTCGTACAATTAATTTTATTTTGATATTGTATTGCAGTTTTCTATATACGTCCTACACAGAAAAAAAANCAGTTTTCTATATACGCCCTACACAGAAAAAAAAGTCAAATTTTGTGACAACAGTATTTAATTTTTACAAGTACAGTAATTTTTTGTTATCTGTAAACCGTCNGTCCTACACAGAAAAAAAAAGTCAAATTTTGTGACAACAGTATTTAATTTTTACAAGTACAGTAATTTTTTGTTATCTGTAAACCGTCAGTAACTAATATTGATGTTAATTTAATATACTGTTACGCTATTGATGTTAATGTAGCATTAAGTCCTTTCGTAACAGCATTACCTCCCTACTGCACTGTTAACATTAAGGCGGTGTTAATGTTGCGGCGAAACAAATTTTGTGTTGAATTTTTTTGTATTTTCTTAACTTTAAAAAGTCATTTCGATGTAAATTAAATAAAGCATAATTATTTTGTCACAACAAGAAATATTACCAACGAAAAAAATAAAAAAATGACAACTGGGAGGGGAATCAAACCCACGCCTTGAGTACTTGACGTTCACCACTTTTCGCAACCAGAAACCCTACCAACTGCTATATCTTAACATGACTGACTGTGTTTGATATTGTAACTATTCGGTACAACACAACGACAATATGCAGTTCTCTTTCGTTACGTAGAAATACTGTATGGTCTATAAATACAGAGTTATTAAAAAAATATGGTGCAAAAGAAACGCTGATTTATCCGTTAGCGAATTAACATACACAATCCGCAATGGTATGCAATGGCTCACGAACGTCGTAAGTTTGTTTTACGTAAGTTTGTTGTCTGTGTAGTTCACGTACTCGCCGCCAGAGGCGCTGTAGTTGGTGTTTACAAAATTGCAACCTTGCAGCAAGAACGTTTTGCGTGATGGAATTTGCACGAACAGGGACTGTTTTAACTGTGCAGAGTCATTTTCGAGCACGACTTAACAAAAGCCCACTGCATAGGAACTGCATAGCACGTTGGGTGTGACAGTTCCAATCCAATGGATGTTTATGGCCCGGGAAAAGTCCTGGTCGCCAGCAAACGTCGAGGGGGATGCTGGAGAGGGTCCGAGATGCTTATGTAAGGAGTCCAAATACGTCGACAACGCAGGCTAGTCGCCAATTAAATGTACCACAACCCACGGTGTGGCGTGTTCTACAAAATCCTCTGTCCAGTAAGCAATATAAACTGCAGCTTGCGCAGATGTTGAGACCAGTGGACAAGCCAAAACGTGCAACCTTCAGCGCTGAAATGCAGAACCTGTTAGAAGAGGACGGATCCACTGACAGGTGANGGACAAGCCAAAACGTGCAACCTTCAGCGCTGAAATGCAGAACCTGTTAGAAGAGGACGGATCCACTGACAGGTGAGTGTTCAGCGATGAGGTAACATTTCACCTGAGCGGAAAAGTCAATCGCCATAATGTTAGGATCTGCGGCACAGAAAACCCTCATGTCATTGTACNACATTTCACCTGAGCGGAAAAGTCAATCGCCATAATGTTAGGATCTGCGGCACAGAAAACCCTCATGTCATTGTACGTGGGACTCGCCAAAAATGAACGTGATTTGTGCGATGAGCAGGTACACATTGTATGGGTCCTTATTTTTTGCCGAGCCTACTGTCACTGGCCTCACCTTCCTGGCNGTGCGATGAGCAGGTACACATTGTATGGGTCCTTATTTTTTGCCGAGCCTACTGTCACTGGCCTCACCTTCCTGGCCATGTTAACACAATGACTTATGCCTCAACTAGAGAAAGATTTCCCTAATCGCATCTTTCAGTAGGATGGTGCTCCTCTCAATTTCCACTTAACAGTTCGTGATCACCTGAATGCTACCCCACCTGGGCGCTGGATCCGCCGTGCGATTTATTTTTGTGGAGGTAAGTTAAGGATGTTGTGTATGCTCCCTCATTCCCGCAACACCTGGGCGATTTGAAGAACGGCATCTCTGGAGCCGTGGAGCGGATAACCGAATTGAGTTGAGAGATTTGGGGCAGCTCTTAACAACGAGGGCCGATGAGGGTAAAACGAGGTGAGAATGGAGCAGCACCGGAATGCAAGGATGGGGGAAACGAGAGATCCCCGAGAAAACATGCCGACCAGCGGCATAGTCCGGCACGATTCCCACTTGCGAAAATCCGGGAATGACCTGGCCGAGGATTGAACACGGTTCGTCTTGGTGGGAGGCAAGCAGTCTAACCGCTCAGCCACCGCGGCCCCTGAGTAACCAAGGATATGTTGGAATACATCTGGGAAGAAATGGACTGCCGTGTAGGCATCTGCTATGCCAAGCAGGGTGCGCATATCCAACAATTGTAACGTCCACATGAACCACATGCACAACAACGGCGCCTCTAGTAGCGAGTACGTGAACTACACTGACAGGCATGTAACTTATGGACAACAAACTTACGCAGGTCGTCTATCAATGCATTCCATTGCGGTTTGTGTATCTTAATTCAATAAACAATAAATTAGCTTTACTTTTGCAGCATCCTTTTTTAATAAGCCTGTATATGCATAATTGGCACATGTAAACTGCTTTGCACGGCTTGACCCTTATGGCCGGTATTGTAACAGCAAGGCACCAGTGATACACCTCTATGACATTAATGTACCATCGAGCACACAGAACGTTGTTCATTGATTGCAGGGAAAATACTGACACAAGTACAGCGCATACCAAAAAATTACGTAATTGCAACACTTTTAACTCGGAAATTAATGTGTGACCTAACGGATTAAGCATGAAATCTACTAGAAAACAAAGACTGAAACCTATACTAATTGGTCAAGGATGAAACTGGTCACTAACGAGGATATCAACTAATGAACAAAAAGCTGACGCTCGTGTTAACAGAGGATTGTGCAATTTAGATCACTCATACCGCGAATTTCCTTGACACATCAGTGAATAACGACAAATTAATTTGGCACGTAGGTAAATAGATAGGCTATGAGGGTAGGTACCTACCTACTGGCTCAACGTCACGCCGACAGCGAGGTTGGAGCCGCGGTGGTGTAGTGGTTAGACTACTCGCCTCCTACTTGGACGAACCGGGTTCGAATCCCAGCGGGGTCGCTCCAGGATTTTCGTATGTAGGAATCGTGCCGGACGATGCTGCTGNGACGAACCGGGTTCGAATCCCAGCGGGGTCGCTCCAGGATTTTCGTATGTAGGAATCGTGCCGGACGATGCTGCTGATCGGCGGCTTTCTCGGGGATCTCCCGTTTCCCCCACCCTTGCATTCCGGTGTTGCTCCATACTTACCTCGCTTCACCCTTATCGGCTCTCAAGACCTCGATGTTAAGAGACGCCCAAATCTCTTCACTCACTTATTCACAGCGAGGTGATTAGAGATAAAGCAATTTGCCCAGAGAATCAGGAGCGGGGAAGGAATAGGCAATTGTAACATTCCCCTGGAGTGATTTCAAGACACCATGAAAACAGAAATTAGGATTGCCGCACCGAGACCCGAAAGTAAGACCAATCAGTGGTTTACCAACGCGCCACTCTCAGCAAATGTAAGACCGCCCCTTTTGTGGGAGAGCACGTGAAGGCCAGATTTTGCAAACAAAATAGCAGCTTTCGTTCAGAAAATATTAAGAATTTACAAAAACAAAAAATTAATCGTATCGTGCATAATTTTTGCATTGTGCAAATACACCTTGCTAAGACTCAACTGTTAGACACAGTCTGATCTAAAATTAATACGATGGCAATCTGCATAAAAAATGAACTGCCACAATTTTTAAACATGCGTTGTCACTTCCAATACATAGCTGTAAATTGCGTAAGTTCACAAAAAAATATGCCTCTCGTCCAATGGGAAAGAATTTGATGAAATAGGGAGTTGTCTGGAAGTTTTACATCTATTTTCACACATACAGATTTAATTGCATTTGAGCCATTTATTTTTCAAATGTCGTAAGTCTCGACTAGTTG
The DNA here is from genome assembly GCA_002778355.1 of Clitarchus hookeri. Taxonomy (NCBI): domain Eukaryota; kingdom Metazoa; phylum Arthropoda; class Insecta; order Phasmatodea; family Phasmatidae; genus Clitarchus; species Clitarchus hookeri. Next base: position 104,499 of record NQII01003746.1, on the reverse strand, counting down.
GTTTTGGATGTACAACTGGAATCACTTCTCAATGGAGTCCTTTAGCCACTCCGATCTGAAGTGAACAAGGAAATGGCTAAGCGGTTTGGGAACATAGTGGTGTACGTACAACGCACTTAGTCTTCGCCGCAGTGACTTAAGTGCACGCTCTAACTTAATGGGTATAATAATTATTTAAATGAAGGGATAATAATATAAATTATTAATATCTTTATCAAAAAATTACATTTAAATTGAATTTTTGATACTTCAATTATTTTTGTTGTAACCCGATCAAAAATATGATAGGTTGATAACTAATAAAATTATGTGAAAGAAATTCTGAATTAGATCTCAAAAATGTGCCAGTAATCCTAACGTTGTGTTTTTAGAATTTTGTTAGCCGTATATTTTTGCTGTCTTGTGTTTTATAATGGTTTAAATAATATTATATCCAAAATAATGTTCGAACTTTAGGTACTTTCTGAAATATACAGTAAACTAAAACGCCGAATTTTTTTTTT
>NQII01003746.1:0-103945 GCA_002778355.1 Clitarchus hookeri | reverse complement strand
GGGGGGGGGGGGATATGCATACAAGCGGGCTGATCAAATAGCCAGAGTTATAATGCACACTACATAGGAGCATTGATGGCGTACTCACTCTCTTGCCAGGAGAAGGCACTCTACACCCGGTGCCAGGGCAGTTACTGTCGCTTGTCGCAGTTCGTACTCCTGCAGAGCCAACTCGCCGAAATAGCTGCCTACTCCCAGAACGTTCACCTCTTGTTCCTCTGTGGAGCCTCCCTCGTCAGATAAATACAATCAGGTTAGTTTTCTTCAAGATGTGCTCTAAAATCCAGTCGTTTGGGCTAACTTTGGGTACCGGCTACGTACAACTTTGTGACACACATTTTCCATTTAAGGACAAAGGCAAACAAAATAAATTTATTTTATATTTATTTGCATTAAAAAAACGTCATATCACATAGTTTTTGCATCAAATGTGTAAATAAAATTTTAGTGTTTGTGGAATGTACAAATATAATTAACGACAACTTTGACAGAAAATTTAACAAGGCTACCTGAAAGTCATATCTTAATGGATTTTAAGGTATGATTAGTAAATTGTATTTTACAAGTTATCATACTCTGTTACAAAAGAAAAAAATACAAACATTATTATATACTGAGACATTTTTAAAAATTACGAAAACGTTCCGTATTATGATTTAAAATATTCCTTGAAGTAACTCACAGTATGTTATTTCAATGTTGATTATCTCATTTTGGTAAGAGAGTTAATTTTATAATTTGCACATCCGAAAAAAATTTGTGATTTTGACATGCCATTATGCAAAAACTATGAGCTCAAAATTTTTTTTAGTAACGAAAATATTACTTGCAAGTAATGTCTACAAGTTAAACAGCATTTCGTACAGATATTTAAAAAAAAAAAATCTTGGGGGCCTATGTTTTTAGCATTAATTTTAAATCAAATCAAGCAGGGATACGAAGTTTCCCTGGCTTGTAAAACGCTAACCCAAATGACTGTACACTAGTAAGGTGTTTACACAATAATAAACTGAGCAAACAGTAAGAAGTAGGCAGTATAATTTTTTCCAACAGTCCACCACAGTGTACGGTACTTGCTACTGCTTACTGCAGTGGAAATGTTTTCGAAGTCTTAAGTTTATGCAATCACCGAAAAGCATACATTTAAATAAATATGTTTTCAAATTTTAACTTCAAATTATGCACAGCAATGTTAATTTATACTGACATGCTTCGAAAAAAAAACAACCGCTGAATACACGAATACAAATACATAAACAACCGTTTACGTTTTGATCGAATACAGTTCCCACTAACATGCGATTTTACTGGTCAAACTTAAGCAGTAGCATCGCTTTGTGTCAGATTTTTTCATGTGCCACTATCTTTCAAAAAGGACAAAAGAGGCTCTGGGTAGACGCATTTGATGATTACTGTCATAGAAATTTAAGTTGAAATTTATTGCATTGTTTCGTAGATAAAGCACAGTAATATAACAAGTTTATGTGGCCACCACTGAAACACATCATTTTACATGACCTACTGCTACTGTAGTATTACTTGATTGCCAAATTAGGTTAATTTTTTCCTAGATATATGACATAAAAACTTTATTCTTCATGTGGCACTATCTTAAAAATGGCTGTCAAAAGAGGTTGTGTATTGTCATATTTGATACTCGTAATAGATACTGTCATCATACGAAGTTTGGTCGAAATCGCTCAAATGGTATGTTATATATAGCAAATAAATTCTTGCATATTAGATTACCGCCATTTTGAAAATAAATGCCTTATCCATTTCAGTTGAAAGTATTCACACAGTCTACAAAAGTATTACATATATGCCCAAATTTGACAGGAATATGTGGAATAGTTTCCGAGATATAATGTAAAAGCATTATTTTTTGACGTTGCACTAACTTACAAAATGGCCGACGAAAAACATTACAGCTTTCTTAATTCAAATCTTACATCATGCACTAGTAACGTACCAAATTTGGTTTAAATCGGTTTGATGGTTCACAGAATATAACAGTGCCCTAAATTTTTAATTGCCGCCCATTTTGAAAATAAATACCCGGAGTTATTGAAAACTATACAAGTTGTATGCAGTTGCTAAATACTATACGAGGACCTAGTCAGATTAATTCGGTTTATGGGTTTAAAATTTATTAGGGGGGACATAACGTTCCAGACAGACACACAGGTGATTGCATAAGCCTATCTTTACTTCGGAAAATAGGCTAAAAAGAGATGATGTTTGTTTTCACATTAAAAATAAATTAATAACATAGCTTTAACATGAAGGAATCTAATTGTAGCCATAATTAAAGGGAAAATATAGCTTATTTTTGGGGTAATTTTGCAAATGTAGAGTTATTAAAAATGTAATGTGATCATTAAGAAGTAGTGCCTGGTCTTTGTTGTTTCGTGTGTGTACATGTATGTGTTTTAGGGCTAAGCAGCAGGTGAATGCAGAGTAGCCACTGTTCTGGACGGAACATCGTTGTCCGTTGGCGTTGTGCGCGGTGCTGCTCGGGGCAGGACGTCACGTCGGCCTGCCCCGCGAGATACAGTTGTGCGCGGGACGGTGGGTTCTCCCTCGTCGCGCGGCTGCTCGTGGGAGAGGGGTCGCGGGTTGACGGCAGGCGTGTGCACTACGAGTGTGGGATTGGCAACCTCCACAGGGCTGCTGGGCAGCGGCCGGCGTCAACCACTGCCACACAAGTATCGCGTCCTGCAGTCTTCAGTTAGTTTCAAGTTAAGTTATATGTATGCTATGTATGTGTCCATATTACGTTAAGAGTTCTGATTTAGATTTTAAATGAAAATTAGCGGACTCTCCACTCCCGACTGTCAGCCTAGTTTAACTAATTTGGTTTTTGTGAAAGATTGAATAATTATTACTATAGTCAACTCAGAAATCTCTGTTAAAGACTGTTTTTGCTCTCCTTCTAAGAGCTGTCTGATTGTTATTTTTAATTAGTTTTTAAATAAACATTTTTTAACTTTGGTTTAAGAATTCCAAGACTTCTTATTTGTCCTTCATCTATATAGAGAATATGAGGAACCAAGAATCAGGAATAGAGAATGAATTGGATAGCTGAATGAACGAAGTTTTAATTAGCAGTGGCCCATCTTAAAATCATCCTGTACAAGATTAACTGGAGTGTAGACCGTGAGAAGAAGTTCCCTCTCGCGTGAACAGGTGTCTACTTATATACTATTTAAATGAGTTACAACCTAGTTAACGAGCTATTTACTTTCAGTTCCCCTTAACTTTAAGTCGCACAACGACAATGGTTTGGAGTCGCTTTTCGCAGAGCGACGTACTTAGTAGTAATTTATTATATATATAATTTTTCATGTTGCCTCACGACAATATTGCTTAACAAGAAAATCAAATATACATCTGGAATGGGTGACAGTGTGTAAGTAGGCAAAAACAGTGACAAAACATTGGCCTAGTTCAGTCGTACAACTGGTCTTGTGCAACAACAAAAGGATACAAATGGTGGGACTGTAAAATGCAAGCAGAAAATTCTTACATGCAACTAGTCCCAAAGTAAGGTTTCTTGAATTTGGCAATTTAGCTAGTAGTATAACCTGTCTCTGAACCAGCCCTGGTGTCTCTTTCTCTATGTAGTACCTTATAAGATTTTGACGTCTCTTAGTAAGTATGAACACAAAAAATAAAATAACGACAGCGATAAAATGTTATTCAATACTATAATACTATGAGAATTAATCATTAGTGTTATAATGGGAGGAAACTGTAAAAAAAAAAAAATGAGAAATAAACATTTTTAAATGCCTCTTAAGATGTTAGTATTACAATTTGAAAAGAATAGATACAACTGCAGCGCAATCTTAGTTATTAACAGATTGTGGATGTTAATAGCCATACCTGGAACTCTTTTAGTTACTCTTACACTACCGCCACTGATAATGTAGAAATCATCACCATGTGTACCTTCCTCCACAATACGTACGCCAGTGTCATAATATTTCTGAAACAAAATGCAAACCAGAACACTTGAAATAGGTTTCTCTGAAATTCATTTGAAAGCTCATTCCTGAATTGACAATGTTTGGACGTATTCACATCATAATTGTTTACACATAACAATAATCATAAATATGTGCAATAATGGAGTAATGCTCGTTTCTATTACTGTAGGCGAGTGGACTGGGTTTTGTCCGGTTGGATGACCATGATCATATACCAGACCACTGCCTATTAATCAAGTGTTAAATGGATACGCGAAAGATGCAACTTTTTTTCCCTGCATTTATCAAAGAAACCAAAGTAAGGGAGTCATAAGGCAATTATAAAATATGTATGCGATGTCTATTTTTTGGTATAAAACCCATAGTTTCTTCTACAGTATGCCCGTAGTATCGTGCTGCTGAAGTCCCTGGCGGGATCTCAGGTCTCAGTGGGCCTACGATATTTCAGTCTAAGATCTCCATGCTGGAGTATTTCAGACACTGCTGTATAATGGGAGTTATTTTGGTAACTCTTGTTTCCTCGCCATATGTATTATGCCGCTGCTTCATTGCCTTAATGTCACATCAACCATTTCGCAAGCTGGCCGAGGGTGATAGTTCTGCCTGGTGGGATGCCAACATGGATAAGATATGAGAAGGCTGGTGCTAAGTGAAGTCTGCTGTTTGCTGTAGTTACTTATGAAAGGGTTAAGTATTTACATGCACACTTTAATACAGCGGGTGGCAGTGACATAAAATTAACGTCTTATGATGGGATTTCATATATCAACGACATCTTACCATATATCAACACCTTAAAAGGAAACTGTCAATATCAGTGTCATATAAACTTTCTGCAAATAGCAAACGTTTGCTCAGATGATAATAGAGTGCAGTAGCTCAGGGAAAATGAAGAATCATATAGTAGTGAAGAAAGTATAGAAGCGCTTTAACTTTTGCGAAATTAAATCAATCAAGCGAATAACTGGTAACAAGTAACATTTCAGACGAAAGTGATGCAAGGCAGAAACCCTTACGGTTTAACACAGTAAAAATAAAGTGAATGAGTAAGTGATGAGATTTAGGCGACTCTCAAAAGCGAGGTCTTGAGAGCTGATGAGGGTGAAGTGAGATGAGTATGGATCAGTGCCGGAATGAAAGGATGGGAGAAACAGGAGATCCTCGAGAAAACCCATCGACCAGCGGCATCGTCCGGCACGATTCCCACTTGCGAAAATCTGAAGTGAACCGGTCGTGGTGATAGGCGAGCAGTCTAGCCGCTCAGCCACTGTGGCCCCGTAGTGGAAATAAAGATTCAGGTATTTCAATTTTAATGAAAGTTTATTTTTAAAAGCATCTGCCATCTACTATTCTGAGATAGCAAATGTACACACAAAAATAATAATTGTTATTGCACTGAAAGAAGATATTTGTAAGTGGCTAAAAAAAGAGTTAGTTTGATGCTTTAAGGCGGCATTTTTTTGCTGGTAAAAAACAGAATGTGGCACCCAATAACACACAGATTGTCAAGTACCAACGCTATTTAGTGCTCACTAACACATTTGTTTATTAACAATAAATTTATTGGCTGCCACATAAATATTTATTTGGTAGCAATAACTTTGTGTTATTGCTACCAAATAAATAAACTTTTGCTGCGACTGCTAAACTACACCCATTATATTCTGCACGTGTACTCTGGTCTGGTATAATTCGAAGTGGGCACCTTCTGTCTGGACACGACGCCATATACATATATGTCCGTGTTCGTTTCTTTATATCAGGTTACGAACTAATTCATGTGCGATATTATTAAGAATATCGTTTATGCCATTCCTTTCTTCTAAATAAGTATAAATGTTAAACGTAAATGTTTCCAGGACATTAACTTTCCATGAGGTGAAGTGTGGAGGCCTTGTCGTGTGTGCCATATATTAGACTTACGTAATCTACATTCTCCAGAAAACACATTAATGTCGAGCAAGGTGGCACAACGGTATCACACTGAGCTCGTGTGTGAGACGATCAGGGTTCGAGTCCCGGTCCTGAAGAGCTTTATTTTAGTTTTTAATTGTTTGGTGAGCGCAATCGTCATTTTGTAGTTGCCACTAAATACTGGAAGGACAAATAACTTTTTTTGGCGCTACAAACTATTTTGTGATGTCTGTATTGGAAAAAGAATTTTGTGGCCATCAATAAAATTTTGTTGGTCACCACAAAACCGTTTTTTTTTCTGCGTGAAAATTGAAAAAGAATGCATATGTTTCAGTATAAAATATAATATTCTGTGCAATATATTTTCTCGGACAGCTTGTCCCGTTCGATGAGATGAAAATCCTAAGAGCACCACGTAAATTCGGTATTTGTTAAGATGTTTGTGATACACGCAAATACACTAGAGAGCCAAAAAAAACTGGTATAGGCGTACGTATACAAATAACAGAGGTATGGAACCAATCAGAGTAACGCGATGCGGTCGGCAGCTAGATTGATTACTGCTGCTACAATGGCAGGTTTTCAAGGTTTAAGTGAGTTTGAACGTGGTGTTATAGTCGGCGCACGAGAGATGGGACTTAGCATCTCCGACGTAGTGATACAATTTGGATTTTCGCGTACGACCATTTCACGAGTGTACCGTAAATATCGGGAATCCGGTAAAACATCAAATCGTCGACATCACTGCGGCCGGAAAAAGATCGTGAACGAACGGGACAAATGCCGACTGACGAGAATCATTAAACGTGACAGACGTGCAACCCTTTCTAAAATTGGCGCAGATTTCAATGCCTCCTGCATACCTTCAGACATTATTCGAGTCCATGCCACGTCGTTTTGCGGCACTTCTGCATGCTCGCGGAGGCCCTACACGATATTAGGCAGGTGTACCGGTTTTTTTGGCTCATCAGTGTACTACCAACACATTGTATGAAATTGGCATTTTCAGACTCCTCGTTATTGGAGTTTGCGTTTCGCATTGCATATTGAACATAAATTATGAATAATTTCTAATTCAAATTTTCGGCTCATGGTAAAATAATTTTAGATACAGCGCACAAGAAATATGTCATCGCGCAAGATTATGTAGTACCTTATTAGGTCTTGACATTTATTAATAAGTATGAACACAAAATAGATAATTACGACAGCAATAAAAAGTTTTTCAATGCTGGCTGAAGTGTGAAATANTGTCAAGACCTTATTAGGTCTTGACATCTCTTAATAAGTATGAACACAAAATAGATAATTACGACAGCAATAAAAAGTTTTTCAATGCTGGCTGAAGTGTGAAATAAACTATCCAAGAAAGATGGGGGAAAAAAATTTTTTAACATTCACTAATATGAAAATACACGATGAAGGGGCGAGATGAAAGGCTTGCTAGAAAGATCTGCGAAAATACATAAAGTAAATTGCTCCAGGGAACTTAACTGATATTAGATGACAGAAGAAAAATTATATGAAATCTAAAAACCCAGACGAGATTTTAAGTATGTGCCCTGGACGTCTTCTTCTCTGAGCATTTCGAGCACCTTCTGCGATTCGCGTTGGATATCCGTAATGGTGAATCACTTCCGGTGGCAAAACTTGGGTGTACAGATGCGACCCTAGCACGAAACTGCAGTCTTCGCAGTGGAACAGCTCATTATCTCCACGACCGAGTGCATTCTCGTCGTATTTATTCACATTATTCACATTCGTGGCACTGTGCATCGAGCATTCGTCCCCAGGGACCAGACCGTCAATATTACATTCTACTGTCATTTGTTACGGCGTCTGAAGAAGGGCATTCGGTGAAAGAATCCTGATTTAAACGCGTGAGAAACTAGATGCTCCGCGATGGCAATGCACCTTGTCACCGAGCTCTCCTGACATGTGAGTTTCTCGCCGGAAACATGGTCGTGCTTCTGTACCCACCATACTCCCCATATTTGGCTCCTGCGAACTTCGCCCTCATCCCGAAGATGAAGATCCAGCTCAAAATTGACCCCTTTTTGACGCCACTCCAGCTCAAATCGTAGAAGGTGACGTAATTTGAGAAGAATGTTTCCCTGCCACATTTCAGAAGGGGCAGGAATGCTTGGGGCGCTGTATTGCTGTGCAAGGGAACTATTTTGAAGGTAATATAAAGTGTATAAACATAAATAATATACTGTATTTTAAACAGTGGTAGTCTCAAAACTTCTTGAGGCCACTTCGTATACTGACCTGTTGACTCCATTATGCGCCGAATATAGTAAACAAATCTACAGGTACGGGGAAAATTTACCGGTACGAGCCAGCACTGTTAAAATTATGTATCTCTAGCATTAACAAGATGACCCACATTCGCTGTTGGTGAGGGACATGACGAACGAAACTCACCACTTCCAGGAGGTCGGCGAGTTCGGTGAGGTTTTGCTCGCTGAGTTGCTCGAGGAGTGATACTCTGCGCAGGTAGGTGACCTTGTTTCGGGAGCGCTCTCTCATGATCTGCTTGAACACTCTGCTGTCCAAAACCCACACCAGCGCCTCCGTTGTTGCTGAGGGCAAAACACATATCAAGTGTAAGTCGCCATAAGTGACATTAAATTATCGATAGTCCTGATCAAGAATAGTTAAGATAGTTTTCCGATACCCTAACGACAAATTAGTGATGCTGCCTTGGAAAATGAACACAAATAAAAAAGGCGAAAGTATAAAAATAATCAATTTTACTATTAAGGAAAATTTTAAAGTAATTTGGAGATATTAATAAAAATTCTTACTCGTCATCGAAATTTTTGTATTTTGACATTTTAGAATGCTTCAGTAAATTTCACATGGTTTTTATATCACGGAAACTACATAGGAGTGTGACGAGAGCCACAGAAAACATACCCCGCACATCACCCAAAAGCTGAGTGTGGTGTTCAACACCACGCAATTTGGTCGATGTTGTGTGCTCATTTCATCAACATGAAGTAATGTGTTCGGACAGAGGAATTCGTGATAGTAAACAGTACTAGTAGACTGGCCATCTAGTACGGTTTAGGTCATGCATGAAGCGAAGTATAATGAATTTTCGACTCGAAACATCGTTTGTGGACGAACAACTCGTGGTTATACGGTTCCTAACTACTGAAGGCACAATGTCCATATACATTTATCGCAGGATCGTTGCATGATAGGGGGAACATTGTGAGTCACAGAAAACAGTGCACAAATGGTCAATGCGGTTCCAAGAAGTGCACGGAATCTTGGCAGCTGATCAACCTGGGCAATCAACATGGTCATCACCTCTGACCTCATTTCACAGTCTTAACTACTTGTGAAATGTGTAAAAGTCATATGGCATGCCACTCGGTGTCAGCCATGGAGCCAATTGGGAATGTTCTGCATGACAGGCTGGGATACAAGAAAGTCTGCTTGCAACGGGTGCTGAAGATGTTATCGGAGGAACAAAAGAGTTTGAAAATGGGCCTCTCACTTTAGTGTTTACATCAGTATCACCAGGAACTCGTGTTCTTGACGGAGCAAATGGCAGGTGACGAAACCTGGTACCATCATTTTGAGACGAAGCTATCCAGCTTGCAGTACCTCCCCCACCAAAAAAATTCAAAGCTGGACCAAGAACAGGGAAGGTCATGTCAACCATCACCGCTGCTGATTCAATTCTTTGAACACGGAGTCACCATCAACTGTCCTACATACTGTGAGACATTGCAATGACTGCATTGTGCCATATAGAACAAATGTCCTGGAATGTTGAGCGCGGGCATTGTATTACTGCACGATAATGCCCATCCACATGTGTCCCAGCAAACCATAACTCTTCTCCACAAATTTTGCTGGAATATTTTGGAAAATTTACCCTACAGTCTGGACCTGTCACCCTTTGACCTTCACGTGTTTGGCCTCTCAAAAAGCACCTGAGAAGACGGAGGTTCGCCTCGTATGCTGATGTGAAGGACACTGCGAATAATTGATTGCTCTCATGGTCCAAGGCCTTCTTTGAGAAATGTATCACCGGTACGCGACACGATGAGATCTCTGTCTTCTGGCCCACGACAGTTACTTCTAATTGGTGATTGTATTCTGTCGTCAGGGACTCTCGTCAACTTTTTATTTGACCTAGTCTCGTATATTTAAGAGCTATCATGTTCCTAAATCGTCGACAATGTACCCGATCAGAGATCAGATACAGACTGAAATAATTATTCATGCCATTACTCATGACAACAAAATGTTGACAATGAATGTACCAAATTTAGTGGTATTTAGTTAAAATTGTAGCCCTATATAAAAAGTCATCACTCTCGTATTCGCCACATTGCACGTTCCTTAAAATATATTAAATTTTAACCTGTCTATCTAAAAAGTAGTGCTCTGTTATTGAAATTTAAGTCACTGAATGTACACATATTCTACAATTGGATGTCGACAATGCATTATACCTAGATTTCCCTATAGTCCTTTAATGGTTTAAAAAGCAATCGACATATTTATGTATGTCAAAACCATATCTATACTACCATCAATAGATTACAACCACAAATTACCAGCCTCTACAGTTTGTTTAACATTCGGGGTCTTACGCACTAATCAAAGAGACGCCACCCCTACCTTTGCATTGACCCGTGCCCGCCTGTAAACGAGGTGGTGAAATATCCTCAGTAGTACATAGCAAAGTTAAAAGTTTTTTTTTCACGGCGATGCCAGAAATACAATAGGACCACCTGGGAATAGTTGTTTCAGAAGAATATTACAATGACCTGGTACTCATAAAGTACGAGTCATGCTGAACGTTTGGATCGAACCATCACCGGTTTATTCTCCTCACGACATAAAGCAGCCGCGCCCATGTAGGGCCCGGAATTTGTGAAGGGGAAAGGAGGTCTATGATGATTCCATTATGACACAATATAAATAATCTATATAAGAAATGAAGCCATAAAAAATATTATCTGTGTTTGCGAGCTATTTTCCTGGACCGACCGTGGACTACTGTGCGACAAGGTTCTCCTTATATACATATTTGTGCATATGCATGACCACCATATAAAGAAAGGAAACTATGGCTAGCATACTCTAAATTATTTGGCTCGCTTCACAACACCCCCACGAGCAAACAGAAAGGATTATAAAGCTTCGTTGCGGCAGGCCATGAAATTAGCTCTAAACGCGCGGAGAAATATCTCATATCTTCACTCCTTCTCTGCTTTTCTTTACACTCAAGTGGGCCCTCGGTGGTGTAGAGTTCGGACTATTTGCCTCCCACCAAGGCAAACCGGGTTCGATTCCCAGCGGGGTCACTCAGATTTTTGCATGTGGGAAATGTGACGGATGTTGCTGTTGGGCGGAGGGTTTTCTTGTGGTTCGCTAGTTTTCCTTGCCCTTGTATTCCGCCACTGCTCCACCTTCACCTCATTTTGCCTTCAATGTTGCTCAAGTCCTCGAAGTTAAGCGCCAATCAAAATCTCTCAACTCAACTATTTATTCAATATTTGTGCTCAGTCCTTCAGGGATGAGGCTTGTTACACTCTTGCCTGCTAAGTAAATTATTAGTTAGCAAACAATGCCCCAAAAAGATGACAGATGAAGAACAGAGTTGGATTCTATTTCCAAGTATCGCGATTTCGCTTACCATGGTTTCCCGGCCAATGCCGGCATACTTCATCAGTACAAGCAACGGCATGTTTCTTCTCCGCTTCTTTTTGTCCAAACCTCTAATTTCATTCTTTAAAAACCCCGTTGTCAAAGAACCAATAAAAGTGGCACAGTGTAATTAAGGACTCGCATACAGAAGGACTGGGGTTCGAATACCATTCCCGCCATCATAATTTCGGTTTTCCTTCGTTTCCCTGAAATCGCTCCAGGCGAATGCTGGGATTGTTCTTTACTACCTACATATTCATTGATTAAGAGACGTTAGTTAAGCCATGAATTTTATTAAATACCCTTTTTTCCGTTCTACGGAATACACAATTTTGGAAATTGCCCCAAATATTTTCATCACCAGCAACCACTAAGCAATCACTACTATAGAACATTCATGGTTACTTCCAAATTTTCTGAAGCTCTGTTAAAGTTTTACTTTAAGGATATTTCTCTGCCCCATGAAAACAAAGCTTAAACGAGTTTAAAAAACCACACCAAAAGGGGACAACGCACCGCATTCGTGCGCCCTCAGTGTAATAATATTTTGCATGAGAACTATTTCTAACTAGCCATTACCGACAAACCTATTTTCTCTCTGGTTTTATTTTTATTAATTATAAATTAAATATTATTATTTATAAATAAAATATAAGTTAAATTTCAATTTCACCAAAAATAAAGTACTTTTATGTTAAAATAGTATAAAATGCTTGTGGTACATGGCATATTTAGGAAAGAACCAAACATGTGATACATGGGGTGATTTTTCAAAGGATCTATTCAAAAATCCTGAAGAAACCGCGAATAGACTGTACACGTCGCAGTGCACAGCATTGCGCACTCTCACCTAGAATCGACGCATTGCGAGGGTTGTCGTAGATGATGGCGAATTCGCCGAACACATGTCCGGAATCGAAAGTCCTTTTCGACTTCCCCTGCTTCTGCACTTCGAACTTGCCTTCTCCAGACACGTACATGTGATAACCTGAAACATTTGAACAGTTATCAGTAATGTATATTACGCTGGCATTTGTTTTGAACTTACATATAATTCAGTATGAAAGAAAATAATAAGAAGGATTGGTGAATGTAGGATTCATTAGAGATGTCGAAATAGTTAAGTGCCTCTCCTAAGACATTTTTTGTTTCCATGACCATAATACCGTAGGTGGGACTTAGATAGTATGCTTTTAGGAGTTGTAGTTGTGCAAAAAATATGTCGCGACAATTATCTCGCCATGTGCTTATTGAAAGTTGAGATAACTCCACATGGCAATTTTTATCTTCGAAAACAAGGAAAAGTGAGACGAACAACTCATTTTACAGGAAAACCAAAAATCGACTGGCGCTGCCTATACTGTGGATAGTACATATACAAAGGCACCATGATAGTAAACAAACACATATCAGTTTGGGGCTTGCTAGTATGAGAGAGAATTCTGAATAATATTGTAAAAATAATTGTAAGTAAGAGAGAGTGCTATAGAATTTTAGTGAGTGTATGTGAGGTTCCTTATGGCGATCTTTTAAGGGATTGTTATTATGTACACTCATGAGCAGTTGAAGTAAAGACACCTACCGTGATGGCAAAATGGCGCAGTGATCACCCCATCAAATGAAATGCTGCCGAGCCACATATGACTGGTATGTCGTCAGACCTTATCCTGACAGTTTAGTGAGTGAATGGAGAGATTTGGGTGGCTCGTAACATCTAGGTCTTGAGAGCCGATGAGGGTGAAGTGAGGTATGAAGCAGAGCCGGGATGAAAGGGCGGAGGGAACGGGAGGTCCCCGAGAAAACCCGCCCACCAGCGACTTCGTCTGACACGATCCCCACACGAAAAAATCCCAGAGCGGCCCACTGAGAATCGAACCCGGTTCGCCTAGGTGGAATACGAGTAGTCTAACCACTACACAACCACGACCCCCTGACAGTTTAGTATTAGTCGGGCACAGAATGGCGAAGAAACAGTATCTCAGCGTATTTGATCATGGCCAGATCGTTGGTGTCAGACGTATGAGCCACTTCATCTCCGAAGTCTGAGATTTCCACGGGTCATCGTGTTCAAGAACGTACCGTGAGTTCATGGATTCGGGTAAAATAAACGCTGCAAGGTACAACTGCCATGGCGTACAACGTATCGATTACAGGGATCACAGTCGACTAGCTCGGTTGGTAACAGCGGTTTTACAGGCCACAGTGCCGCAGATCACTCGCAAATTCAATCACGAACCCAAACGATCTGTGAGCAGCCATACCATCCAGAACCGTATCCTTTCTTTGGGTTACAGAAGCCAACGACCTTCTAGGGTGCCTCGGCTCACTTGCATGTCACGACGATTGACGTGGGCGCGGAAACACCGCCACCGGACCCCAGACGAATAAAAAAATATCGTCTGGACGGACGAGTCGAGGTACACGTTGGTAAACGCCAATGGCAGGGTACGAGTGCGTCGCTGAGTACATGAAGAGTTGGATCCCTCATGTCAGCAGAGTACAGTTTCAGGCCGGTTGTGGCGTTAAACCATACATGTGGACTGTTTATGTGTGATGAAATGGGTGCCCTGATACACGTGCCATCGTCCCTCACCGGCGAACGATGCAGTGATCTGCTGACAGATCACGTACACCAATTTATGCACCTACAGCACTCTCAGGATAATTTTACTTATAGCAAGCCAATGCACCTGCCCGAAATGTGACCAAGGGGATGAACGCTTAATGGATTTGATGTTGCTTGCCTGATCCCCGAGGACTCCCGATATCAATCTTATCGAACACATTGGAATGCTCTCAAGAGAGATGTGCACGCCGTGAATATTGCTCCGACCTATCTCAGTGCAATGTGGGAGGCTGTGCAGCTGTCATGAATATGTATGGGACCCGACCACTTCCTGTGCCTTGTGCTGTGTCCACGCCATGTCACAGTCAGTTGGAATAAATAGAAAATAAAGAAATCGGTAACATTAATTTTTCAGAAGAAAAAACCATTTATTTACAAAATACTGGTTGTAGAGACATGCCATTATTTCCTGTTTTTACTGTTGTTGAAATATTAAAAATTCATTCACTACTTGCTGTGAGAAAGAGGGAATGGAACACCCGTATAAAATAAAACTTAATAACAAGTGCACGACTGTCGAAGCTGGGTATTGGGCGAAGGAGAATATATTAATATTAATGATCCCCTTGCAACATTTTGTGATAAATACCTAAAATACTATTGAGGCAATTTAAACTTTAATGCTAGCGCTACACATAACATGTAAAAATTAATGATATTGTGATATATCACTACTGATAAAATTTTGTAATTTTGCAGCTGCGATAGAGCACAGTAAATTTTGGTATCATATGGCCTGCGGATGCGTAATATTTCTAATTAGCCCTATTGACTTATCTGCGATGTTAGGTATACAGTATTTACACTTTGCTAGTATAAAAAAATATTAAAATTTTTCGTAGCTTTATTTGAGTATCTGCGACATCAATACTTCCGTTACATCAATGTTGATTTTTTATATTCAATGCAGGAACTATGTATCGCGTTATGATTGACATGTATCGACGCGATATTGAAAAGTGGATGTCGCTCAGACTTACTATACAAAACACGTGTTATGTATATCCAGGTGGGACTCAAACCTATGAATCACCGGCTGCAATACAGAAACCAATCAAGATCACCACACTATGGGTCAACAGTGAAAAATAAACTTTTTTTTTTTGTATTTTGTGGAATACGCACTTTGCAGTTTTAACAGCAGAAATTACTATTTAAAGTTACTCAGTAATTAGTAAGTAACAATCATTTTGAAATTTAAAAGTCATTTATGTGATAAAATATATTCATAAAAGGACGTTAATCTGAAATGATAGTGAAGGGGAAATGATAGTAACCTAAAGATCTTGTTTGTCTGGATCCCTCAAAACAAGATTCCCCTACCTCAGATAAACTGTGTGATCAGAAGTCAGTCTACACCTCTTCACCTCTTTTCTTTGAGTAAACTTGCCCAGGAGGTCACTAAACAAGCGAAGGCACAAACCCTTTAAAAACTATTAAAGTTTTCCTTGCCATGACGCATTAACAGAGTATAGACAATTGTTTGCTTTCTAAAGGGGCACAGCTCAGAGTCCTTAAATTCAGACTTCCACCAGAGAGATTTCTCAGCAATAACTTAGTCCACTGTTAAAGATATCATTATCAAATGGAAAAGCATAGAATCAATGGCCCAAAGCATTCCTCCCTCAGGCCCGAGAAACTGACAAATGGAGATTCAAATGGGGAACGTCGTACTCTGAAGCAGCCGTGCAAACCATTCGTCAGACAGCCAGATCAACGTTTGAAAAGTTATTATGCCACAACTCAGGTACAACCAGTGATATGACTTTCAACACGGAGGTGACAGCAATTGGTTTTCATCATCGTGCCACTGTCCAGAAGCCACTGGTCACAATCACTACAGCTCGACGTCAGACATCTTCGTCATTTGACTGTGCTGCAGTGGAAGACGGTCTTATAGAGTGATGAGTCACGGCACACGATCTGGCACTCGGATGGACGTGTGTGGATCTGGGGACATTTATGGCGAGCGGTATTTACCTGAATCAGCTCTGCCGACGGTGAAATTTGGCGGTGGTCCTGCGGCGTTTTCCCTTGTGTTTGGCTTGTGCCATTATTTATAATCCGTGGGTCTATTAACTTCGGTGTAACAACATATTATTGAACAATAATATGCTTCCTACACTATGTGCAGCAGGTTAGAATTAGGCCCTTGCCTGTAACGACGCTGTAATTATCCTGTGCATACAGCAAAATCACTTGTGTCTTGTTTGAATAAAATCAAGTGGGACAGCTTAAGGGGAACTTTCCCTCCTCATATTGCATCCTTGGTTTTTCTAGCTTGTTGATGTTTTCAAAAGAGGCAATTCCGAAGATACTCTTATACTCTACTGGATATTGACCTTACACAGCAGTACAGACATAAACACAGTACTACGAACTCGTATTTACGTCACAGCATTGATCTAGAAACGTTTCGACAGAATAAAATATTGTGACATAATTATGAGTGCATATTTCATGCGTTGTTCCTACACTACTATGGTCAATAGCTAATTGGGTGTAGGGTTACAGTCGGAATTTAAGTTTTTAAAAACATTTACAAGCTAGGAAAACCTTGACTTGTACTGAACAGAATGTCTTTGGGGTGAACTGGGGCGTCGTTTGCTTGCCAGACTAGCATTGTCAACAGACAGTCTCAACTATTTATCGCTGTAAAATAAGAGTTCAAAAAAATATTCGCCATCTGTCTACCAGACCTTAGCGGTGAACTTATCCCGTAGGGATGATAAGACAAAATGTAACTCAGACATCCTATCTGTCACACAGTTGGCACCGTTGGAACCAACAAGGGGTGCCAAGTGACTTTTGGCTGCACTGTGTAGAATAATAATCTGACAAATCTAAAGAAATTTGTTAACAGTTCGGCGTTGCTGATCAGTGTGGTAGTGGGTTATATCATTACTCGTGCATAGCCAATGCATTTCTGTTAGAAATTAGTGTTTGGTTCTTTCAACTAGAACAATAACTATATCTGCCAGTACAGAAGTCACTTAGCACATGGAATACACATAATTTTTAATGATTGTCTGTTACCTTCCTATTAATATTTTACATGGTTATTCTAAAATGTATTTTATTTATGTTTTAAGAATATGTAATTTGTTTCTTTGGTAAATTGTTAGATATCCCATACCTATTTCTCCTTCGTTAATGATGAAAGTATTCTTGTCGTACTTCTGGCTGTACATTGCTCCGACAATAATATTGACTTCCGATGGTTCAAGATTCTTAAGGGTGTTGTTCCTTCTGATGGCATCCCTGATTAAATCTTCTGACCTGAATGAAACAAATCAGTATATTAGAATACAGTGTTTAGTTATTTAATACATACAAGATGATGCCATATAACAGTTGCTGATCTTCCCTTCTAGCCAAATCGTTAAGATGAATTATGAAATGTGGGTCCCACCCTTTATAACAGCAATTTTCGGTAATGTTTCTTTTTAATTAATATTATGCGATTTCTTTGCGAATGGGCTTACATATTGACATATTTGTACTCGACCAAAGGGCACTTACACAAAGCTGTGATGGAATACAACTAAGCTCTTAATTTTACAGTAGTTGGTTGTAAAGGAAGATACGTTGAAGTAATTGTATATCGTTAAAAATATGCACTCTAAAGAGAGCATTTTATGGGATTCATAGTAAAAATTGATGTCAACAAATGCCAGAATCATAACTGTCGTGTCAGACCAGCCTTTTGAATGAATGGAAGTTGACGTGAAGTAGCGACAGAGAAATGATGGAATAAATGCGTTAAGTAAATGGCAGTACCACGGATTAGCTTCAAGTCCGTCACCTAAATGAAAATACCTGCGTAAAATTTCCCAGCTCTCCTCGACTGGGCTTGAAATCACTGATCTCATGGAAGGGAGGGGGGGGAGAATAGTGGCTTAACGTTCAAGTCTGCCGCGAGTAATAAAATTCTGCTGCAGTGAGATAATTAATCTTTAAAGACATTAACTCGATGTCACTTAACCACTAGGTCTGACGATAATTTATGACATGGTTTACATAAAATTATAGAAAAATAAGCAACAAATATGTTTTAGAATATATAATCGAAATTAAACTGGCCTTATGTAATGGAATATGTTGTAAAGTTCTATGGCAGTAGTCGGATTATTAAGATATCACAACAGAGCATGGTCCAAATTCTCTGAATAGGATTCTCATCAAAAGTGATAACTTGTTTCAATAATCCTGACCTCGCAGTATTCTCAGAAACTTATTATACAGAAGCTATATACAGTAGTATATTTCCAATACTTAATTCCCCACCTCCCAGGGCTCTGGAAATATCTGAGCTCTCATTACTCTTCCATTTTAACATTATACTGTTAATCTTAACATAATTCCCTCCGACGTTTTGAGTATCGGACAATGAAAGGGGATGTCAAAAACATTGTACAGATGGCAGTGCTGCAAACACTTACCACTGAGAATTACAAAGTTTTGAACTAAATTCCTTATAACATATGACTATACGTAACATGTTCTAAGGCAACACTTAACGCACGTAGAACAAAGCGCTTACAGTGATACAAATGTAACCAGTGTAAATTGTCTCGCCGCCTTCTCTTTCACTCCTCCGTTTTAACAGATCTCTGCAGGCGAAGAAACTTGACACCCAAATTTTCAAAATATAATATATATAAAAAGAATTATGAATCAAGTGTACTGTGTGAGTACAACAAGCCAGTGACATTGCTGACCAGAAATTTGATTTTTTACTGTGAATGATAGTTTATATTTCTTTGAAAAATTTATGTTTTTTCCATGTCAATATATTTATGTGCAGATCATTATATTATTATATAGGCCTTAATTTGTTTTCCATCCCCTGGCATTTTTTGGATTTCTCGATTAACTTAATCACCACGGCAAAAAGTTCTTACCATGAGGCTTAACCAGCGAAAGTTCAAGACCAAACCACTTGGTGGCTATTATTTTGATTATAGGTTCTATATACGAGTATAACCGATTATAATTATAAAGTCTTTCCGTACGCTTGGGTGACGTAAAGTCCAGAGCAGTATGTCAATTGGTACATTTTAAATATAAAGTAAAAACATGTTTAAGAGGCCATTCCAGCGCTTCAGGACTCTACGCAACCTGCAATTGCCTCATTTATTTCACGGAAATTTTGATATTATCTTATCAGCAAATAGGGTACATTATAATGAATTTTCAGTTTTAAATACATTTTTCGAAACTAACCATGACTGATGATTACATCACAAACTTGAGGAAAAAGAGAAATTTTAAATATTACAAAGAAATAATTCCTTATGCCTGATTTTCGAGAACGCATTTCAGACCAAAGGGACTGTATAATATAATGCAAAGATAAGTTCTACCTTTTTATTTCTTATATTGCTAGAACCATAAAGAAGTTAGCATTGAAGTAAAATGGGTTATTTTGGGTTGAGTAATGCGCTTGAAACGTTTGATTAGCCTATCAAGTGTTCGATTTTTGTGTTGCCAGTCTGGCTGTTGCATGCAACACTAAGGGATAAAACTGCAACCACCTGATGTAAGATGTCACTCTAGATCTGGGCTCGGCAATTGCATTATGTGATTAAGTAAATAGTATATTCTGATGAAATGTGAAAGCTTTCGACCACCATTCAACATTAGTTACACTCATTACTTGTGAGTTGGTGTGCCATTTGTTCCAAGCTCTAGACAATGACTCGTACTGAGAAAATGTTCGCTGTGGCACAACATTCAAGCCCCAAGCAGATTCAATGCCACCGTACTAGCACTACTTGTTTGCAATTTAACGCAGTTTGAAATAATCCATATTGTGGGCCTCAGAGAGGCTGAGTAGACAATTTGGAATACTCATGTACATTTCCGACGAGACATGTCAGTACTGCTTCGATGTTGGCGCCAGTGATCAATAGAATATTGACTCACCCGAAGAACAGGGATTGGAAGGCCGTGTTCTGCAGCCGCACACAAAGTTAAACACATTGTAAGGGCAGCAATGGGCGAGAGAGCGACTTTCGCAAAGCATATCGCAAAAAATGGAGAACAAAATATGTCAGCAAAGACTATTGAAAAAAAATTAGTTAGAACAAGACTATGGCCATGGTTACCTCCGGCAGGATTTCTACTAAATTTCAGGTATTTTTGTTGTTCTCCTCCAGTGGTGTTGTGGTAGAGTCGCCTGCAGGAGCAAGTTGAAATCTGCAATGTTTGGTGATAAGAACAGATTCTGCCTTCATGCAGGTGGTCGATTATGCATGTGACAGATCTGGAGAGTGACATCTTACCGAATGTATTCGCACACGACAGACATGCCAAAACTCTTGGCACCGTGTTAAGAGGCATCGAAACTTATACATATTGCCCCCCTCCGATGTTTATGAAAGGAACATTGACCGGTGCAAAGTACGTTCAGGATGTTGTACAGTCTGCTGTAGTGTCATTTCCTGCAACAGGAAGGTGGCGTGCCTGTCCAGTGGTTAATGCCCGCCCCACATGCCATTCGTAACACTCTACGTGCTTTCTGATACGTTCAACAAAGTCGTTGGCCAACATAGTTCCTACGACTTTCTCCCATTTAACATGCACTGGACATGATGTCACGGCGTCTGACTCGTTCCGTTACACTCCTCGCAACTCTTGTGCGTTAGCGTCCGTGACATCGCCTCCATGTGAGGCTACAAACCTATGCTGACTTCTCATAAGAGCTCACATAATCAACTTACTGACAAGGTTACAGAGTACCTCTAGCACACATGTTCACTTAACTCCTGAGTACACATTCACCTATATATACTGTTAATCAGAAAAAATAAATAAACGTAAAGAGAAACATGGGAACTGGTAATGTAAGTTTTTTTTCCACCAGGGACCATAAAAGCTTGAATAAGCACAATGGCTAGCATAATTATTGTTGCATATTTATCTGAATTTGGTGTTAATATATTAAAAAGGTAACTCAAAATAAGTAATCATACTATATATAAACACACACATATACATAGACACACACTTGCAGCAATTTGTTTTTTTTTTTTCATACTCTAGAGCAGTCGATCCCAAACCTTTTGGCTTACGGACCCCTTCCACGGAACAATATCTACCGCGGACCCCTCTTACTCAAGTATTTATATTTAGATACATGACACTAAATTTGCAGTTTTGGGTAAATAAAAGTTTGGTAAATTAGCCAGGCCATGCCTTGTTATTAGTGGTGGAGGGGAATATCACTAAAAAAAATTAGATTTAAAAACTCAACTTTATTTACAACACAAAAATCAAATTAAACAGAACGGAATGGATAGGTAGGTACAACTATTGTAGGAAATCGAACAATATAAATTCAACCTAATTATTTGAACATAGATTCAGCGTGATTAATGGGAAGAATGAGGCTGTTTTAATTGGCACAATTTTGAAATATTTGGTTTAATTGTTGATAGCCGGAGTCGGATGTCAGGTTCAGCATCTACACGGCTTCGGTATTTAGTTTTGGTGGCTGCGTAGATAGAAAATCCAGATTTGCATAAGTAAGTTGTGGCAAAAGGAAGAAGAACCAGTTTCGCTTTTTCAACGAGCGGTTGGAATTTACTGTTTTCCAGGCGAAGCCAAAAATGGGAGTAAGTATCACGCTCGAAAGTAGATTTCAAGGTGGAGTCTGAAGTTATGTCTATTTAACATTCGTATGGGTTTGACCACCCATTGATGTTCTTGCAGCATTGTATCTCGAGCTGTAGGGAAGTAGTGCTCAAGGGACTTCTCCAAACTGCGAAGATGTTCACATATTTCATCAGTCAAAGTGCTTTTCTCAAGATCGAGTTTGTTTTCATGTAAAAAATCATTTAACACAGGAAAACACTCCACCTCTTTCTTATAAACAGACTCAATGCAAAACTGGATTTTTATTTTAAATGCGCGAACTTTGTCAATAGCTTCAAAAGTTGTGATATTCATTCCTTGCAGAGNTGCAAAACTGGATTTTAATTTTAAATGCGCGAACTTTGTCAATAGCTTCAAAAGTTGTGATATTCATTCCTTGCAGAGAAAGGCTCATCTCATTCATTTTCATGAAAATATCTGATAAATACGAAAGTATACTCTGCCATCTCTCATCATTAAAAACGTTGGCCAATTTGATATTGTGGTCCATCAACAGGGATAAGACTTCAGAACGTAACTCCCGTAATCGTGAAAGTGCTTTCCCACGAGACAGCCACCTCACTTCTGTGTGGAGAAGCAGGGAATTGTGAAGGCTTCCCATATCATCACATAGTAATACAAAAGGTCTTGACTTTAACTGCCGCGCCTTTAAATAATTAATAATATGAACAGACTCATCCAAAACTTTCTTAAAAGAGGCAGGCATTTGTTTTATCGTTAAAGCATGTCTATGGAGAACACAATGACTGCTACTGCAATTTTTAGATATTTTTTTTATCCTCGTAATCACTCCAACCGTTGAGCCAGTCATTGCTTTCGCACCATCTGTGCACACGTCAATGCAGTTAGTCCAAGGAATTTCGTTCATCGTAAAAAAAATCGTCCAACAAACGGAATATTTCTGCCCCCCTTGTATTGGCAGGAAGTGGTTTGAACAGAAGAAGATCCTCCTCGAAACTTCCGGAGTATTCATAGCGGACAAAAGCCAATAAAATTGCCAACCCCGCGACGTCAGTAGATTCGTCGATTTGGAGAGAAAACGAAACGTGTTTGATGCGAGAAACCAGTGATTCCTTCACATCACTTGATAAATCAAGTATCCTCCTCTTTACAGTGTTGTTTGACAACGGCACCGATGTCACAAGTTTAACTGCTTTATCGTCAAGCATGCAAGAGACAATATCACTAATGCACGGTTTTATGAGGGTTTCGGCGATGGAATGAGCTTTACCTGCCTGTGCCACTCGATAACTCACCAAAAAAGACGCTTTTAAAGAATTTTCATTTACAGTTTTTGCGTGAGTTTTGATGAAGGTTTGAGAAGCAGCCAGTTCAGTGTGCATCCTCTTGAAGTAATCAGTCTGTTTTTCCCGGAGTTCCGGGTGTCTACCCTCAAAGTGACGACGCAGTTTAACTGGAACCATTGAGCTGTTATGGAGGACTCCCGCGCAAATCACACACTGAGCTTTACCCTCGTCAGTCTCAACAAATCCCAAATCTAAGTAACTTTCGTGGTACTTACGCTTTTTAATTACTCCACTTCCACTGGCTGTTTGAACTGCAGCTATTTGGAGACTTGTTGAATCTGTGAATGCTGGAACTTGCTCGGAACTGGCTGGAACTTGGAGTGCATCAACTGAATATTCATTTGCATCAACTGAAGATTCATTTTGCTTGTCTTCTGTAACGTTCTCGACGGAAATTTGTTGTGCAGGTGATGGAGAATCTGATTGCTTCCTCAGAGATCCCGACTTTAGCCATCGATCCATATTGGATTGGAGTAAATAACTAATTAATAAAGAGACACAAATAGGTAGAACACTCGCGAAAGAAGCTTGAGCTTGACTGGTATTCTCGTGAAACGATGGCACTTTTATATACTACTGTGGAAAAATCCAGGGTGTTCGAGTAGCATCTGTTCCCAGTGAAGAACGTACACCCAACAACTCTGAAATTTCCGGGAAAGCGACCAAGAAATCAGGGTTTTCGAGAAGCATTAGTTCCCGGTAATGAACGTACCTTACCTCACCCCAACAACTCTGAAATTTCCGGGAAAGCGACCAAGAGACCAGCCCAGCCACAATATTTTACCCATCACCTTTTGTTTTCAGTATTCATTGTTATTATTATAATTTTTTTTTTATTTTGCATTAAATTGAATTTTTGAGTTTCTTAAATTTACCTATTCACTCTACGTTTATTTTTGTAATAATGTATTAATTTTTCTCGAAGTTCACCGCGGACCCCCTAGTTAGGGTTGGCGGACCCCCAAGTGGTCCGTGGACCACAGTTTGGGAAGCCCTGCTCTAGAGAGTTTACTCATACACACACACGCACATATACACACAATTCTGAACTCGTAAATCGCCACACCCATAAAGTGTCATCCATTTGCAACATCAAGACCACACAGTACTGTGAGGAATTCAGCTCTCTGACCCGGGAAGAATGCAGACTATGGTGGCAAGTGTCGCCCCGCGCATGCCCCCCCATTTCAAACGCAGCAGTCGGTAAAATAGACAGGTAACGGCGTTTTAACAGACTACTATCCAGAGCAAAAATATTTACTCGCCATTTCAAAGTGGTTGCGACAAGCCTTCCTCTGAACCAGTCCCTTCGCATGCAGAAGCCGTGTTGTCAGATTCTGAACTTTTGTTATCGCTGTCACTGTCCCCGTCAGTATAACTGCTATCGGCTACACTGATATATCGTCATGTAGATATCTGCGTATGTTTTTCTGGAACGAACATGAATGTGGGTTTCCTCAGAGTGCTCCCATATTTTTACATAAAATTATTATAGCAGAAGGCCTTCTGTGTACACAAGCTAGATGCTTTACTGTAAAAATAATCGCTTTTATATATAAAATGACAGTTGTCCCTTTGACACCATCAATTTGGAAAGGCTCTCTCGTGATAAAACGAAGATGAATTGTGAATACCAAGGTCGGCCTTCGACCTCAACTAATATGGAGCCGCGACCGGCATCATCGCTACCTGATTGTCGTCAGTGCCGATTCTGTCATCGAGTTTTCACCAAGGTTTAAAATGCTCGTTGGCATGAGAGAATGGTCTGTACGAAGAGTCCTTTTCGCGCGATGAAGCTTTATGACATTGGTACCACGCATTTTGAGCAAGGTGATACATTGAAAGAACGTGCCGAGATCTACAAGGATTCGTCTACTGGGAGTCAGCAAGTGTTGCCGCCAGTTTCTCTTGCTGCATCGGCGGGTACTGATGCAACAGGCGATTACGATGAGACAGTTAATGCTAAAGATGGAATGAGTGCAGCAGTCAGTGTGTGCAATATACACTTGCCAGACTTTCGCATGAAGTCGAAAAACTTCAAAATAAACGGTCGTCAGCTCTAAATACTGATGACCATACAACTCCTAAATTTAATATAGAATACAAAATAGAAGATGAAGATGACCATGAAGAAAACATTCATTAAAATGAACGTTAATACAGTGATAGTGCTGAAGACGGTGGCGATTTTCTCGATGCTCTGATACAGTCATCGACCACATTTGCTGCAACGAGCGACACGAAGAAGGCAGAAAACGCTAAGAATACAGGCTACCTATTTCCCGAAGACCCGAATGAACTTGTTGATAAACTCAGACATTTTATTGACCTGCAAAAACACGGGGATATCTCTCACATTGTTGAGATATCATCAATCAGTAGCGAACCAAAGGGGAGGGGTTATATCGCATGATGTGATGAGCTGCTTTCTTCTGAAATTGTAATTACAGAATACTAAATATTTCTAGTAATTATTGTCTTTTAATTGTTTGTGTTTTATCCTTTCATCTCTCATAACTTTAGAGTGTTTCTATGAGCACTCGTTTACAAATCTACGCACAGAATATCTATTAAGGAATTATTTAAGTTTAAAATGCATAGATAGTGGACTGCATACAAAATATTAATTCAGTCGTCAAGTACAAATATGTGGAGACAGTTGGCGAATGAATGTTTTTTAAATATGTATGGATGAGAGAGAGACGACACACCCATGGACTGATTATGGATTGATGATTGATCGAAATATTGGGTGAAATATTGCAAGAGTGATCGACAGATTGATGAAAAGCTTTAACAATTGATAATAAGATTTAAAGATTGATGGGAAGATTGCAGGAGATTGATGAAAATATTGGAAGATTGATGGAAATATTGGAAGATCGATGGAATGATTGTGAAATATTGATGGAAAGATTGTGAAATATTGATGGAAAGATTGGAAGATTGATGGAGAGATTAATGGAAAAAATTTAAGGATTGGACAAAAATTGAAAGATGTATGGAAATATTGCTAACGATTGATAGAAAGATTATTGAGGAGGAGAATTACGAAATATTGCGAAATATTTATGGAAAGATTGCGAAATATTGATGGAAAGATCGCGAAAGATTTATGGAAGCATTGGAAGATTAATGGAAACATTGGAAGATTAATGGAAACATCGGAAGATTAATGGAAAGATTGGAATATTAATGATAAGATTAGAATATTAATGGTAAGATTAGAATATTTATGAAAATACTGCGAAAAATTAATGGAAAGATTGAAAAATTTATCGAAATATTGCGAAAGATTGATGGGAAGATTGTAAAATTGATTAAAATATTGGATTGGATTGCTGTTCAAGAAGAGCATGGAGATAAGACCGTTTATCACCCTTGTTGTTCACTCCAAGTCTCAAGCGACTAGCACTAATGGTATTTCAATTACCAACCTGTGTGTTTATAAAAGCGTTGTTAGATTCTGATCCACACTATGGTCATAGCATGACTTGGGCAGGTGCTTGCTACTCGTATTAAGGGCTTGGATTGGTAACATATACGTAAAATAAAAAAATTCTGAGTAGCATACTTATACATATATAAAAGTTGAGCTGTGTGCATGGTTAAAGCATGTATGCGGTCAAGTTTGAGGGTAAGCAAAACGACATGAGCGGCGATGTATGTTTACCTCCATTTTAAATAAATAAATATATATTCAACTAATTTTTTATCAATAGTTTATTTTTAGATATTTTAAACCATTTTTTAGAATTGTTTGGGATTTTTAAAGAGTTTTTTCAGATTGAAAAAAAAATTGAAATTTTCAAATTTTTTTTTAATTTAAGGTCAACAGTCAAGATTCTTGGGGTCAAAGTCCAAGTGTCTAGCGTCAAGGGTCAAGGGTCTTGGGTCAAAGTTTTTGGGTCATGGGCCAAGGTTCTTGGGTCTTGGGTCTTGGGTCAAGGGTCTTGTGTCTGGAGCCTTGTGTCTGGGGTGTTGGATCAAATGTCTTGGGTTAAGGGTTTTGGATCAAGTGTCTTGCATCTTGGGTCAACGGTCTTTGTTATTGGGTCAACGGTCTTTGGTCTTGGTTCAGGGGTCTTGGGTCTTGGGTAAAGGGCCTTGGATCAAGGGTCTTTTGGGTCAAGGGTCATGGGGTATTATTGGGTCTTGCGTCGTCATGAGGTCAAGGACTTTTTTTTTATTTTTAGAATTTTTTATAATATTTTTAGAGTTTTTAGGATTTTTAAAACTTTTTAGGTATTTAGAATTTTTTGGGAATTTTTGGAAATGTTTTGAAATTTTGGGATTTTTTGTAATTATTTTTAGGTTCAGGGTCAAAGGCCACGGGAATATGGTCAAGGTCTAAGTCACGGATCGTCCCCGACATACAACATTGCTGACGAGAGGGCCGTCAGCTGAATCGGAATCCGGTTCCCCATCCCTTACGCCCGAATCATCTATTTTATTCTACTTACGCCCTTCTACAGGAAATATAGTGTGCGAAATTTTCCGGATACATAAAAACCGCGTTACTAAACTCATATTCCAAATCAAAAGCATTAATAGTGAAACCAAATATCATTAAAATACATACAAAACATACACAATATTAATATTCATGTGAAATGGTTTCGTAGTCAATATGTTTAATAAAATATTTGACATGTGAACACAAATGAGGTTTTTGTATAGCATAACGAAATTACTTCGAAAGCATTGAGTTTTATTCAAATATCTGTAGTTTATAAAACAGAATATTTTGCGAATGTAAATAAGGATAGATACTTTTTAGAAAATAATATTTGCATTTGTGTACGATATTTTTATATTTATAACGCCTATCCTCATTACGCGAAACGTTAAAACAAGGCAGCCTAATGTGAAAAAGTGATAGGCTCCTATGTATTTAGCTATACCGTTGTTGGTTGCGAAATCAATTGCACAGTAAAATATTATGCTTTTCTACTTTTCCTACGCTTCAACCACCTACCTTCAGTAATAACTAGTAATAACTAAAAAAGTTTCTCACATATATAAAAAGTAAAAAGCAATAATAAACAAACTGCAAAAGGTAAAACAAAAAGGAAATGACACAGCTTCGTTCTGTTTTGCCGCCGCACCGCAGTAAAGAAATAAAACCTAAGACACTCGTGGTTTTTTTTTTATTTATTTTTTTTTTTCGCAGACACGCGTCATTTCACGTGCCTTTTGTAACTGACAGGCGATTTCTGGGAGTCACCCGCCACTTGTTTCAAAAACATAGTTTTTTTTTTTCGAGAAGTTGAACTAACCTATATGCGATGAGCGAAACAGACAATTGACAGTCGTAATCACACCGATGACGTCATCAATAAGCGAAGATAAACAGTGTCCGGCGCTCCATCATCACACTCGCTAGAATATCGTTGTCCAACGAACTATATCGTTACTCTTCGATCGAACATTGTGATGAAAGGTGTTCGGAACCAGGCAAGCTCCAGGTCCGCAATACATCGCTGTGTGAATGATGACCGACTATTTATTTTTGGGAGGGGGTAATAGCATGGTTAAAACATGACTTTAGGCAGGGTCATATTTATTCTGATGGGCTATTCTTGTAAATTTTTATTTATCGTGTGAATATACAGCTGGCTGGGTTCATGCTAAGAAGCTTAGTTTGATAGTGGTCGAGGTGAAAGGCAGATTGTCGAAGCCGGTGACACTAAGTGGCATAATTATTGAGGATAATTCGGTCGTGGGCCCAGCAAAAGCAGTGGCGCCATCGACCGAGGTTGGTACAATGTCCTAGAATCCTTCAAATATGGTGTCTTCACCATCTTCGATGGCTTCGAAAACATCTTCTGACGAACTGACAGCACCCGCAGTTTTTACTGCAACATCTGTTTCTTCGGTTGTGATACCCAATTCTTTGACTGTGCCATCTCTAGCAGAGTATTGCTGCAGCTACTGCGACAAAGTATTTTTCGGCAATACATCGCACTACTGCATGAAATTCATGGTTGTATGAAGAATCCCAACCGCCTTAAACGTTTGTGCGTACTGTGCGGGTCATTGTTCTACCACAATGATACTTTCTGTACACATTTTAAGGTAATGCAAAGTTAAGCTGCAGGCTTTATCGATGCTTCGGTGCCAATTCCGCAAGAGGAAGTTCCAGCAACTTCCATCGGAAGTGTGACGGACTGCAGTAACATAATTTCGATCGTATGACCTCTCTGCCACCACCGCCTATGACTAGAGTGAATGACGAGCCCGCCAACTCATCGCTGGACCTTTCTAAAAAAAAGGCACTGCGATCCCTGATTCCTGCTCCTTCCGACGTGACGAAAGCCAAACCATGTCCACCAATGC
This sequence comes from Clitarchus hookeri, assembly GCA_002778355.1. NCBI lineage: Eukaryota > Metazoa > Arthropoda > Insecta > Phasmatodea > Phasmatidae > Clitarchus > Clitarchus hookeri. The sequence goes on along the minus strand of NQII01003746.1, from coordinate 74,429 downwards.
ATCACTTTCAGAACTGTATCGGTGTCACTTCTGTTGCGAAGACTTCGCCTTCAAGATTACCACATGAAAGCATGAAGTTATTGAGTGTGGAAATACTTGGTTTCATGTCAATGGGCAAAGACGTACACTGTGCATGGACGAACATGAATACTTTTTTGAGTGCTTGTGTAGTAATATATCTTAATAAATAAAAAAAAAAATCAAATTTTAATATTTTTTTTTAGCCATTTGTCGTATCAAAAGAGTTTTTGTTAAAAAAAACACTGATGCAAATATTTTTCTCTTTAAATTAAGGGGTCGCGATGGCTGAGTGGTTAGCCTGCTCGCCTCCCACCAAGTCGAACCGGGTTCAATCCCCGTTCGGGTCACCGGATTTTCGCAAGTGGGAATCGTGCCAGATGATGCCGTTGGCCAGCGGGTTTTCTCGGGGATCTCCCGTTTCCCCGTCATTCCGGCACCGCTCCATACTCACCTCTATCACCCTCATCGGCTCTCAAGGCCTCGCTGTTAAGAACTGCCAAAATCTCTTCAATCATTCTTTATATTTACTGAAAACTATGCCTATGAAGGGCTTATATACGCACACATACATTCTCGGAGCTAGAATTGATACTTGTGTACTGAATTTCATGAGCTTGGCCCTGTTTACAAAATATAGTATTCACCTATGCCTATAAACATTTATAGAAGCTGAGGTCTTGTAACTACCATGCTTACGACCTGACTTACAAAAAATTTGCTACATCGTAAACTTGCTTTGATGACTAAATAATTATTCAAAATTAATATAAAAATGCATTGTGGCACTGGGCAAAGGCACATAAACCGATCTAAAATCCATATCTGACTGAAAAATACAAGCTCTATGATATATGGCTTGCCTTTAAGAAGTTTTTAAAATGCTAAATGCAGTGAATTTAAACAAACCAATTCAATTGTCTGTGATACTGTTATAAACATAGCTCGGAATAATCGCTATTGTGGTCATGGTAAAAACCATAAATGCATTGATTAAAAAAAATTAAATATAAAATAATTTACAAAAAATATATATAATGATATGCTTAATATATTAAAAATTAAGTACTGGTATGAAGGAATGCGACGAGTTCGTTTAGATGGTTTATGTAGAACATGTAAGCCTAGTCACTTACCAGCTGCCTGTGTAACATAGTGGATGAGGTATGTGCCTTGTGAGCAGAGGTTCCTTGGGCTCGATCCCACCTGCCTTCATGTGAAATATTTAGTTTCTCAAATGTTACCAGCTGTCATAGGAAAGTGCAATTTTACATAGTTTCAAATTAAAAAATCGATTTGGTATTAAAAGTACATGCTCGAAACATTGTACTGTTGCAAGTAATATGTGAATGATATGTGCTGGAAATATTTTATTTTCCTTATACTTTTGAGGATAAATGTAATTTATTCAATGTTTGGAGTTTTGTGATAACAGCTATGTGTATATACATATATGTGTGTGTGTGTATTCAATTTTCATAGTTTATAATTTCATTACAAGTCGTTTGGTATTGCTCGTTGTAAGGTGATGCAACAACATTTTCTTTTACCAGGAAGCTAAGGACACGTAGTTGACTGTTGCAATATGGTGCAATATAGGCACGATGACAAGGGTCGCACTGTAGTGACGTGATAAGGTACACGCCCGTGTTGCGAGGTGTGTGTGCTATTTTTGGTATGACAGCATCACGCGACGCCCCGATTGGGCAGTTTACAGTGGTGCAGTAAAGCTTTGAGAAGATACATATAGTAGGCACGCCTGTCGTCGCGCAAGATTCGAGTACCGGTCAGGGAGAACCCACGATGGACGTTTGAAAAGAACACGCGAGTCGCGATTGCAACTCACACCGGCAGCGACCGCGATCTTTCTTTTTCATATTTTGGAATAACCTAATCATATTAAATTACTTCCGCTGGTGTGAGGGAGCCGGAAGAGTGTTTTTTTCTCTCTTGTGTTTATTTTCTCTTCCGCATTCGTAAATAGCTTCGCGATTCATTTATCCTCGACTGCAGAATTATCGATACTGTGATTCTCATCTCGTTCCTGCATGTTTGCTGTAAAGTATTTTTTTTTTATGTCGCTACTGTAATTCAGCTGCATTATTTTCTGTGCCGACGTTGTAACTGACGTGCAAAGTATAATTAAATCCAGTTGAAATATATTTCCGGCTCGTGTGATTATTCTATTTTGGCGCCTTTATAAACTCAAGTCTCAGTGTTCACACCCGACTGAGTTAGGCGAGCCAATGTGTCAACAACTGGCACGTCTCGCGACATTAAAACATTACACTGTATCTGTTACAAAATTCGGAAATTTTTTAAACATTAAATAAAATTACTATATCCTACTGTGTGTGGGGCTTCCACTACCACTTCCACTTCCATTCGACACCATTGAATGAGGCTGGACTATAGGCATGGCGTCTACTGCGCCGTTGGCCTTTGACCCCTCGGCATCGTGCAAGGCACTATCAATGGCGTCAAGAACATCTACATTGGGCAGAGGAATGGTGACGCATTGTGTTCTCCGAAGAGCCCCGCTTCACTCTTAATGCAGATTATGGTCACAGCAGGTATTTGGCGCTGCAGTGGGCAACGCAATGACCTTGCGCTGATTCGTGAACGCCATACGTTCCGGACACCAGGTGTTATTGTATGGGGTGCCATCAGTTATGACTCCCTGTCATTTCTCGTAGTTTTCGAAGGCACAGAGACAGCACAACGATGTGTCAATGAGATTCTGCGGCCCATATTCTGCCATTTGTGAGCAGCAATCTGTACCGACCTCATGCTAGAACCAGGAGCACACAAAGCCCCCAACCTTACGGCAACGAGGTGACATCCGAAATTAGGAAGGTGGACCTATATCCTTTAGCCTTTAATCAGTGTTCTCCAAAAAAAGGCATGAGAAAAAATAATGCCGATCTCCCTAGTTCAGCCATTATACAAGATATTAAAGTGCGGTTATGTACATGCCAAACATGCTGGTCCGAAAGATTTATCAAAGTAAACGTTTTTTTTATAACATACTCGTTGCTCTTTGAGTTACACAAAATTAATTAATACAATTTTAAAGGTAAAGGCAGCCCAAGGTGAGACGAATTACATTTTGGCCAATATGAGACCAAATTTGAAAAAGGTAAAAACAAGGGTAAGTTAAATAAATACCACGAGCTCCATATATATAGTAATATATATAGTAATATATATATATATATATAGTAATATCTATAAAAATTTACAAGTAGCACAAAAAATATAAAAAAAAGAAAAAAAATATTCGGTAACTTTATAGCATATGTACACTGTTAATAATTTAAAATTACTTTCACATAATAAATAACACAATGCTAAATTTACTTTATTTTTACAGCATTCTTTTTTTTTTTTTCAATTTTGTTTTTAAGTTAAATCTTTATGCACTTTAGAGATTCTAACTTTCATTTAATTTTTTTTTGCACAAAAGTTTAGAGCTGCATGGTGGTAGAAAGTATCGACAGTTTGCCGAAAATATTACTCAACGAAGTAAGGAGTTAAACACACATCATGCAGGCTTCCTGAATGAATTTAATGAAATATTTCCCGAATTAAATGGTTGAGTGGCACATCAAGACGGTCGATGAGAGGAGTAGACTCCTATGCTGACAGGCGAAGCAAATAGTTCTTGAGAAACAACAGACACAGAGCTCACAAGCACACCACAGTCTCGCCATTAAGTACCCTGGGCCACGCAACAGGACCCACTAAACCTATTTACACTTTTGTTTGTGAAAATTACAACACCCAGAAAGAATTTCCAGAATGAATACAAACTCGGAAGATGTGTAGAACAGTGTTCCAGCAATAATTTATTACGATTGCAGAAATATGGCGTACCAGTAGGCCCAGTAGTGACCTCTCTTGTGTGACTGGAAAGGTCCGTGTTATACCAAGCTCAGTCTGTGAAGAGTATGCCTTGTCGACGTCAAAGGGAGCCATATCAGCATATAAGTGAGTTTTAACGGGGCAGAATGATTGGTCTCCGGGAAACCGATTTGTCAGACCGTGACATTTCGGCTCGTACAGGGCATGCTGCTACGATAGTGATATGTGTGTGACACCAGTGGATAGAAGAGGGTCGTACGCAGCGGCGAGCGGGTAATGGACCACGCAATGTGACCATAGCACGGGATTACCACCATTTTGTCAGCATGGCCGTAACGAACCGTACAACCTCGTCCACAGTGTTGGCTCGACACTGGAGCACTGCAACGGGTGTGGACCTGTCTGCATCGATGGTTCAACGCCGTCTGCTGCGGGCTGGACTGGTGGCACGCACGTCATTGCGTCAGCTTCCATTGCCCAGAAACCACAATGCCTCAGACTGCAATAGGCACGTGAACGCCATCGTTGGCGTGCTGAGTGACGAAATGTAGTGTTTTTGGACGAGTCCCGCTTTAACCTCTCCTACAGTGATGGCCGCTTACGTGTTAGACGCTACCATGGTGACCGCAATCTGGCAACCTACATTGTGGAGCGGCATAGCAGACGAATACCAAGTGTGATGGTTTGGGGTGCCATTAAACACAACATGTGATCTTGATCTCGACTCCTACTTATTGAAGGCAATCTGAACAGCAGCCACTACATCAGGGAGGTTTCAGAACCCGAGGTACTGCCCCTCTTTCAGGTGACTGCACATGCTATATTTCAGAAGGACAATGCCCAGCTAGATGTGGCAAGGAACATGCAAGCCTTCTTCAATGATAGACGGGTACCACTGCTTTCCTGGCCTGCATGTTCTCCTGAGACGTCACCCATCGAACATGTCTGGGATATGGTTTGTCGGCGACTTGTTCGTCATGGACCTCCAGCAACCACTGTTGATGCTTTGTGGACTGACATACAAACCGTGTGGAGGGAGATTCCCCAGGAACATATCCAGGTCCTCTTTGATTCCATGCCACGATTTTAGGGGCTCTGATTGCAGCATGTGAGGGCTTCACACCATACTGAATTCTCCAGTACAGAGAGCATGCACAGTTCTGTAATCCTAATCAATTGTGTATTGTCATGCCCCTACCCTAATCTGTGGTATAAAATTCATTTCAATCACATGTATCCTTCTTGGTGTTGCATTTTTCACAAACGTAGGTGTATTTTAAAAACATATGAAATGTGAATTGGACAAAACTAACATTTCCATCGCTATGAACAAAAATAACATAAACAGAATCATTTAGCCAATGGTGAATGAATATTATTTAATCTCATGATGAATGAGGATTATACAACAGAAACATCAAGTTCAATGTCATGTTGTTCGTTACATGGCTACCACTGATGAAGCAGAAGGTAGTAGTCATAGACGTATTGATAGTACACGATTCATTCTGGATGACTGTTCGTTTCGCGGGACCATTCGATTGATCAAATTATCACAGAGTGAGCGGCAATAAACCTCTAATCAAAGAAAAGTAAAATATTTTCTAACAAAAACAGATTTCTGCAGCTAATGCGTTAAAATTGTACAAAATACATAATATGCATTAAATAATTAATTAAATAACTAAATCACGTTATTAGAGCATGAAGATATAGCAGCACAAATATATTTTAAATAAACGAAGTAAAAAAATGTTACTTACCTTCCATTTCACTACAAGTTATCCAAATAATGTTATGCATTAAAAATGGTATAACTTAATTAAGACATTTTTGTAGCTGAAATAAATTTCGGGGAGACTTGGGGCACTTACCATAAAAAAAATTATTCCAGATAGTAAATAAACCAAGCAACAATTAAGAAAACAAAGAGAGTGCCCAAAAAACGAAAAAATACCTTGGGCTATCTGCAGCAAGATAGTACTTGTTCCCATACAGCTCGCTTCATGCAACATACTCTTCAGGATGTTGTCACTATTCCTTGGTTTGCCAGGTCTCCAGATTTGTCCTAAATTGAACACATATGGGATATGATGGGGCGAAATTTCCATCATCGTCTACCATCTGCCCAAACACTAGCTTATATACGTGTGCAATTGCAGGAAACATGGTGGTATGCGCCTCAGGACATTATCCACCACCTGTATGATGAAATGCCTCATCGCATCGCTGCCCGTATAGGCGCGAGAGGAAGATCTACCCCATATTGAACGAATGCTTTGCGGTTGTTAAAGAACGCGCCTTCTGTGCACTTGTACTCTCATTTATTAGCCGTTAATGGTTTAAAAAAGTCTCACATAAGAAAAGAGGGTGTAACTATTTACATGTACAACAGTGTTTGTGTGTGTCTATGTATGTATATGTCTATATCTTAATAAACGTGGCCCTAATTCATTCTTGCAAAACAGTAATCAGTTTTAAGCAAATATAATCCTACATGGTTAAACTCAAAACTATGTACACAATCCACATACCTTCAGTACATACCTTTTGTCCTTCTGGTGAGTATTTACTTGCACTTCGGAAGTTCTTCCTCCATACTGGGGAGGTCTCCTGCTAACTGGCGGGCGCGTATCTTCATTTTGTCTGTATATTCCGTGCTATAACAGTTTCAAAGTCTGTCAATTTTAATACGGCTAACGATCCTGGCGTAATCCATTTGCATATGAAAATAACTAAACATTTAGGATAAAGGGATAAGTTGCTTTAAATAAATCATAAATAACATTTATTATTAAAGCATACTAGGCCTTACATTTCTAAATCTATGTTAGATATTGAGTTTTACATGAATTTCGCTTAGCACAGAATAGGACGCAGGCATCAGCCGATAACTGGTAATATCGTTTATCAATCTACATGTGTTTATTTACTGTGCAGTGACACTGAAGAAACAATTTTTACTTATTGCGATGTTTATTCGTTGTTTTCGCGTTAATCGTCACAAAATATTTTTAACTGAGTCACATTTGCGTTTTTGAAAAAGTTTGTTATCAAACACGAAAAGTAATAATGCTCATATTTACACCACAGAAAAATTTAAAAGAACATTATGAGGGAAGTGAGTGAGCACGACGAAATAAGTACAAGACACTGCTACAGTGCAGCACATGAAGTGATCGTAAGTGCAGTGCTGGGGAATACTGAGGAGTTGAAGTGGGACAAAGTACACAGATTTAACCAGTTGAGAATCGGGAGAAGCGTGAAGTTGCAAGAGCTTCACTATACTCTGAAGGTCGTTTGTACGTTGTTAGCATGCCAGGACGGCGAAAGTTAGCCCCATTCGTGCAGTTGTCTGAGTTTTAACGGAGTCGAATAGTATGGCCCCAGGAAGCTGGATGGTCATACCAGAGAATTGCGGAACACGTTGGACGAGAAGTGTCAGCAGTACATCGATGGTAACGCCGTTGGTCAGAGGAAGCTGTATATAGATGTAAACCTGGTTCCGGAAGTCAGCGATGTACAGATGCAAGCCAAAACTGTCGCATTGTATAGGCGGCCATAGAGGATCGCACGGCGACTACAGAACATGTTAGACACAATGTCGTGTAAGATGTGTCTTCTAGGACCATCTACAATCGTTTACATGTAGCTGGCCTACCATCAAGTGTCATTAGCGAGACTTCCCCTCACATCTTAGCATCGTGCAACTCGTCTACAGTAGTGTCGAGAAAGGAGCACTTGGAGGGAATAATGGCAAAGTTTTGTGTTCAGTGATGAGTTCCGGTACTGCCTTGGGGCCAGTAATCGAATGCGTATTCGGCATCGGCCTAGTGAGCGGCATCTTCCACAGTGTATATGGCAGCGACACTCGGGATCAACTCCTGGGATAATTGTTTCGGGAGCGATTTCCTACGATGGCCTTTCTCATCTGGTGTTAATACAGGGAACATTGACCAGTGCACGGTACATCCAGAATGTCATCCAACATGTTCTGCTACCATTTCTGCAGGGGCAGGGGGATGCACTATTTCACCAGGACAAAGCCCATCAACATTCTGCTCATGCAACCAAACATACTTTTCAAGGTGTTCGTCAACTTTCGTGGCCAGTCCGATCACCAGCTCTTTCTCTCATTGAACATGTGTGGGACTGGATTGGACGTCGTCTGGCCCGATTTCCTGCACTATTTACGACTCTCACCCAGCTGAGCCACCATGTGCGATGTGCATGGAATTCCATTCCACAGGACGATATTCGTCAACTCTATGATTGTTTACATGCAAGAATTTCTGCCTGCATTGCTGCCCGAGGACACACTAAGTACTGAATGATTTCTTAGCACACCTCTACAGACATTATTTTCCGGTGGATATCCTTGGGCCAGTTATCATGTCCTATGTACTACCTGTATTGTGTGTGAATAAAATTTGAATCTCCTGCGAAGTATCCATCAAGGTGTTCTTTTTCCATTTTCCAGTAGTGGAACTTTTAACTTTATTAATTTATTCCTTAATATATAGTGACAGACACCAAAAAGGTGAAGGGCCAGAATGGAATGGTGAAAATTAGATGCTATTTGGTACACATGCCTACCGTCACTGGATGTGCAAATCTTTAGAGTTGCAATAATCTGTAACAACTAGAATAGCTACCATAGTGCATGTGTTTCCACTGCGATTATAGGCAAGTGCGGAGTATCAAACAGTCGACACAGTGAAGAAAGGTTAGCAAACACAGAATATGTCTCTGACGTGGTGCTGGTGGGAAGAAGAAGGCAGCATGATTGTTTCACAGCACCTTGCACACATTTTAACGGGATAATGGTCTGCCAAATTTGTCTCGTCGTTGCCTGCTGCTCTAGAACTTCTGGCAGGTTGTTGAGTGTCATGTGGTTGACCACCCATATGGCTATGCTCCCCTGTCCCTCCATATATATTCCAAATAGTTTGTGTAGCGATCTAGAACCGTAGGAGACTTGTGAAGTGACCATTATCAACATATTCGAACATTAGGGGACTTGTAATACGCCGTACTTCCTGTTACATTCAGTGTGGATATGTTCTGGCCTTTCCACACCCAAAAAGGAACACTCTATAAAATGACACTTTACATTTAAGATTACTGGTTGGTGGGTTCAGCTCTCGGCATGGTCATGATGCTACCAGAAGACCTACAATAAATCACAATGCAGCTAGCACTTGCTGTTGTTTATTGCGGATTATGCAGGTCACTTATATACAAGAAGAAATGCACGAACCCAGCTCATTGTGAGCCTTTTGGCTGCTGACATGATAGAAACGAAGTTACGAACTTCGCTAAACAAGTTTCATAAGTTAACTTCCTGGGAGATAATAAGCCTGCAGGAAGTAGGGCGGCGCTCCTCTGTAAGTAAGTTAATCAAAGTTACAATGTCATTACATATAAATGGACTGTTGTTCATTGTGAGTAGACAGGTTTGCTGGACCAGGAGGTGCTACCCAGTGATAGTTGCCCCCTTCGCGCCCAGTATCAGATTAGCGACGTCAGTGTGGACTCGTTAGCAGGAAGCGAGGCGAGGGTAAATGCCAATGTTGTAGAACAAATAGGAAGTTTGTTATGAAAGTGGAATTAATGAACTGTATTAATGGGATAGCTTAATAAAATCACTTAAATTAATATATTTGCTCTGACATGGCATACATTAGCCCTTTTTCAGTATAAAACTGCAAAAAGAGTTTTTTATGCTCAAATTCTGTTTCAGCTCCTACCATGCTCACACTGTCCAACTTCATACTACAAGTACAACTGAAAAGAAAAGAATAAACAATGCAAATTACACCGATGTGGCGAATACTAATTAAATGCTATAATAGCCTTTGTAATCTGACTTGATCAGGGTAGGTTGTCAGGTTGGCAAGGGTAAATCCCGTGACCGACTCTGAAGTCAGTTTGAGTTTATTTTCATGTAATTTGAACTAACATATTTTGGTTGTAGTTTGGTATTACGCTCACTGGGATTATTAGATTTTTAATTAAAATCTCTGGCTTTGGGGAGCACAAACATCGCTAAATAATCCGGGTCACACAAATACATCATTTCTTCCCTAGCATCTAGATTAAAGATACAGCATCGCTTGATGTTGCATTCATTTGTGCTGCATTCTGATGGCATAGCGTTTTGGGAGAGCACACATGACTACCTCGTGGAATCCGAAACACGGGACTGTCTTTATGTTTCCCACATGGTCAGATGATGAAAGTAGGACTGTCAGCAGATTCATGCGGGGACTCTGGAAGTGGATGTGTTCACAACTACCAACGAGGTGATGTGATGACATCGGCACGGTGTTTTTCTGGAGCTGCTGCTGGAATACTGTGCAACGGATAGTCGCAAGGCGTACACAAGGCACGACTCGCATCACCTCGAAGATGTAGTAGAAAGCATTACCTGCACTTGACGATGTTTGATACAGACGACATTGTGGGCGTTTATGAGGCCGGATGGACGTATTTTCGTACAATTACCAGGCATATGAGGCATTCCGATGAGACAGTGGCTCGATGTTGAGACCAAAGTGTATGTAAGATCAACCACACATATCATGAAATTTCTGGTCCAGTCTACTAAAACATACTACAGTAAGGGAGGTTCTCCATGTTGTGCACCAACCTTTACACAATCCCCATGACATCATCACCTGCCATCCCGACAGAGTTACTACCTGACACTATACAACACTCTGAGTCATCACACACCATGTTTGCGCGACTGGCATCAGCCAGATTGCGGGTACACTATCCTATGCGTAGACTAAAATTATCATCATAGCAGAGAAGGTGAGAAGGCTATTTTTTAGTGGTTCTGCAATTAGGAGGCATAGTGTGATGACGAGTGGCATTGCAACATTTTCAAAGATTAATCTCTGTTCTACTTTACACTGATGGCCTTCGTGTGCTATTGTGGCAGCGACGATGGAAGAGGATACATCCTAACAATTTTGTAGAGAGATACGGTTACCACATAATGGCATGACTTCAGATCAGCTCTACTAGTAATTCGGAGTACCCTGGTGACACAGCAGTAAGTTTGTAACATCCCGCATACTCGAGTTACCACTCATAATGCAGCCCTGTAATACTGCCTATCAAAATGACAACTCTCGAATACACATGGCCCATGTGTCTAGGGAATGTCTGGATTATATTGAAGTACTTTCGTGGCCAGCAAGGTCCCCCGATCTGTCCCCGATACAAGATGTTTAGGATCAGCTTGGATGTCAACTCCGAATGATGCCGATCTACAGTATATCGAGGGCTAGTTACAACAGCGTTGACTTTCTGTAGGAGAGAACACGAAGACTGTTGGTCTCCCTTCCGAACCTAATTGGTATAGGAGGATGAGGTGCTACATCCTACTAACATGGGACCAGAAGTATACCTGTAATGCCATTTCTGTGGTTTTTGTGACCCGATATTGTAGTCTTTGCACTAAACATCAACAATTGTCGTTTGTCTTTATTTTCACCAGTCCTAAGTGTTAAAATTTTATGATAGTGAGTGTATTTAAATAACAAACATATTTGAAAAAATAAGCACTAGAACAACTTTTAGACACATTACTTCCAAAAAAATAAGACAATGATATAAAGAAGTAAATTTTTTTATCACAAATATCATTAAAATAAATATTTTGTGCACAGCCTTTGGTGGACAGCGAAAGTCAGCAGGAGTTATTGTGTTTCACAATTAAACTAAGTAACCCAAAGTCACGAGACACCTGTTTCTGTATGTTCAAATAGTACCACTCGTGTAACTAATAGGATGCTGGACCTCAATTTCTTATTAATACAGTGTTACCCATCTAGGTAAGCTATCTTCTTAGTTACAAAGCTGGCAGAATTTGTTTCCATTCTTCCGGTAGCATGATGAATAGTTGAAGTTAGTCTTTCGGTAGAGTGCATCTGGTACGCAAACGATGCTCCAGCTCATCTCAAATATGTCCAAGTCGGGGTTTTGAGCAGGTCTGCTATGCAATTCCACTCGATTGTCTTCAAACCATGACGCAATAGGGCCTTGCACTGTGGATACGGAAATAATCTTACTGATACAAAAATGGGCCTATTCCAGACTGCCACACATAGTATAAGAATTATATTATTGTCTAAGATATTTTGGTGCATTTCAGAGCACATCGACAAGAGAAAAAGTCCCAGACCAAGAGAAAAAATCCCAGACCATTACATTACCACGACTAACTTTCATTGTCTCAAAAAAATATTCAGGTAAATGACATTTGCGAAGCACACACTAAGTTTACACATGTTCGTCCGCGTTCCACATCAAGTACGAAGCTTCACATATCCTAAGACCTTTTTCAGCTGCTATACAGAACAGTGACAAAGTTGTTTTCTCGACTCCAAATTAAGTCGGGCAGTGACGCGTGTGATAAGTGGCTTCTGGGCAGCAACAGGGCATTGAAAGTCAAGTACCATCATTTCACTGGTCTCTACACTTGAGCTGCGTAGGAATTCCTCTGTAATCATTGAAATGGATGCCTGACGAATGGTTTGCACAATATGTTTTAGAGTTCGCCTATCTCGATAAGTTGGTTTCATAGGCCTATCATAGCGATGCTTGGGATCAGTGTTTCCACGATATTTCTACTTGACAGTAACTAAATCTCTTGACTCATTGTGACAGAAAAGTCGTGTTTTACGTTCAAGTATTGGTGTCTTCCTTTATTTAATATCCTGCTGTGCAAGTTTACTTGGAGGAATGGTTTGACTAGCGGCTTTTAGCTATATCATGTATGTTGGGGATGTGGTGCAATATGAAGGTTGTTTTACTGAACAAAATGGTTGTTTACTGGAACTGGCTTGGTGAAGGTTTCATTGTTGCTCCTGTCGTAAAGCATTTTGACTCTCCTCAGATTCTTCGTATTTATCAAGTTGTCTGGTTAATCAGGTGCATCTTGTCCAGTTATCTCTTCTGCTGCAAGACCGGTATTTTTAAAAATGTTGGAAAGATATTGTACAAAGCCAGTTTTCTTAAATCCATAAACATGTCTCACCAATGATTTGACCAATATGGAGCAAAGTCTCCGCTCTCCCCGTATAGTTGTTCATCCACTGTTGACGTGCCTTATCATGGTAGCGACTCATTTGGAATATCCATCCCACATCCAGTAGTTACAGTTCTGGGTACAATAAGGAGGTACACAGCATTGTAATAAAGTCATTCCTTGCTTTATAAATGACTTCCGATTTCTTGGCTATGAGAGATGTGAGCCAAGGATTAGGAGAGCATGATCATCTTGTCAGTTTGGCATCGGCAGGGAGGTAATAAAACCAGAGTGAAAATACTTCCAGCCTCGTCCAACCAGAGTCATTGAAAGTGCAAGCAAACACACTACCTGGAGGTGCACCATCTTGGAATTCTTGCTTCATCCTTTTCCTGTTAAAAATTATTGTATGAGGAATGAAGTTTCCCCTGGAAACATACAAATAACAGTCATTGTAGAACTGCGCCTTTCTGCTGACACCACTAACCCGAATTCTATATCCTTTTATTTGCAAATTTGCAAAATGTTGCAGTTCCTACCGGGGACAGTGCTCGGTGATTTTTATCCATATAAAAAATTCTGCATGGTGGGAAATTTGTCTCTTTTTTTTTATACTTCATGTATGAGTGAAAATAATTTGAACTTGTTGACAACTGGTTGATTAAACACTTGAGCACGATCTGCTGGTATTGACTCTGTACTTCTAGGAGACAGTTCTGGGTGTCTGCGACGAAGTACGTAGCCAGTACTTGCCAGCACGTTTCGTTTCATTACAAAATGGATGATAAATGTTGTGATTCACAGTCAAACCATACATTCTGCTCTCCATGTCTGCAATATGATGTAGGAGCTTGCTCTTGCTCATAAAAAAACATTTCTTAATTCTGAGAGTTTTCACGTCAATTACAGTGAACAAATTCTTGCCATTGCGACGACTCTTCGACGCCATAACCGGAACACTGAACTGTCTAAACACTTTTAAAGGACATGTTTTACTCCACAGCTGCCAGGACTCTAGTAAGTTCTCTGAATTTCCACTCTCGCCTCTGAGTTTTCCATTTGTACTTGTGGATTATTTGGGACCTAGAAAATAGGAAGAGCCATTATTTTTTTTTACTACACGTGGTATTAAGAAGACGGTCATTTTGGAAGATTATATATTCCAGAAAATGTTGGATGTCACATGTGTTTACTTATGTTGTATTTAAATTTACGCTGTGTTATACACACACCAGCGGCATGCTTTAAAACAACTTAAGTTATATCAGGTACTTTAAAAATGGTAATTTTGTTTCAATAAACATAATAAAATTGTTCTGTCACGAAACATCAACACACTGACATGACATACGTTTCTATTATACATTATTTTATGGCAGCAGCCTTTAGATGACATCAACAGTATTACAATAACAATAGTATTGGCGAAGGATCATTTTAATTTTAGGGATCGTTATTTGACACTTTCCCATAAATTTAGACACTCATATATTATTTGGTCTCCTTCTTTGGAAAATAGAGTCAGTGAATAAATTAAGCTCTTGCATGATTTCTCGGGAGCCAGTCAAATGATTCCCGTCAAATTTGGCATTCAAGCCACCATAAACATGTTTGTTTTGAGTACATAATGCACTGATTTTTTTTAATGTTACCATATAAATACTTTAGGTTCAAATGCTATATTCACCAAACCATTTAAACATTTTCAAACCAATTCGGTACACTAACTGTGATAATGGATGACTTGAACAGTGACGTCAACTCAAATTGCATGCTGGGAGCGATCAGCTGTTTTTGCACAGATATTGGTTGTTATGTAATAAGTTTCCACATTCCAGCATGTTTGCGACTGTGAATTACGGCTAAAAACGATAAGTGCATGCCAGTATTTCACACGGAATAGCAATGTCATAAATATGTGTTACAACGATGGAAAGATCCACTTCCAGCGATTTTGTGACACGAAAATAATCACACAGAATATCCTACCTCTTCTCGAAGTCATAATAGCTGAATTAATAACTAAAAAAAAATTTTAATATACAGTTTACGATATTTAAAATTATTATTTCTTGTAGCCCGCGAGATATATGTACATGCAAGCGAAGTCGTCGACACTGATTGAAAATCGCACAGAATTGTAATATAATGTGGTTGGGAGTATTGTATTTTAATGGTTGCATAAGGTTGTGTTACAGTAAATTTGTATTTTTAGGAGGTCAAAACGGCAGTACACTGACCATGAGTATAGAAACATATAGAACACACGTTTTAAATAACTATTTAGTGCTCGATACCTTACCTGGAACATTCTTTGAATATTTATCACGCACGACTACAGTTTTGTGCATATTTGTTAGGTTGTGTATTGTATTAGAGCTAATATTTGCAAGTATTTATTTGTATGACTCCAGAAAACAAAGAATTAANTTTCGATTATATTTGGTTACGTAATTTGATAACTTTTCATCGGCTTGCGTTTTACATTCCTTTCATCCTGCTTAAATTACAAACCTATTTTTAGATGCTTTTAAATTTGATTAGGGAAATGTTTTCTTTTTTAATATAAAACAAGGCACAAATAACAGAGGTTGCGTATTTATAGAGTGTAAAAATTACGTGTGTGGATTGTTTTCTCATTAAACTTTTAATCAATATTATAATGCTGTCAAAATTTGGGGGGATTCGATACAGCTCGCATATTCAGATATACTGTAAATAATAAATGCAAGTGCCCCACCGCCTACGAATTGGTTATAAAGCGTATAAACTTTTCGCTCGAGTATTAGTTTTTGGGATTATTTGTTAATGATGAAATCTAATGTTTCAGCAGGCATTTCAACACTTGTTAAAAATTGTTACGATATTTATAAATACCACGACAAAGTCGAGTTTTGTAACTTTTAAACAGACCCAAGCCATGTTGTTAACAGTGTAAGCATTCAATATATTTGCTTATATCTGACCAGAAGTTTTATCGATACGTATCTTATGCTATGGAATTTCACCTCAGCTGTGCTACGTTTGTTGTCAAACTGGCTTCGGCATATTCTGAAAGTTGTGGTGTGTCGAGAGAAAATTTAATTCGTGCTCGGTAGTCATTTCGGCGACGAGTTTTCATCACGCAACGAAAAAAATGTGAACTAACTTGACCAGTTAGATGTTAACATCCGTTATGTATACAAAATTTTCTATAAATTTATGTTTAATATCAAAAGTGTTACGCAGGCAAAAATATATGTTCATGTCAATGCCATTCCACCTATTTTTATCTACCTCGTGCATGGGATATGTCTATGTATTCAATGAAACATACAGTTACACCAATATCTGCAAGTGTCATATGTGCAAATATAGTCATTTATGAATTGCGAATCTGTTAAATAAGTGATGATCAGAACATACAAACTGGTGAAGCTGTGTTATCAAATACATTTCTCTGCATTACTTGTGCAAAATCAACTTATAGTACCCATGGTTCAGTGCGTGAATGTGCCAATATAAGTCGTTTACTCACTACATAATTGTCAGCCGTTTTGGGAGTTAGCACCACCATAATAATTTATGTTCCTAACCTCCTGAATTAACCGGTTAACAAAAAATCTGGTAAACACATCTTTCTTTCACAGATCACACTGAAAATCAATTATTTTAGTCATGCAAACACTTATTTAAAATCAGCGACAGATTGGTTTGCCAAATATAGCAAATCATTGTACATATTTCAAGTATGCTGGCTGCATATACTGCGAAAATTAAACAGAATAATTCACACAATACTGAATATTTTGTCTAACTTTTTTAGCCTACTTTCCGAAAGAGATAGAGGCTTGTAGAATTATTTTACTTTCTCTGTGTATATATATATATATATATATATGTGTGTGTGTGTGTGTGTGTGTGTGTGTGTGTGTGTGTGCTGCGTGTCCCCAAAAAACCTTACAATATTTAATTGCTCCACCAATTACTCCATCCCCTTCATCCTCTCAAATGATTATCATTGGCTTACCACGTCGCGAAAAAAAATGGCCGCCAAGAATCGAAAGGAGGATGCTCTCAAACCTATTGCCATCTGACTAGACGAAATTAGAAAAAAACCAAAGTGACGGGGACGATGCTCGCTTTCAAATCAAACGTGAAATCAAGATGGAAGTACCGACCCCGACGTTTAAACGGAAAAGAATCCCGTAATTGCCCGAATCAGAAGGGAGCATCACTAGCGACGAAGACGATTTGCCCCTGATCGATTTTCTACTCTTCTATTTCATTACATCGCTTCCTACTCTGACCGTACTGCTGACAAGACTTATGGTTTGCAGATAAGTGTTGGAAATTGGTGTGTTGGTTATAAGGAAGTTTTATTTCTTCCCATGGATGTACTGCATATCGGCAAACGCAGCGATTGGGAGAACTTTTGTTTCGTAGGCGCCCTGGACACTGCACCGAATCGGATTTGCGCAAGTACCGCCTTTTGTTAAAGCAAAGTCGCGCATATTACGCCGACAATAATCCTGCATCACATTGATTTAAAGATACGGGGCACGAAAAATTCCCCATTATAGCCGGGCTGTTTCCTAGTGCACGTGAAATTTATGGTTTGGGTTTTACTCAGAATTGAAGAGCGGAGAAAAAATCGACTATCAGTATTGGGATGATCCGAATGAGTTAGTAGATAGGCTGAGACTTCTGAATGCTTTTCAAGCAGCAGGAAACCGCTTGTACATGAACGAAATAATTGAAATTATCGAAGAACTCGCGGAGGCGGCTACATTTCGAAATGAGCAAGTATGCAGTTACCAACTAGCTGCACAAATACGCTAGGATAAATTACCCACGCAGAAAATACGTCATGAAAGNAGCAAGTATGCAGTTACCAACTAGCTGCACAAATACGCTAGGATAAATTACCCACGCAGAAAATACGTCATGAAAGAGCTGAACGATACTTTCCAATCTGACCTGATTTCAATGCAAGAATTTGCTCGTGCGAATAAAGGTAACCACTACATNAGCTGAACGATACTTTCCAATCTGACCTGATTTCAATGCAAGAATTTGCTCGTGCGAATAAAGGTAACCACTACATTTTGACCATAATCGATACTTTTTCCAAGTACGCGTGGGCCAGGCCGCTCAAATCAAAGAAAGCGCGCGGCGTCACGAAAGCCGTGGCAAGCGAATTGTGCGAAGGACGCGTACCGAAGAATCTCCACACGGACGTCGGACTTTAACGCAACTTTCCATGCTCTGATGAAAAAGTATGGCATAGATCATTATTCCGCATGCTTTGAGCTCAAACCCAGCATCGTCGAATGTTTCCACGCGACGCTCAAAGCTAAACCGCGAAGACATGTCTCCGCGAACAGAAACTACAAGTGGTTGGATATACTCCCAAAACTCTTACGCGAGTACAATTCTACAGTTCACTCCAACATTCACATGAAGCCCGAAGAAATGAAAAACTACTCCCTGCTTCCAGCCNCGAGTACAATTCTACAGTTCACTCCAACATTCACATGAAGCCCGAAGAAATGAAAAACTACTCCCTGCTTCCAGCCCTGTCCTCCAACCTGAAGAGGAGGGACCCACGCAAGCCTAAAGCCAAGATCGGTGACTTGGTGCGGATTTTAACAAAAAAGTGGAGTTTTCCACAAAGGCTTCCGTCAGAGCTGGTCTGCAGAGCTGTACAAGGTGGTGCATATACGACACTGGTACCCACGCATGTATTACCTCGAGGACCTACGTGGCGAACCCATCATTGACGGATTTGACACCGAAGAGATCTGGCCTACGCTGTTTCCAGACGTGTATTGGGTGGAGAAGGTGCTGAAATGCGTGTACGTGCGATGGCTAGGACACTCCAAACGCGATGACTCCTGAATCGCCGAGAAAGACCTTTTGATGTAAAAACCTGGTACAAGTTTCATTTAATTTAAACATATTTTTAAAAATATAATAAAACGGCGGGTATAGGCTGAGAAGCCCGTTTTTTCATTTATATCCCTATGACTCCGAACGTCTGCAGGGTGTTATGTATGTACTATGTACGCATGTGTGCGACATTAATTCCCCAAATGTTTAAGGTTGGAGTATAACTATTAAACTTTTAATACATACATATATATGTTCTTAACTTGATGTATGCATGTTTTTGTGTGTACCAATAATGTGAACATTTAAACATTTTTAAATATGTATGTTGTTTCACATTTGCCGTGTCTGTATATACTCGTGACTGACATAATAAATATTTATGTCAGAATTAATGTTCCCAGTGCGAAATACTCCAATTCTTAATAGGTAGCGTGAAGTGACCGCTGTAGGCGAGCTGCTCGCCTCCTACCAAGGCTACTGGTGGCCCGCGCGCGCCACCAGCCACCTGTGTGTTCAGCAAGAAGAGCAAACTACAACTTATGCACGGCTGCCAACTCGTGAATACTGCACGTGGTGCCAACCTTAACTCCCGCCGTCTCTGCCGCTGCTACACGGCACGACTAAAGATAATTTTCGAGGCTGCCTTCATTTGCAAAGTGTTTTACTCCTAATCACTAATTTATTTTTAAATAAATAATTACGTTCACTCACGTAAAATATATACGTGATTTTAGTGACAGCTAGAGTTTCATGGAATGTTTCAATTTTTTTAAAGTGTTTTGTTTTGAATTTATAACAAAACGGATATATTAATATTTTTTTCTTTACCAATAGTGTTTTTTTCACTTATCTGAGCAGCACGTAACTCGAGATAAAAAAAATATTTTTAACACATTTATTTATGCATGCAACACAATATAATTTTTCTGCATACCAAAAAAAAAAAAGTACAAGGAATGCTTTTTATAAAAAAAGTTTCTTCTCTGAGTCATGGATGGCATTACACACGTAATATATTTTTTTTTATGTACCATGAGTTCCTCAAAATCTTAAAGCTTCGGAGTTGCACGGAGCACAGAAATATCTTTGATTTTCGCACTTGTGAAGTCTTGTGGCGTACGTCTTGACGAGCTGTCGAAACGGCTCGTGAAGGTGTACGACGTTCGTTCCTATGGGCACGCATTGCAAATCGCCGACTTTTGGCGTCTTCCAATCACATACACAGGTTACTCGTGAAATATGGCTTCCTCCAATACGTTGGGAATTCTGTCTTATGGAATATTCCCTCGTTCCACCGTAGTCCGTGCGTTTCGTACGTCTGTAGGCAGTGTGCCTGTTGCGTGGTGCGGTCGAGGTGCTGCCATGCACACGTCGGTAAAAAAGTGAAAACTTTGGTTTTCTCGTCTTCGTCGCTGTACGAGATAGCAATCTGCGCTATGGTGTACGAGATAGCAATCTGCGCTATGGTGTACGAGATAGCAATCTGCGCTATGGTGTACGAGATAGCAATCTGCGCTATGGTGTACGAGATAGCAATCTGCGCTATGGTGTACGAGATAGCAATCTGCGCTATGGTGTACGAGATAGCAATCTGCGCTATGGTGTACGAGATAGCAATCTGCGCTATGGTGTACGAGATAGCAATCTGCGCTATGGTGTACGAGATAGCAATCTGCGCTATGGTGTACGAGATAGCAATCTGCGCTATGGTGTACGAGATAGCAATCTGCGCTATGGTGTACGAGATAGCAATCTGCGCTATGGTGTACGAGATAGCAATCTGCGCTATGGTGTACGAGATAGCAATCTGCGCTATGGTGTACGAGATAGCAATCTGCGCTATGGTGTACGAGTCTAACGAGCAAAAACCTTGGATGTTGCAGAACATTTATTTTTTCACTAAATATTTTTGTTATATAAAAAATGTCAAGTTCCAATGCACACTGAATGTTAAAACTTTTTTTTACAAAGTCATCTAAAACTTTATCGAGGTACATACCCATCGGGCACCTTTATTCTGGGTTGGTTTCCTCGCCGGGAAGTGCTTGCGAGTAAATTTCTTGAAGGGGAGCATCTTCCACAGGTACAGCTTACGAGTAGATAACTTCCATGAGTGCGTCTTCCACAGGCGCGTCTTCCACTGGGGCGTCTTCCACGGGGACGTCTTCCACGGGGAAGTCGTCTTCCACGGGCGTGGACGTCGTGAGGACTGCTCGGCGGGCCTTGCACGAGCCCTTGTGATGCGGCGTGTCGGGAACCTAGGTGGTGCAGACGTCGAAACACTCATTGCATGGGAGGCAATCCCGTATGTCTTCGTCCTGCTACACGTAGGCCGGCAAATTGTGAATACAGTCGAAATTTCGTGAGGTGCGTAGACCAGGAGAAATTCTTTCGGCAGGTAAAGCAACTCGTCCCGTTTGTCCAAGGCACTTGGCAATCAAGATGGACAAACTCCACTAAAGGTAGGCAGACGTATGAGCTCCTTCCAGATATCACAACGAGGGTTAATTGCAAATGGCTAAGTACTAATTTTTATAGTATGCAGCTAATTACTGGGCACGGCAACTTCAAGGCCAAGTNCGAGTACAATTCTACAGTTCACTCCAACATTCACATGAAGCCCGAAGAAATGAAAAACTACTCCCTGCTTCCAGCCGTGTCCTCCAACCTGAAGAGGAGGGACCCACGCAAGCCTAAAGCCAAGATCGGTGACTTGGTGCGGATTAAAAAAAAAGTGGAGTTTTCCACAAAGGCTTCCGTCAGAACTGGTCTGCAGAGTTGTACAAGGTGGTGCATATACGACACTCGTACCCACGCATGTTTTACCTCGAGGACCTACGCGGCGAACGCATCATTGACGGATTTTACACCGAAGAGATCTGGCCTACGAGGTTTCCAGACGTGTATTGGGTGGAGAAGGTGCTGAAACGGCGTAAGGGTCGCGTGTGCGTGCGGTGGCAGGGACACTCCAAACGCGATGACTCCTGAATCGCCGAGAAAGACATTTGATGTAAAAACCTGGTAAAAGTTTCATTTAATTTAAACAAATTTTTTTAAATATAATAAAACGTCGGATATAGGCTGAGAAGCTGGTTCTCGCATGTATGCGACATTAATTCCCCAAATGTTTATGTTTGGAGTATAACTATGAAACTTTTAATACATACATATATATGTGTGTGTTATTAACTTGATGTATGCATGTTTTTGTGTGTACCAATAACGTGAACATAAAATTTTTTTTAAAATATGTATGTTGTTTCACATTTGCTGTGTCTGTATATACTCGTGACTGACATATTAAATATTTATGTTAGAATTTATGTTCCGCGTGCGAGATACTCCAATTCTTTTTTAGGTAGCGTGAAGTGACCGCTGTAGGCGAGCTGCTCGCCTCCTGCCAAGGCTACTGGTGGCCCGCGCGCGCCACCAGCCGCCTGCGTGTTCAGCAAGAAGGGCAAACTACAACTTATGCACGGCTGCCAACTCGTGAATACTGCACGTGGTGCCAACCTTAACTCCCGCCGTCTCTGCCGCTGCTACACGGCACGACTAAAGATAATTTTCGAGGCTGCCTTCATTTGCAAAGTGTTTTACTCCTAATCACTAATTTATTTTTAAATAAATAATTACGTTCACTCACGTAAAATATATACGTGATTTTAGTGACAGCTAGAGTTTCATTGAATATTTCAATTTTTTTAAAGTGTTTTATTTTGAATTTATAACAAAACGGATATATTAATATTTTTTCTTTACCAATAGTGTTTTTTTCACTTATCTGAGCAGCACATAACTACAGATAAAAAAAATATATTTTTAACACATTTATTTATGCACGCAACACTATATTATTTTTCTACATAGCAAAAAAAAAAAAATACAAGGAATAATTTTTATAAACAAGTCTCTTCTTTGAGTCATGGATGGCATTACACACGTAATATATTTTTTTTATGTACCATGAGTTCCTCACAATCTTAAAGCTTCGGAGTTGCACGGAGCACAGAAATATATTTGATTTTCGCACTTGTGAAGTCTTGTGGCGTACGTCTTGACGAGCTGTCGAAACGGCTCGTGAAGGTCTACGACGTTCGTTCCTATGGGGCACGCATTGCAGATCGCCGACTTTTGGCGTCTTCCAACCACATACACAGGTTACTCGTAAATCATGGCTTCCTCCAATACGTTGGGAATTCTGTCGTATGGAATATTCCCCTCGTTCCACCGAAGTCCGTGCGTTTCGTACGTCTGTAGGCGGTACGCCTGTTGCGTGGTGCGGTCGAGGTGCTGCCATGCACACGTCGGTAAAAAAGTGAAAACTTTGGTTTTCTCGTCTTTGTCGCTGTACGAGATAGCAATCTGCGCTATGGTGTACGAGATAGCAATCTGCGCTATGGTGTACGAGTCCAACGAGCAAAAATCTTGGATGTTGCAGAACATTTTTTTTTTTCACTAGATATTTTTGTTATATAAAAAATGTTAAGTTCCAATGCACACGGAATGTTAAAACTTTTTTTACAAAGTCATCTAAAACTTTATCGAGGTCCATACCCACCAGGCACCTGCATTCTGGGTTGGTTTCCTCGCCGGGAATTATCGAGGTCCATACCCACCGGGCACCTGCATTCTGGGTTGGTTTCCTCGCCGGGAAGTGCTTGCGAGTAAATTTCTTGAAGGGGAGAATATTCCACAGGTACAGCTTACGAGTAGATAACTTCCATGGGTACGTCTTCCACGGAGACGTCTTCCACGGGGACGTCTTCCACGGGGACGTCTTCCACGGTTGTGGACGTCGTGAGGACTGCTCGGCTGGCCTTGCACGAGCCCTTGTGATGCGGCGTGTCGGGAACCTAGGTGGTGCAGACGTCGAAACACTCATTGCATGGNTAAGCTGAAGTACTCTTGATTGGCGAGGAGGACAGGTTTTAAAGAGAAAACCGGTAGAATACCGAGTTACGGCAAGTAAGAAAAGTGAATGGCCCGAAGAGACCAAGAGGAGAAAGTGCCGTGCACTGTCTAACTCATCAGAGTGTAGATGCAGTGCGGGAGGATGGAGGGTGTGCTGGCCTTCGGGCCTTAAAACCTGTCCAAGGCACTAAGCGAGCGCACCCTTCCAAATGCTAAAATGGCCGAAAAGATTTCATGACCGCTAGGACAACACGCATAATTTTTTTCTTTTTTTGAAGAGCGAGAAAATGAGTGTTTCCCGAGGGGCCTCGGGGTGCGGCCTGCAATGTGTTTAGGGGGGTGGGGGGATTGTCCGCGCTTGCAACTTAAGTAGGCCGCTGATTTATCGAAATGTAGGTTTCCGAAATCGCACTAGAAATTAGCCAATGAGAGAGATTGTCACATGACGTGATTAGCCAATGGGAATCATGGGTGGAGTGGAGTAATTTTTGGATCGAACGAATGTGAGTAATTAGCCAACGAGAATCATTGGAGGCGATCGAACGACGGTGAGTAATTGATAGAACGAAGGTTTCCGAAAAAACGCTAGCAATTAGCCAATGAAAAACGTCGATGAGGATAGAAATGGTGGGGCAATTAGCCAATGAGAATCATTGGTGGGGATCGAACGAAGGTAAGTAATTGGTGGAGGCTTGCCAACTAATTAACCAATAAGAATCAGGGGTGGGGAAATTGGGCAGTTAAATATATTGGAAGGGCGGAGTGTTGGGTGTCAGTCGTCTGCTGAGTGTGGTGCTGGGGAGAACTTCCGGAAATATAAATTTTTAAAATTATTTTTTATATAATAATTTTTTTAATAATACATAAATAATAATTGTTTGATAATACATATTTCAATAATTTTAAATAATTTTTAAATACATTTCGAACAATTTTTAAATAAAATATTTATAAATTTCTATAATTTTTTGGAATTTTTTGTATTTTTGAGATTTGTGTTTTGTTTTTCTAGGTCACAAGTCACCGGGGTCAAGGTCAAAGATCAAGGTCACAGACATCCAACATGGTTGATAATATTGCCGCCAGGGGACCGGAATGACAGAGCATGAACAGCTCCGAGCTCCGACGCTAGACACCGATGGCGCCAATTCTTCTTTTTCCTTCTACTATCCTCTATTTTGAATGTAGTCATAAGTTTACGCCAGTTGTCATGCACATTCCTTAATAACGTAAAACACGAATGGATAAAGATGCAGACTTAGTATTTCCACGCACCTATTTGGCAAAATAAGCGTATTGCAAAAATTGGCCTAATTTTAATGAAATATTTAAGGATTTTGCGAGAGCCTTTGAGAAACATAACGCTCGATCGCTGTGGTGTGTCGTCTATCAGGCTACTGGCATCAGCTAGTGGGAGGAGCGCGGTAGATCGACTAACATCGAGCGGCCAAGAAGTTCTGTGTCTGATATAGTTGCATTTTTTGTTTTTAACTGTTGAACACAAGGAAATTTATGGGCACATTTTATTTATGGTTACCATGGATTTTCGTTAAAAATATTTACTAAATACGCCTGAAAATTAATTAAGACCAAAATGTTACACTGTTTGCTATATTTTATTTAAGTGTTACACAAACTGTAAAATAGTTGCCTTCACATATGCGTATGTAAAAATCACATAATATATTTTTTATTTGCAGGAAACAGCACTGCATGCAATATTGACAAAATGAAAAGCGTTGCTACTAATGTAAAAATATTAAATTATTCACTTTTCAACGCTATCCTGCTCCTGAGTTATTATGGTGTGGGTTGGATAAACTTACAGAGAACATATTTTAAATTATGTTTCAGGGCATTTTCTGGAGAAGGGAGGTAAAAAATAACGGATGGTCATGTTTGTTTTAATAATCTTATCCATGTCGTTGCACAAGCGAGGATTTTCTTCAGTGACCCACATCTCGAATTGCGTTAATGATTCGAACTTATGAAACGTAAATAAAACGGCCAATTCATAACCTGTTGGCAACATTAATACAAAAGTACAAAAAATATATATAAAAATACGCACCTTAATTGAACCATCGTCACGTACAGAATTGTCTGCAAGTCCATCCTTAGATAAAACTATCTTTCCAGTTTTGGAAATAATTTGCGATAGACAGAGGCACCTCATGATCCCTAAGGACAAATGTTCACATATTAATTTGCATTTCTTCTCAAGGTTTGTTTTTAATTGCAATATTTTNATTGCAATATTTCATGTACACATTTCTTAAACAGTCTTGAAGATTTAATTCCCATTTTTTCCCAGATTAATCTGTGTTTAAAATGATTTTCGAGCACACTTAGTAATAAACGATTACGTAAACGATCACTTTGACCCATAGATAAATATCACAACAATTTCTTAACTCTTGTCAATTATTTTTATAGCAAGGGAAATGAAAATCAAATTACTTAGAATTTTGTATAGTCTCTCGCTGATTAAGAAAGTGTGCAATTCCTGTCAATTTATTGTACAATATGAAAAAATTTTACAGTAATTTTTGTGAATAAAAGTTGATATAGTTATTGAAACTGCTATAATATTAATAAATAATACCAAAACATACCAGTACTGACATGTGAAATGTATTTATTTGTTCAAATCTAGGTTAGCATCCTCTTTTAAATACAGTGTTACTTTTGGATTCACTTCAGTCCTTTTTTATTATGCTTAATATAATTTTATGTAAATATATACGTATACACAACAGTGCATACACATATATTTATACGTACAAATGAACAAACTCATCAATGTGTGCATTTATGTAGGCCTATTTTGTACTTCTATATACATAGCAAACTCAAAAGTACAACTCAATGACTTATTTTCAGTTTTAACATTTTGTAAAATTTGCTACATGTAAAGGCAGGACACAACACGCTCTAACACGTGTAACTTCCACCAGGATGTTATATTTACTGAGTTTTGCGTGTGCGCGTGTAGCATTCGGGTGCAGGTGACGAACAATTATGTCAACAACTACCTAAAGATACAACAAACACAACAGTCACATCATACCGAGGTGTCGTTTCGGTGACATCAGGCATCAAACCGAGGCGTCAAGCTCCTGTCTAATGAGCTCACACAAGTAAAATGGTGAAAGTGTAGCACCGGAGAGCCTGTAACAGAATTCGATGAAATAAAATTATTTCAAATTGTAACATTCTATGAAATATTAAATATATCAAGTGAATTTACGAGCCATCGACAACCGAGTTCTCCACAAAGCCCAAAATAGTTTATCTGGACAATCGGACACGTTAAAACCTTCTGGCGTTCTCTCAATTATATTATAGATAAGATTACGTACTCTCTTCTATTGGCTAAGATTTCATTCACAGATTTCATTTTATAAAAGCTGCATACTAAATATTCTAGAAGTACGAAAATCCTATGAGCGAGTCGGCCAAAATCGTGGACTGCCAAGACCCAACTATCCTCGTAGAAAATATTCGCTTTAGCACTACCTGGAAGCATGGGCGAATTTAGCTATTTGGCATACCTAAGGAGAGAAAATCGCATTCAACGCCATGNTTAGCACTACCTGGAAGCATGGGCGAATTTAGCTATTTGGCATACCTAAGGAGAGAAAATCGCATTCAACGCCATGAAAATGTGGCGTCATGAAGTAACCAATGGATTCATACGGAATTGTATTAGTGTGATGGTACAGACGAAATAAAGAAGTGATTACAATTATCATTGATTAAGGGCAATGTTCCTCACACCTGCNTTAGTGTGATGGTACAGACGAAATAAAGAAGTGATTACAATTATCATTGATTAAGGGCAATGTTCCTCACACCTGCGGTACAGCAGAAGTGCACATTTAGTACCTCGTCGGTGCCTTCAGGCATGCGTCGCTATGACAGGGTATGGACTAATGCATGCAAACGCCTTAAGTAGATTTTCCCACTATTGTCGGCAACATTTGGACATGAGGAAGATAGCTTTCGATCTGGTTACAAAAAAAGTTCAATGGGTGACAAATCAGGTGATATAAACTCATGTTTTGGATTGTTGCGAGAAAAAAAAAACTAAAGGTAAAGCAATTTCTAAATATAAAAGTTCACATACAAAATAAATTAAAATGCAATAATAAAAATGCAATAACAAAAATTCAATTCTTTCCTTTTTGTTGGCGCAGATATTGCAATTTTATTTCTGCATTTCTTTTTCAGTTAAAATTTCCTTTTTAATTATTCAACTTTTATTTACATAAATGTCGCATTTTTATTATTGTATTTGAAAAATGTTTTGCAGTTAAATATTTTTACATGGAAGTCACTTTACTTTTGGTTAAATTTTACCATAAGAAGTTTCAGCAATGGAGAGAGTCCGACAAATTTCCGAGTTTAATTAATCTACACCATTGCCACAAAAAATTCAAAATCAAAATCAAGCGATCGGCAGGTCACAGGTGTGATGAAAGCTTTAAAGAAACGCTTCTGGCACCAGAGCCATGTGACAATAACCTTTATCCTGCTGGAAACTGGTTTCTTGACACAAAGCCTGGGAAAGTAGCATGCGTAATTGCAAGACATCTTCACCACAAGACGATGCATTTGCTGACTATTGCATTTTTAGTGTCAAACGTCGATCATATGCAGTGGGTCCCTAGACAAACATGTCAGTAGTAGGGGACGTATACCACAATAGAGTAAGGCAGCGACTGTCATCTGCGCAAAGTTCCGGTCATCATCCCCTGTACATGACGGTAAGAGTAAAGCAGCGACTGTCTAGACGCATTTCAAGGCCAGTAGTAGGAGACATGTACTGCCATAGAGTAAGGAAGCGACTGTCTAGACACATTTCAATGCCAGTAGTAGGAGACTTGTGCCTACATAGAGTGAGGTGGCGACTGTCTAGATGCATTTCAATGCCAGTAGTGGGGGGATGTGTACTGCCATAGAGTGGGGCAGCGACTGTCAGGACGCGTTTCAATGCCAGTAGTAGGGGAAATGTACTGCCATAGAGTAAGGCAGCGACTGTCTAGACGCGTTTCAAGGCCAGTAGTAGGGGACATGTACTGCCATAGAGTAAGGCAGCGACTGTCTAGACGCATTTCAAGGCCAGTAGTAGGAGACATGTACTGCCATAGAGTAAAGCAGCGACTGTCTAGACACATTTCAATGCCAGTAGTAGGAGACTTGTGCCTACATAGAGTGAGGTGGCGACTGTCTAGATGCATTTCAATGCCAGTAGTGGGGGGATGTGTACTGCCATAGAGTGGGGCAGCGACTGTCAGGACGCGTTTCAATGCCAGTAGTAGGGGAAATGTACTGCCATAGAGTAAGGCAGCGACTGTCTAGACGCGTTTCAAGGCCAGTAGTAGGGGAAATGTACTGCCATAGAGTAAGGCAGCGACTGTCTAGACGCGTTTCAAGGCCAGTAGTAGGGGACATGTACTGCCATAGAGTAAGGCAGCGACTGTCTAGACGCGTTTCAAGGCCAGTAGTAGGGGACATGTACTGCCATAGAGTAAGGCAGCGACTGTCTAGACGCGTTTCAAGGCCAGTAGTAGGGGACATGTACTGCCATAGAGTAAGGCAGCGACTGTCTAGACGCGTTTCAAGGCCAGTAGTAGGGGACATGTACTGCCATAGAGTAAGGCAGCGACTGTCTAGACGCGTTTCAAGGCCAGTAGTAGGGGACATGTACTGCCATAGAGTAAGGCAGCGACTGTCTAGACGCGTTTCAAGGCCAGTAGTAGGGGACATGTACTGCCATAGAGTAAGGCAGCGACTGTCTAGACGCATTTCAAGGCCAGTAGTAGGAGACATGTACTGCCATAGAGTGAGGCAGCAACTGCCAAAAGGCATTTCAATGCCAGTAGTAGGGGACGTATACCACCATAGAGTGGGGCAGCGTCTGTCAAGAAGCGTTTCAAGGCCAGTAGTAGGGGACATGTACTGCCATAGAGTAAGGCAGCGACTGTCTAGACGCATTTCAAGGCCAGTAGTAGGGGACGCGTACTGACATAGAGTAAGGCAGCGACTGTCTAGATACATTCCAATGCCAGCAGTAGGGGACATGTGCCGCCATAGAGTGGGGCAGCGACTGTCTAGACGCACTTCAATACCAGCAATAAGGGACGTGTACTGCCATAGAGTAAAGCAGCGACTGTCTAGACACATTTCAATGCCAGTAGTAGGAGACTTGTGCCTACATAGAGTGAGGTGGCGACTGTCTAGATGCATTTCAATGCCAGTAGTGGGGGGATGTGTACTGCCATAGAGTAAGGTAGCGACTGTCTAGATGCATTTCAATGCCAGTAGTAGGGGACGCGTACTGCCATAGAGTAAGGCAGCGACTATCTAGACGCATTTCAAGGCCAGTAGTAGGAGACGTGTACTGCCATAGAGTGAGGTAGCGACTGTCTAGACGCATTTCAATGCCAGGGATGTCCACGAAATACTTGTTTCTATATAGTACCTACTTCAAATTCTTAGGGTTTTTTCAGGCATGCTGCTGAGTTGTAAGTCTCCTGATGACGTTTAAATGTATCTACCACGTCCTTGTAATTGTTAATAAGGGTAAAGTATTTTGGTCCCTTTTATTTACAACTTTTCTTGATGTGTTCATGCCTCATACTAAGGGTGTTGGGTGAATTTGATGTGTAGTAAGCTATGTTTAACGATGTCTTCAATACCTATATTAAGTGTCTACATTTATTTTGGGGTACTTTATGTTCGATTATAACTTTACACGCACTGCGTACATTTACATTTCATTTTCGCTATATTTACTTCTTACAGTGCCATCCGTTGCTCTATATTAATTTCCAATTACTTCCACTTTAGTAATTTTAACGGAATCCGTTTGTTTTGTGGATATTTCTATTTTCTCACAACCACTAGTTGAGGCTTTCTCAAAGACCTAACTCGATATCACTCTCTGTTCAGATCCATTATCACTACTCGAGTGTTTCCTCTACAAGTGGTAAATAATACTGTCCTCCAAACTCTGATACAGTAACCAAACCCTCCCAAAGAAATGTATTTTTCTCTCTCTACAGAGGACACGTCTCCACTGTGATTTCTACTCGAACCACTGTAAACGAAAGCGATTACGTAATGGTGTTAGTGGCAGAATACTTTAAGGTCGCTGGAGTCTCAGATGCGCCTGTGCTAAGTATCTGTAGATGCTTTTGGTGGATATACAGCGTATCAGTTAGTTCGCGGATATGGACTACTGCACCACACGAATTTATGGTCAAAACTAAAAAGAAAATACTCTCACGTAAAAATACATTAGACGCATCTTTTACGAGAAGAACGCCACGAAAGTTCATAAAACCATTGTAGCAAACATGTGGTATTCCAATTAGATAAGGATGAGATGATGTGGCGATGCTGCAACTAATGTGTCGTCGTAAGACATACAGCAAGGGAAAGAGCCGAACTGAGTAGTGCTAAGGAGGCCATGGAGTTCGCATGCAGTGAGTGCTGGGACATGGAAATGGCCATGGGTGCATCCGGCAGCCAAGCTCTATTAATGCAGCGTGCATTCAACATTTTCTCCTAAACTAAGGCCCTTACGCATTTTTACCAAAGAATATTTTCTACTTTGTTTTGACATACATATATATTCGTGTGGTGCAGTTCGTATCCGGGAATTACCTGACACCTTGTATGGTGCTCAAGGTAAACTGCCACGTCGCTGGGCGGAGGACAATAAAGCCGCTGGTTCTGTCCGTGGCAATCATACTGTCCTTCTACCTTACTTCTGGCTGTGTTGCGGGGTTATCCAGATCGTGTCCACGGTGTACGGGTACATTCATGTGCCAAATGCTTCAAGCACATTTGACTGTGAAGGCCGCTTGCAGCCCCATCAGCAGGCTTCTATCAAGCTCTGCAAGTTGATAGTACAACTTTCTCGTACGTTTTCTCGGCATGCCTTTAGCTCGTTTACGATGCTTGGTAAAGGCTGTCCACAGTAAAGTGAGCCATTTTGAAAGCCCTGCTTGAGATCTACTTGTACGCACATTTCGTAAACTTCCGTCATAAGTAAAGTTAACGATGCCATTGACCTGATTACTGTACTCATGCGTCGGTAAAGTAAAACTGTGAAATTATTAGAAAAGT
Source organism: Clitarchus hookeri (assembly GCA_002778355.1). Lineage (NCBI taxonomy): Eukaryota > Metazoa > Arthropoda > Insecta > Phasmatodea > Phasmatidae > Clitarchus > Clitarchus hookeri. The sequence goes on along the minus strand of NQII01003746.1, from coordinate 42,580 downwards.
AAATATTTTACAAATTTGATTATTTATACACTTTCACCCATTAAATATGCAGAAAGTAAAACAAATCATTTCAGTATTCTCAAATGTTTTCCTTGTACTTCTTATTAGACGTTAAGGCACGGCCGTTACCAATTTTACAGGGCGCATGTCTAGTCATTGTGTCCGATAAATACATGAAGATACGAGCAGTGACATTTTTCAAAGATGGATTTCAAAAGTGCTCACTTTATCGCGAGGACTGTTCTTATGCGCCAGGCGTAGAGCGCTAACGGTGCTCTCGTACGAAAATTTAATCGCTTGCGTATCATCTGTCTCTGTGCCTATTTACAAACTTTCATGATTACCGAATGACATCTACACTATGTGCAATATTTTTTTCGTGCGAGTGTATTCCTGAGCTTATTTTTAAATGTACAACCATGAACGAAACTATAGTTATACTTCTTCTTATAATAATTGTGTGCATTCGTATTGTTTTAGTCACGAGGTTAATTCATCGCCGCAGAAGTTGACAGTAAATAAGTAGTTATGCAGCATACTTTAACTAACTTGGTTGTGTTGTGCGAATCGTGTTGAGATGTTGCAAACCTAGAAAGGTACCTTGACAAAATACTTTAAAAGTGTCAGTAAAAATATTCGAAATAAGTTACTGGAAAGTACCCTTTTTGTTTATTTTTATCACATTTCCCCGTACTCGAGTTTTTCATAATCTGTTGTCGCCAAGAATCTGCAGCCTATACATTGAGGAAATTTTTTTGTTGAACCATGCAAAATTTGTTTCGCTCGACCAAATTAATTGTTTGTATAGGGGCAGTAAAATATTTTGTTCTTGAAACCAAATTATTCTGTTGTTCTTATTTGGTTGCCCCAAACAAAGATTTAGCTGGTGAAACGAAATTTTTGTTTTGCTCTACATACATTAAACAATTTTGGTTAATATGAGAAAAACTAGAAGCCCGCCCGAACGCTACGCCACAACAACCTCAGCTCAAGTGACTACTGATGAAAGAGGAATGCCTTTAAATACGTACATTTCGAATACTGGGCAACGCGCGAAAATAAATATGTCAAATTTTACAGCTTTACTTTTTAGTTTCCCATTGAACTTGTCTTGTTTTTGTAGGATGTTTATACCATTATTAAACATAAATAAATGCACCAACAATCACTTTTACTGTCCTAGTTGTCACAAAGAATACAAAAAAAACTCTCGATCTGTATTTTCGAACGAAGACAATCAAATGAGTGGCCAAACAGGTACGTACAGTTTATTCAACAAAATGTTGTTGCAACTAAATATCTTTTTGGGCCTAAAAAAAAAAACCAAATATATTATCGGGTGGGACAAACCTTTCTCTCAGTGTAGGAAGCTGCCTACGCCTGGGAGTGAAGTTGAAGTTCCCGGTACCTTCATTGCAAACAAATGTTTCGCAATGCAATGACGAACGATTTACCGCTACACACTTATCGAATACTGTGATAACGGTTCTTTATGCCATGCGTGCTCGTGACATGTACAGACCCATCGACGTGTGATTACATCGCGTTTCCCTGGCTGAATTTATCCTATTTTCAGGACGAAAACAGGCGCGATGGCTGACGTGCGCAAATTACGCCAAACACCGAACAAATTCCTTTATATGAAATCTACGACGTCTGTTATTTGTATTTCTATGCTCAATGAAATTTTAGTACTATTATGAATATATTTACACACGTCGGATAGCTGAAAACATTAACAGTTTGACAAAAAAAATAGAACTTCTAAAATATGTGATTTGGTGGCACTGTCTTGCATAAGTTTATTTTCGTCTAGAGCCCATAATTGTTGTTTAGGATAATGAAATAACACGCATTTACTGACTTGTGACACAAATATTCACAAATTCAAAACTCCATCACTGTAAAAATTGTGAAAGTATTTTATACGATTTATTGGTATATCATGCCAATTGTAAATCAGTTAAAATATGGTCATGTCTCGCATCCATTTGTGTTGGTGTAATGATATTCCAATTATTTGCACAACCCATGTACTAGATCATCTACAGATATAATTTCTCCTATATTAGTGATCACCGCAATGAAATAAACACATCACGTTGTCACGAATGGCTGGCTGGTACGTGCCAAATTTCAGGTAAGGAAACTAAATAAGCATCATCGAGTTTCTTCTTTTAATGGTGGTGTTTGTTTTATGTAGCATACAGAATGTTATGTACAGCATTAATAAATTACATCAAACCATGTTACGCTGCGTCAAGTGTTATGCGGTCTCGATCTTTGTGTTTAAAAAACACGGCGAAACATCCGCGCGATAGCTATTCGGTTACATGGTGCAATCAGGCATGTTTACCGTTAGCGAAACAAAATGATATAAGTTTTCGCATTCCTGCAGTCATCGCACCGGAGGGATGTTAACATGCTTTACTATCGTAGATTCTGGTTTGACGATTAAACCGTTTTCCGTAAGTTAGAAACGCGTTGACCCCAGAGGACGGACACGCTATAGGATCATATTTTCCAATTCCTATTAGCAAAATCTAACCTTGCAGCGTAAGCATTTTTAACATAATTTTAACACTGTTGATTTAATATTTCTTTATGTAATAACTTAATTGTTTTAATTATGTCTCTTAAAATTTTAGATATAAACAATTACTAATAATTTATTGACAATACTGTTTTTATAACCTTATGGTGCAGTTCAAGACTGCCAAAGTGGTATTTATGAGATTCTTAAAATTTTCACATTTTGTGGGTGGATTGAGGAGAGTAGTGTATTTTAGTAGGTTTTGGCACAAGGCGCCTGGTATAGGAGTGGATGCAGGGAGTCAGAACTTTGAGCAGATCGCCATTTTGGATTTTGTCTATGCCAAAAATATTAAAATTTACAATTTGGCCAAAAAAAAAATTATTTCAGATATTAATTATTTTTTCCAAAAATCACCATTATCACCAAAAAATTGGAAAAATATATAAATCTAGTTTTCAAATTAGCAACGCGGATTTGAGGCTCCTCGATGCGAGAGCCACGTGGTCCTCAGAGCAGCAAAGCGAATACGAGTCCCTTGCCAGATCCAGCGAACAAGGTGGATCAGCGGTTATAGCCCCCCATACTCCATACAGCATGACCCTCCCACAACAACCTCCCATCCACAACTACCCCTCCCCCACACAAACCTAGCTTCTGCCGAAACCAACTCTTGCGAAACTAACTAGAACAAAGGACAAGACCATCCTTCTGCATCAACAGACGATGACGACCAATCTCGGAAAATGCCACCTAATACGAATGTCTTTGCTAACAATTTCGCACAAAAGCTTCGCAAATATTAGCGACTTTTTGCAAATATTTGCAAATCGTCGCAAATATTCGCAAAACCTTCGCAAAACATCTCACCCACAGCTGACCACACTACCAAAGGACCACACCACACGACCAGGCTAACCGACCAACCATACAGACTTATCATTACTAGCCGACCATATCAGCCGACCATACGAGTGAGCGAATGAGTGAAGAGATTTGGGCGGCTCGTAACAGCGAGGTCTTGAGAGCCGACCGACCTTACGAACCATTTATACCAGCTGCCCATATGAACCACCCATACCAGCTGCCCATACGAACCACTCATGCCAGCTGCCCATATGAACCACCCATACCAGCTGCCCATGTGAACCACCCATACCAGCTGCCCATACGAACCACCCATACCAGCTGCCCATACGAACCACCCATACCAGCTGCCCATATGAACCACCCATACCAGCTGCCCATACGAACCACCCATACCAGCTGCCCATATGAACCATTCATACCAGCTGCCCATACGGACCACCCACCCATACCAGCTGCCCATAGGAACCACCCACCCATACCTGCTGACCATGTGAACCACCCATACCAGCTGCCCATACGAACCACCCATGTGATCCACCCATACCAGCTGCCCATACGAACCACCCATACGAACCATCCATACGAGTTGCCCATACGATCTATTCATACTAGCTGCCCATACAAACCATCCATGCCAGCTGCCCATACGAACCGCCCATACCAGCTGCCCATAAGAACCACTAATACCAGGAGCCCATACTAACCATTCATACCAGCTGCCCATATGGACCATTCATACTAGCTACCCATACGAACCACTCATACCAGCCGCCCATGTGAATCACCCATACAAGCTGTCAATATGAACCACCCATACCAGCTGCCCATACGAACCACCCATACCAGCTGCCCATACGAACCATTCATACCAGCTGCCCATACGGACAACCCACCCATACCAGCTGCCCATACGAACCACCCACCCATACCAGCTGCCCATGTGAACCACCCATACCAGCTACCCATAAGAACCACCCATACCAGCTGCCCATACGAACCACCCATGTGATCCACCCATACCAGCTGCCCATACGAACCACCCATACGAACCATCCATACCAGTTGCCCATACGATCTACCCATACTAGCTGCCCATACAAACCATCCATGCCAGCTGCCCATACGAACCACCAATACCAGCTGCCCATAAGAACCACCAATACCAGCTGCACATACTAACCATTCATACCAGCTGCCCATATGGACCATTCATACTAGCTGCCCATACGAACCACTCATACCAGCTGCCCATGTGAACCACCCATACCAGCTGCCCATACTAACCACCCATACCAGCTGCCCATACGAACCAGCCATGCCAGCTGCCCATACGAACTACCCATACCGGCTACCCATGCGAACCATCCATACCAGCTGCCCATTCCACCTAACCAGGCCAACAGCCCAGCAAGACCGACTAGACATACCAGTGGGGCAAGACTAACCATTTTAATCATTCATACAGACCTCCATGCCAGCTAAAAATACGAATCGGCCATTATAGCAAACCATATGAAGAGCAAAACTATGCTCCATTAATTTGATGATTTTTTTAGCATCTGATCAGTATAGAGTCTGTCTCATATAAGTTGGCAGTTTTTGACAACTTAGTGAGTGGCAACTTGATGTATACGTAACAAACAATGTGCCATTTACAAAATAATGTATCAGCTGATGCATAAACGAATGAAAATTAATATTATTTTGGCTATTCTGACTACACTGCCGACGCACATCAAATAAGTAGAAAATACGCGGATAAGAAAGAGTTCCTAGATGAATTAATACGTTTTATTTTACGTGTTCACAAACCAACTGTTATTAGTGTTACAAACTAAACTTCATGCTAAAGTAGTAATTTATATGTGTTCAAAATGAAACGGACAAATGAAATGCAATTTCAAACATTGGAAGATACTTTTATGTCGTACCTCCACTCTCCACACCTTTAATACATGCTTGATATTAATTCCAAAGGCCTACAGAAATATTTGAGGGTATAGTTAAATAATTTTCCAAATAATTTGACGAAATATATTTCAAACTCTTGTCGTTTTGAGCCAATAAAAGGAGAAAAGTGAACTTTTACAAAGACGGAATCAAAAAGAGAGGTCAAAGTGCTGCTACCTGTTGAGGTAGTTGACAACAAGTCCAACAAAGCCATCTGTTGCAATACGCCCTTCCACGCTATCTGTCATCTAGATCCCGAACTACAGCCAGTTCTCCCGCTAACCCAATTTTTTTTTTGTTTTCGTGTTGTTACTATTCTGTATTTATACAACTAAGAAAATGGGATGTGCATGAGTAGTTTTGAAGAATTCTTACGTTATTCCACGCCACATATTTCTAACTCAAGCTGTTTAGTACCAGTAATAGCAGAATAACTGCTTTGCCAAAGTAGTTGGTAAGTTGTTTGTTTGCGAATGAAAAGTGTCAAGCAAGGTTCCCGTATTACTTTTATTTCCAGTCTTTAACATATTAGCTGTAACATCCAAAGTGTGATAAGAACTACAATTACCGTCTCGCAAATGTTAACCCAAATTCGTTGTCTGTAATAAATAAAAACATAGATAACAAATACATATATTTAATTTTTTTTTCAATGTTTTCTGTTTTTAGTTTTAAAATCTACACTTTTTTTTAGACAGATGTGAGTCTATAAATATACCTTATAATTTGTTTATGATTACAGTGGAAAGTGGATTGGCTGACAGCGTGTTAATAAAATTAATATACAGCCGCCACTTGACGCACCAGCTGGTGGCGAAATGATACATAAACGAAAAGTAAACATTGGCGCTACTTTCGTCGAACTGTCAAAATCTCACCAACTTACNGCAAATGTTAACCCAAATTCGTTGTCTGTAATAAATAAAAACATAGATAACAAATACATATATTTAATTTTTTTTTTCAATGTTTTCTGTTTTTAGTTTTAAAATCTACACTTTTTTTTAGACAGATGTGAGTCTATAAATATACCTTAAAATTTGTTTATCATTACACTTGACGCACCAGCTGATGGCGAAATGATACATAAACGAAAAGTAAACATTGGCGCTACTTTCGTCGAACTGTCAAAATCTCACCAACTTACATGAGACAGGCCATAGGTAGTTTACAAAAATACTCACCATTACAATTTTCACCTTTGTCATGTTTTGCTTAACATTTCAAGTTTACATACTTCTGCTGCTTCAAGATTCAGTTTGAAAATCGTAGAAAATTGCTTGTTTGGAAGCCATCATTAATATCATTAATGTATATTATTATGTTATTTACCTATAAAACTCTCACGCCGTATATATTGCCATATTTCGAAAACCAAACAAACGAAACTCATTTCCATATGAATAAATGCATATTTTTGAGTATAGTAAGATAATTATTTCAGAGTAAGTATAATGTATCCGCTATTTAACAGGAATACTAATTTCGTATATGACTAAAAAATTACATTTCCTCACTATGCAGCATGCATTATAATGATCAATGTAAATACTCTTAAAGGTCAGGTAAGCCACTTTTCATATAAAGTGACATGAAATAATGTAACAAGCTGATACAACTGATTGCTGCTACGTATGAAGCAATATTTTTAGCACTAGTTGCGACTTTCCTTCTTCCCTTATCTCAATAAATATCTGCTGTGCCATGTTATCTGTGTTTGCGGGATCTACAGATCCCGAGCTTTACTGATTCTGCACTCTTTACCTAGCCAAAACTATCACCGGTGTCGTATAAGTTAATGTGTGTGTACATCATCTGGTTTTCGATGGCGAGTAAATGCCTCGGTTAAAACACATCGTTCTGAACGATCAAATGTACCTTTTTCTGCGGCAGTTTTGGGAACATTAATTTAAAAAAAAAGACATAAATTATATCTGTTCAAACATTTCCAAAAAATTGTATCGGCTTATTTTCAGTTTATTTTGATATAGTGCAGAAAACTTCACAATTAAATATGAAACCAATTAATTTGGACAACATTCCATTCTACAGTTCGCTCGAGGACCTTCGGCTAGTGCAATAATTAGCTCCACGCCACTGTTAAGCAAATGCGTGAGAGTTTCTTGGCTGAGGTTAGAATTCATGACACAAAATAACCCAGTATTTTTGGACAGGAATGGGAAATAAAACAAAAATCTTAGTTTTCAAAAATAACATCCACATCAACACGAGCACGCACTGCAATTTTCTATATCAGTAGGGTGCGTGATCGCCTTTGACAGCAATTAAAGGCCAGTAACACTGTCGTGTGCTCCGGACAAGGATCCCAAACAATGCTTGCGAAAGTGACTCCCACTCTCTTTGTAATACAGTACGTAGCTCGAGGAGTGGGGTCGCTGCGTGCTTGTATAAAGCAACTCGTCTTCTTAGAGCATCTGTGTGTGAGGGTGCAGTTGAATTGCAGGCCTGGTACCTTAACCAACTTTATCTATTTTCTCGACAACCGTTCACTTGAGAGGGTTGCACATGGGCAAAGTTTTTTGTACGTTAACGTACACATGAATACGGCGTCATTAAAAGCGATAAACACCCAAGGGTTACACAAATTTGTTGTGTAAACACATAGCACCTCCTTTTTTCTTAATGAGTGGGGATGATATTACCCAACAACCGTTCGCAGAATTCGGATCTAGATTCAAGACAACAGTATTCACAGAATTGCTCTTTCATCTCAAGTAGGTTTTATTATTTGGAATAAACACCATTTGAAATATAGATTTCCAAAGGCACCTACCTCCCTTACGAATTACTGTGGGACATTAGTCGTATAGTTTTTTCTATCTCGTTTTAGATGGAAAATCGCCTCAGAGCGTTTGTACTTGTAGTTCAGGATCGTCCTGTATTCTGCTTGTATCTCGTCAAGCCATCACAGAGATGTTGTGCAAATGATAAGTAAACAATTGTATCGACAAATGTACCTCCTCATATCTTTCTCGGAAGATACGTTACAATCCAGAAAGCTTGCGCGAGGCAGGCTTAACGGCTTATAAAAACGGTGGGATTAAGGATTCGTCGTAGAATTCACACTAGCTTGACGAAATGCGGCAAGTACAAAAGAATGTTTCGCTTAATGATTAGAAACAGTGCCGACGACGTTTGGAAACGTTTCGTCGTCTTGATATCGTTATTTATGTACATGGGTACACATGTATGTGTATGTGCGAGTGTTTTTTTTTTTTTTTTTTTTTATAAATCACAAATGTTACGGTAGACAGTGTATGTGAAAATACCACCATTAATAATGTGTCGATTTATTTTTACCTGTAATAATGGAATATTTGTAATAACACCCAGTGCATTAAGAATAGTCTCTTTATAATAATCCTGTGGTTGATTTCGCTAAGTCATTACCTGTTAACCGTAAATTTCTGAGTTCGAATCGGCTATGAATTTTTTGCGAGTCTGTAAAAGATATTAGCTGTAAGATTAATTTGATTTTGTAAGCTATCCTTGATCTGTCGAAAGCATAAAATCGGCGGTGTCAATAAACACCTAATTTAATTGTAGTAGTTTCTGCATTGAAATTGTACTCGTACATTCAAGAAAATTTCTGCTGGACAGCNAATGCCTCGGTTAAAACACATCGTTCTGAACGATCAAATGTACCTTTTTCTGCGGCAGTTTTGGGAACATTAATTTTAAAAAAAAGACATAAATTATATCTGTTTAAACATTTCCAAAAAATTGTATCGGCTTATTTTCAGTTTATTTTGATATAGTGCAGAAAACTTTACAATTAAATATGAAACCAATTAATTTGGACAGCATTCCATTCTACAGTTCGCTCGAGGACCTTCGGCTAGTGCAATAATTAGCTCCACGCCACTGTTAAGCAAATGCGTGAGAGTTTCTTGGCTGAGGTTAGAATTCATGACACAAAATAACCCAGTATTTTTGGACAGGAATGGGAAATAAAGCAAAAATCTTAGTTTTCAAAAATAACATCCACATCAACACGAGCACGCACTGCAATTTTCTATATCAGTAGGGTGCGTGATCGCCTTTGACAGCAATTAAAGGCCAGTAACACTGTCGTGTGCTCCGGACAAGGATCCCAAACAATGCTTGCGAAAGTGACTCCCACTCTCTTTGTAATACAGTACGTAGCTCGAGGAGTGGGGTCGCTGCGTGCTTGTATAAAGCAACTCGTCTTCTTAGAGCATCTGTGTGTGAGGGTGCAGTTGAATTGCAGGCCAGGTACCTTAACCAACTTTATCTATTTTCTCGACAACCGTTCACTTGAGAGGGTTGCACATGGGCAAAGTTTTTTGTACATTAACGTACACATGAATACGACGTCATTAAAAGCGATAAACACCCAAGGGTTACACAAATTTGCTGTGTAATAACATAGCACCTCCTTTTTTCTCAATGAGTGGGGATGATATTACCCAACAACCGTTCGCAGAATTCGGATCTAGATTCAAGACAACAGTATTCACAGAATTGCTCTTTCATCTCAAGTAGGTTTTATTATTTGGAATAAACACCATTTGAAATATAGATTTCCAAAGGCACCTACCTCCCTTACGAATTACTGTGGGACATTAGTCGTATAGTTTTTTCTATCTCGTTTTAGATGGAAAATCGCCTCAGAGCGTTTGTACTTGTAGTTCAGGATCGTCCTGTATTCTGCTTGTATCTCGTCAAGCCATCACAGAGATGTTGTGCAAATGATAAGTAAACAATTGTATCGACAAATGTACCTCCTCATATCTTTCTCGGAAGATACGTTACAATCCAGAAAGCTTGCGCGAGGCAGGCTTAACGGCTTATAAAAACGGTGGGATTAAGGATTCGTCGTAGAATTCACACTAGCTTGACGAAATGCGGCAAGTACAAAAGAATGTTTAGCTTAATGATTAGAAACAGTGCCGACGACGTTTGGAAACGTTGCGTCGTCTTGATATCGTTATTTATGTGCATGGGTACACATGTATGTGTATGTGCGAGTGTTTTTTTTTTAATAAATCACAAATGTTACGGTAGACAGTGTATGTGAAAATAAACCATTAATAATTTGTCGATTTATTTTTACCTGTACTAATGGAATATTTGTAATAACACCCAGTGCATTAAGAATATTTTCTTTATAATAATTCCGTGGTTGATTTCGCTAAGTCATTACCTGTTAACCGTAAATTTCTGAGTTCGAATCGGCTATGAATGTGTGCGAGTCTGTAAAAGATTTTAGCTGTAAGATTAATTTGATTTTGTAAGCTATCCTTGATCTGTCGAAAGCATAAAATCGGTGGTGTCAATGAACACCTAATTTAATTGTAGTAGTTTCTGCATTGAAATTGTACTCGTACATTCAAGAAAATTTCTGCTGGACAGCTTGTAATATAATACGTACAAAATTCGGTGATAAATTTTCGTACCAATTTGACTGTTTGCATCGATACTTTTGGCTAAGAGCTTTCTAATATGCCCGTTGGAAGCTAATAATGGTAAAATCCTACATACTTGCTTCTTTACCCACTGCAGTAACATATGCAAAGTAGTTACGGCCTTTACGGATATCTAACCGTTGATACTTTCGCAAAATGTGAGCGTAATAGCGACAGAAATGGCACTGAAATCATACTGCCGGTATTTTAGTTTTTATATTCCAAGACCTCAAGCATAGTTTATTAATTTTCTCATGGTCTAAAATGAATAAAATATGTGATCAGAAACTATATTTCCATGATATATGACAGCATTTAAAGGTATTTAATATAGCGACATTACTTGATAAAATATGGCTTTTTAGTTTTAATAAAGGGCTCGTTCTGCGTAAAATTGCCCACAGTCAAAGACACTTGATCAAAGGACTCAATACGTGTATGCAAATAAAAAGTCTCATTTTTTTCTTTTGGTTATATAAAACCGTATAATAGATGTCGGAGATATATATATATATATATATATATATATATCACTTATAGTTTACACAGTCACTGGGCTAAGTTAAATGTTTCGATATGGATAAGTTCGTCGTCTGCTTACGCTGCCAAACCATACCATATTTCTTTAGGAAAACTTTATTTAGAATCGATTGTTTTATGTTCGAGTGGTTTATTATCGTGACACATATTTACGTAAATGTTACTTTCTCAATTTTTCTGGCAGGTTCCGTTTTACGAGAATTAGAAGTCAATCACGGACTGTTCGTAATAATTTTTACGTACAAAATTTCCAGCACAGAATATTTAGAGTGGTATAGAGGCATTTAACATACCGCAGTCATCCCATAGAGGCGCGTCGACCAAAGACTACACGCCTGTTCAGTGCTTTGCGCGTAGAGTCGATGATTCATCATGACGTACTTTAATATGTAGTCCTTAGCGCCCTCTCGCTTCTAGGCCTCGGACATGCTAATTATCTCCAGCCAGGTTGCACCCTGAAGGGAAATCGCTGGTTCGATTTTCGTCTCACACACGTCAGCTACGTTGGGTCTTAGGTAAGTTTAATACCTAACGATGCATTAGAAACCGACTCTATGGAAGGCAATAAACTAACATTACATTGCAATTTCGTTGTTTTTCTCACCGATATGTTTTTATTGCACTTTACCTACCACTTTGTCTACACACTAAACATAATGCCAGGTCTCTTCAAGATACTGTTCGTGTCCACGGAAATTGTTTTTAATTATTCATATTTAGGCAAAGATAATCTAACACTGCACAATTTAGATTTTGATCCTATTAAGTGACAATATATTTCGAAAAGTTAAATTTCTTCAGTTAGTGACTTAGTAGATGTACAGAACACATCCGAGAACGCTGTATATTTATAGAATAGTTTTGATTTAACGAGCGGTGTTCAGCGATTGAATCACAGTTCTTTCTGGATAGAGACGACCATCGAATTCTAGTCTGGAGATGTCCCGGCCAGCGTCGTGATCCACGATTAATTGTACAGCGGCACACCTCGCCGATGGGAGGCGTGGGGTGCAATTTCGTACGATTGCCACACACCACTGGTGGTGAAGAGTGAGTGAAGAGATTTGGGTGGCTCTTAACAGCGAGGTCTTGAGAGCCGATTAGGGTGATTGAGGTGCGTATGGAGCAGCGCCGGAATGAAGAGGTGGGGGGACGGGAGATCCCTGAGAAAACCCGTTGACCAGCGGCATCGTCCGGCACGATTCCCACGTGCGAAAATCCGGGAGTGACCCGGTCGGGGGATTGAACCCTGTTCGCCTTGGTGGGAGGCGAGCAGGCTAACCGCTCAACCACCGCGGCCCCTACCACTCGTGGTGACTGCAGGAACCCTGACGACGCGACGCGGTGATACGTCCAGGACATTCTGCGACCACGTGCTCTCCCCTTCCTTGTGCAGTTTGACAACACCATTTCCCATTAGGATAGTGCCGTGAGCACTGGGACTACAAGGCCTTCCAACCTGTGTGACGTACGGGCGGTGAGCAATGCAATAACTACGCGGCATTGTTCTGGAATGTGACAATACGGTAAAATAAAGTGAGCGATTCTGCTTTCAATCAATTTCCATTTGTAAGCAAGTTAAGAACGATGTTCAGAAATATTACTTAATGATACATTCGATAAATATATCAAAACGATGTAAGTCATTTCATAAGACTCTTTTGAGAGTAATCAATTGATATAATAATGCTTACTTGGTGGGGAAGGTATCGTACTCTTTCCAGTGAAGCTCGTTGCGCACTATAATTCGTAAAATATCTGTATTTTATTTAATAATTTGTAAAAACTAACCAACGGGAAAAGTAAGTTATTGTAATAAAATATTTTTAAAAAATCGTTTTACGTGGAATACATAAGCTTCGGTATGGGCCAAAAAAGCTATTCTTTTGCTATTGCTCGAGCTAGTACACTCAGACACGCACTGCAATAATAATGACGTTACTTGCAAGTCTATAAAGATGTTATACAAACGTTTGCTTACACGTGGAAACTTTGTGGGCACGAATTTCTCTCGCGAAATAACATTCACCCAGGCATTTCCTCTTTCATGATTGTCAGGAAGTTAATGATGTACACTTTTTAGCCAGCCAGAGTAATTTCCAAGACACCGAGTTGATCACCGTGGTATTATTACACAGACGGCGCAGTTTTCGTTAACATACGACCCGCCACGTGCCAAAATTAACCAAGCCACCAGCCATATTGGCCACATATTTTCGCCCTATAGTCGTGACGTTATTAGCCTGCGATATGTGAGGTTTTGAGGACTTGGAGTCTCGGTGGTCACAATAATGCCCGGCCTCACACAGCACGGACATCTTTGGCCTGCCTTTGTGATGTCGACATGCTTCCTTGGCCGGCAAGGTCCCCACCGAGAGCGGTTGGGACCAGATTCGATGGCAGCTTCGGCCAGCGGCAATTACGGAGGATTTGGCGCCAGCTGTGGCAGGATGTTCGTCAGGAGAACATCCGAGGTGTGTATGCCTCCGTGCCCGACCGCACGGCCGCCTGTCTCCAAGCTGCGAGTTTCCCAACACAATACTAAGNAAGCTACGAGTTTTCCAACACAATACTAAGGGCATCGTGCAAGTACTGGTCCCCTGCAATACATACTTGGTGTGGTAGCAAGTATATTTCGATGTTTTCCGTATATGTAATGCCATGTCACATGCCCGTGCGATGGTACCTTCAGGGTGGTCTTATTTAGTGCGTGTAGTACGAAATAATGGCAACATATCTCAACTTTGTTTCATTTGCGGCTAGTTTTTAACGAAATGCCTTTACAGTTGCAGGCAAAATTGTGGTTTTGTCAGTTAACCGTTGAAGCATGCTAAATATGAAAACAATTCATTTCCTGAATATTACGTTTAAAAATGCACTATTTGACCCATTTTGGTGGAAATAAAAATGTATTATTATTATTAGGCTTTAAGACAAAGTTGTTAAGAGTGAGTTAGAGAATACACTTATATAACCTGTTGCTCAAAGATAGTTTAAAGTCTGTAGTTAACCAGAAGGAGTGAGTTCAGTACCCGCTGGGGTTATGAGTGTCCGAATTCTACGCCTGAATAAAAGGGGGCCTCCTACCTAATTACGCACGAAAAAAGTACTAAGCTTAATAAATTCCTCCTTTGGGAGGGAGGGGGGATCTGCTAAATACTCTGATGTGGAGTCTGGCTACGAACAACATATAAGGAACATTACTCATATTATGTGTCAGCTTCTTGAGTGTGCTAAAAATAACTTTCTAGAGTGCGAAAATGCATAAGAAAGGCGTTTTTTTTCTTTCAAGAGAATATAAGAGTGTGAAATTTTCTGTAAAGTAATTAAGGTTGTTTTATCTTCTAAAGGCTATTCGCGGTTAATCGAGCACACTTGAAAGCCCTGCTAAGGATCTCAGTTGTATCCTGCCATACGTAAGGTTAGCATCGTCATGAGCCTGAGCACTTTATTTATACGCCACCAAAGTAATATCGCTAAATTGTTAGCCTGTAAGTTGTGTGTGTTACTTATACGCAAATACGTACTTTTAATGTGTTTAAAATAATAGATATTTACATCTGTGTTTGTAAAATTAAACGTTACACTCGCAATACGTCAAGCATCAAGAACTATTTTCTATCAATTCTCTACCAACTTGACCAGGAGCCTACATGCCGCAGTATGTAATCTAGTGTAAGGGTGGATATGAAGTTATACCGACAAACTTCGGCAGATGATTCCTCATAAAAAAATAGGTCGGAAATATATACACAACCTAAAGCCTAAGTTTGCGGAACACGCATTTTCTCTCTATCTTTGTTCACATTAGTTATGAAGGGAATATCGTTATTTATACATAAAATACATGTGAAAGTTCAACTTAACCAACAATTATGTACTTTTATTCTAACACAGGTATAAAACGTTTGTGAAATGACATATCTAGAAGACAACCGAACACGCAATACATGGGGTGTTTTTCCAGATGTTTGATTCAAAAAGTGTGAAGAAACCGCGAATAGATTAAAGCAGTAGAGCGGCTTCCTATGGAGCACTCGCCGCACCCGACTGTACAACATGCACCGTTCATTATAATATAGTACAAACACTACCAAAATAGTTAGAAATATATACGAAATAAGACAGCACATATTTTGTAAACTTGAAAAATATTTTGCTAGAATTTAGGTGTTTTATAACACGTTTTAAAAATTAATTAAAAGAATCTACTTTAAATCAATATTTAAGCGTATTTCCATTCTAAATGCTTCATAATGTGCATATTGCAACACCACCCTATTTCCATTAAGCATGATCGTAGTAATAACTGCTCCGACTGCATGTAACAAATAATTACTAATAATGTTTTCAAATATTTTAATAATAATTAATTTCAGCCACAAAAGTTATTATTTGTATATCTGAAATTAGTGTGCGTAAAATGTATTATTAAAATTATTTATAAATGCTATTACTAATTTTATTACATTCAATGAGAGTAATTATTATGATGGTCTTGTTTAATGAAGGTTTTAGTGCAAAATGTTCTTTCCGAAGCATACAGATTGGAACTGCATTTAAATTTGGGTAAAAAACGGACACTTATTTGTTATAATAATTAATTTTTTATTAATTTTAATAATTGAATTGTAGCAAAATATGTTTTTATTGTGACAAAGTATGTGCTCTCTTCTTTCGTACGGGACATAGTCTAACGTTTTTGACAATTTGGACGTTTTTCACGTTTTTAAAGGCTGTCACGATAAAGTGAATACTTTTGAAATCAACATTTGAAAAATGTCACTGCTATTTGCGAATATTTAAACGGGCACACTGACAGTCATGCGCCCAGTAAAGTTGGTAACGACGGAGGGAAAGTTGTTCCGTGCCTTAACGTCGAATTACAAGTGTTACATAAACATTTGTGAATACTGAAATGATTTCTTGTACTTTCTGTTCTTATAATGCGTAAGGAAGTAAGAATAAGCAAATTTGTAAAATATTTACTTCTATAATAGTGTCACAGTTTCACTTGCCCTGCGCATGACGCCTTCCTGGCTCTAGAAACGCGGTGCAGCGTGTTTGAAAAAGGTGTTTTGCGACGAAACTATTCAACGTGCCCCAACCAGGTTTACCTACTAAAAAGGAGTGCATNGAGGGAAAGTTGTTCCGTGCCTTAACGTCGAATTACAAGTGTTACATAAACATTTGTGAATACTGAAATGATTTCTTTTACTTTCTGTTCTTATAATGCGTAAGGAAGTAAGAATAAGCAAATTTGTAAATTATTTACTTCTATAATAGTGTCACAGTTTCACTTGCCCTGCGCATGACGCCTTCCTGGCTCTAGAAACGCGGTGCAGCGTGTTTGAAAAAGGTGTTTTGCGACGAAACTATTCAACGTGCCCCAACCAGGTTTACCTACTAAAAAGGAGTGCATACCAAACGATGACGGAATGGTACTTTCAAAACGTTACGCACATAGAAAGTATTATTTTCAGTGCCCTTAAAAAAAAAAAAAAAGGCTGCGATGCCTCAAAATATACGAGCCGGGTACATGCAAAACTACGGTAGAGGCATGCACTGAACTATGCTACAGAGTCGCCGCTTAAAGCTACGTCCAGGCAAGTCGCCGACTGTAGGGACTGCAAGCCAGTTGAAAGCCTGGCGCGTAGAGGCGATACCTCGTTACACACGCCGGTTGCCATCGGCCGTAGCGCTTCGTTGATCTTCGAGTTTTGCTTCACTAACACAACAAATGCACCCCAACTAGGCGACCGCTGTAATACGAGCTCTACCGTGAACTGCGTTTACCTGGTAGCAGGCGTCGTAAAGCGGCAGCGGGCGCGCAGATCTGCTGAGCTGCGGTCGTGCTCGGCGACGCGGGGTGTCGACGACCAACTGCCAAGTTTGATCCGCTGCCTTATCGCAGTCCGCGGCTGGGCGTCCTATCTCGTCCGAGACGTCATGCTCTCGTGAGCAGGTTTCACCCGCCTCTTATTGACCACGGATCGATATCGCATAGCTTTCCCAGCACGCCGATTGCGGAAGAATTACCCAAAAGGTTTGTGGAAACGTAGCTAGCTGCGTGCGTTTCCACACGTAAGTGGTATCTGCAAAATTTTGCGAAAGGCTTTGGATCACAGTGCGCCGATCAAAAAAATTTCCGTTAGTTTATCATTTACATGGTAAGTTTTGGGTCAGAATAAACCTGATGTTTTTTTTATTATTATTATTTGGAACCCTATGATTGTAGATAAGTTCCGAAATACACTCGTTTGCAAAAAAATTGTTCACCATGAGAGAATCGCGCGAGTACAATAATAGTTGCCACACAGTATCACCATAGCATCCCATTTGCGTTTAATACGGTTTACTTGAGTGGATGTGCCACTTGGGGGCATTCATGTCCCTACATCATTAATAGTTGCAAGACCCCGGATAAGGCCTTAGTAGCAGAGTAAGCAGTGTGAGACGCAGAACCGAGCTCAGTGAACACGCAACATGAACCCGACGGCGCATTCGACAAGCCTTTGCCCAGCTGGATGAGTTTTAGAGAGGCCACATCGTCGATTTTCGAGAGACAGCATGGACGTATCGGAGCATTACTCGCTACTTGAACCGTCCTGCCTACACTGTAAGTAGGTGTTTGACGCAATGGAAAAGGAAGGGTACACACACGTCGAGAAGGCGGACTCCGTGGAAGACAGATAGACATAGCAAGGAGGTGTGAACGATTGGAAAAACTTTTTTTGATGATGATGATGATGATAAAATCATAGATCCCCGCAATCACTCACTAAAAAAAATTCTCTCTTTTCCACTCACAGTTGGTATCGTTAACACGATAGCATTGACATCGTGACGAAATGAGGAGCTGTGTAAAGGGGCACTGAAATAATACATGTCAAATCTAAGTACCTAATCATATACCCAACACTAGAAATGTAGTAAAATATTTCACCATTTTCAATTATATGAACCTTGAGACTTGACTTATTACGTGCGTTTGAAAACGTCTGTCGTGTTTGGCGGTGTTGTTTCAAGTCAGCCAAGCCACCCACGTTATACCTGAACGAGTTTGAAGTACTCCCACAATGTGATGACGTACGAGTCATTGTTGTGTCTTAACAGCGATCTCCTACGGCAATACTGCAAGTTGACAAGCGAGATACCTACGCTGAACGCCAACGTCGGGAGATTTGCTGACGATCCCACCTGCATCACACACGTGACACCCTCATAATCACCACACTGCCAGTGGACAGGTCTGTTGTTAAGTCTTGTGTCTCCCTAGGCACAGAATAAGTCCCCCCACCACCACTAACAAAAGAAAAACACTACACCAGTTTTGGTTCGGGAGAGATTACTCCCTCAAGGCCCTTTCACACAATCAAAGTTCACTTCACATTTTCTTCAAATTTATTGAATTAAATTTCTTGAATGTCGTGCGACGTCACTCGGGCGTCATAATCGGAGCCATATTGTCTTTTAAGCAATTGAATGACTAAATTTCCTTCAAAGATGTTAGTTTATATCATGTTCTATGTTTCCTCTAATCCAATTTTTCAACCAGCGCTCCAAATTATTAAAAAAGTATATACAGAATGGTCCACCTAATGCGGACGCCCCTAAAATACGTGTGCAAGTAATTTGCCGCATACTGACTATTCATAACATGTTTTTTCTAAAATCATAAGTAGTTCAATTTCTCTCTCCATACACATGTTGCGAATAGTCACTATGCGGCAAACTACCCGCCCACATACGTACTATAATTGAGCGAACACCAGATTTCGTGATCTGCAACCGTTGCGGAAATTTGGGGGGTGACCACATTAGGTGGACCATTCTGTATATGAAATGTAGTGTTGTAATACCTTAATTCATGCGCATTTAAGCTACAAAAATATTTGCGTATATTTATTTCATGCAAAGTAAATATATTATCTAAGAAAAAAATGTTTGTTTTGATTTTGACAAATTATTTTCGCGTAATGTATGGTTTTCAGAGGTTTGAAAAAAATACTTAATATAATTATAATTTTTTAAACTAAAATATTTGTGAAAATGTTTGCAGTTGCTGCTTCAATATTTATTGAATACAGCTGCATGAGTGAAAAGCCTTTCAAAATTTAGAAGTTATTAATTCAATTTCTATTGAATTCAATCCACTCAAGTGCATGTGAACACTCTCTGTATTTAATAAGTTGAATTCAATTGGTTGAATTCAATAAAATATTTGTTCTTATGAAATGGCGTTTAACTTTCCTTTGGAATCCCTTCCAGTGTCCATCGCCTATGGACATCTGTGTTTCGGACTGGCAACCGTTGACTGCAAAAACTACTATCCAAGTCAATTATTATATATTAGCAAAGCAATTTTCAAGTAAACAGGGGCCGCGGTGGCTGAGTGGTTAGCCTGCTCGCCTCCCATCAAGGTGAACCGGGCTCAATCCCCCGGCCGGGCCACTCCCGGATTTCCGCAAGTGGGAATCGCGCCAGAAGATGCCGCTGGTCGGCGGGTTTTCTCGGGTATCTCCCGTTTCTCCCACCCTTTCTTTCCGGCGGTGCTCCATACTCACCTCAGTCACCCTCATTAGCTCTCAAGACCTCGTTGTTAAGAGCCGCCCATATCTCTCCACTCACTTCACTCACTCAAGTAAACATTTTTTTACAGTATCTCGGACTACCATCATACCTCATCACTATTTTATGCAGTTAATATTTAATATTCTATAAAGTTTAATTTGTCATATTTAATCTACGTTTCATTATTTTTCGTTTATTTCACCTTAATATTTTTTCCCTGCTTTTATGTTATCACTGAAATACAGTTTCAGTGTGATATCATTTTGTGTGCAAATAAGAATGAGACTATTGATACCATCTTTATTCGTGCTGTAAACCCTCTTTCTGCTGAGAAATTTCTCACAAGCAATATTAAGATGTATTTTTATAGCTGAACCAGCCTCATACACCCCAATTAAACAAATAGGTAATTCAAATACTAAACTTATAAACCAAGTTCCTTAAAACATTATTTGGAATTGTTTTAATGCAAACTTATGGAATATTAAAATTTTATCTTACGCATTTTTTACTTCCGGTGTGAGGGGATATGCATGATACATACATTA
The DNA here is from genome assembly GCA_002778355.1 of Clitarchus hookeri. Lineage (NCBI taxonomy): Eukaryota > Metazoa > Arthropoda > Insecta > Phasmatodea > Phasmatidae > Clitarchus > Clitarchus hookeri. The sequence continues at coordinate 22,115 of NQII01003746.1, read as the reverse complement.
ACGCCATAGAGTTTAATAGTATTTGAAAATGTTATGGAAGCCAGTGGATAAAAACTAAGAAAGGACAATTATACTTAATTGTTTTTACTATGAGAAGAAATATTTTTCCAGAGCGATGTATTTCTGCCGAGGTAGGACTATTTCTGCCACCGTAAAATTGTATATGTTATCGCGGCGTAAGATTATATGCGAAATGAATGCGCCAATACTGTAAAACAGTATTTCACAGAGTTGGGAAAACACCACTTCCTACAGTAAAAAAAAAGTATAATGTTCTTACAACAAAATAAATACTATTGAGGCATATTCTTAAAACGCTCACGTTGTAGTAAAATTAATAATTTTGTGGTACTGTATTACCACAAAACAAGGTACCATTAACAAGGTATTATATTACTATAATTCAAATACGTATACTTTTGAAGTGTCAATAAAGCCTCTAAACAATGTTGCCGCAACCAATTACTGTGCATGAGGTTTCGGAAAGTGGAGAACGCCAAGCACCCAATGCGCGGGTACGATCACCCTCCCATTCATCATTCGTTTTTCGTTGGTAATATTCATTTTGGTGATAAAATAACTATACTTAGTTTATTTTGCATAGGAATGTTTTTAAAGCAAATTGTATGCAAATTTTTCCAAATGTTAATTACAATTCAATAAAATTTTGTTATGCCGCAACATAATCACCACCTTTATGTTGGCAGTACAGTAAAGAGGAATGTTGTCACAGAAGTAAATAACGGTGTATAAACATTAGTAGTTTAACAGTATACGATATTTTCACCAAAATTAGTGACTGGCGGCTCACAGATAACAAAAATTAGTTATAGTAATATTAATACTGTTGGCATCACATTAGCCATTGTCCTGTGTAGGATTGCGTTGTAATTTTTTTTACGTTGACTTCAAAAAATCTTTATAACTCAATCTACGTATATGGAGTTAATTTACGTACGACGCCGTCTTAATTTGCGCCCCTCAACTTGGTGCGTCCCTGAACCTGGGTCCAGCAGGCCCGTATATAAAAAAGGGCCTGTCAGCAGAACAATTCGTTTGCACAGTCAGCGGAGTGTGGTTCCACAGTCAGTCACGATACAACGTCCCCAGCTTAAAAAGGGCACATCTCAAGACGCATCTCTTGATTTAATTTTGCTGCGATCGATACCTTAATAACATGCTGCGTATAAGATACAGAAAAGTCTTCAGCTCAAGTATAATAAATACATCACATACAACCATTCATTAGAGACTGTATATAGTCCGTCAACGCATCTCAGCGAATAAAACCAGTTTCGGTGTTTATTTACTCTCATTCTGGTGCCCTTCAATAAATTTATGGAGGGGGAATATATACCATGCCAGGGAAGAATGATACAAGTAGTTAAAAATATAAATAAATGTAAATTTTTGGAGATACTAAAAGAAAAGTACAAGTTAACGCAATTAAAGAGAAACAAAATGTAAGGTGTGCGATACTTACTTTGATATACCATCCTAATTATGACTTAGAAAGGTACAGAAATTACGGAAAATACAAGAAAATGGTAATAACAAACAAATCAGCAGGTAACATTTTAAAAATAATTTTGTGACAAATAACATTTTATTTTATTATTTGTGGCAGGTTTTGTATTTTACGTAGATATACTCAGATGTATTTGATTTTAATAAAAAAAAAAATCACCCAATGCAAAAATTGAAACTACATAATGAACGTGATTCTGCCAATATAAATGTTCACTGCTGCAAATTCACTGTGCCCTTCTTTATGATTTGTGCTGAATTTAACAATGTCCATTTGGCAAACCTAATCGGACATATCATTATATGGTGCAGGTGCTTTCTCGTGGTTCTCCTGTTTCCTCCGACATTTTCACTCCACCGTATCTCGGTTCATCCATTCTTCAGCCCGGCTGGGACGATAGGTCTGTCCCTCTGATAGCACCACTTTGCTATTATCCATGTAATTGATTCCGCCCTTAAGCCAGTAAATCTTGGATGTTTAGCATTTCTGTAATAAAGATTCTAGCATTTCCACAGTCATAACTTAAAATGCACATTAAACGAATCACGTTTTTGGCAGCCAGTGCATTTCACCTAGAAAACGAGCCAACCATACAAGATGTGCAACGATGTTTCCCGCGCAGTCATCAATATTTCCCGGCAGAAGCCAGGCCTAGTCTCCCCTCCATATCCTCCCAGAGCCAATCCTCAAAGATGAACACTGGGAGCCCGTTCTTGTTGGTATCCTGTAGACATTAGGTCTGTCGTCTTTCCCGAGAAATACTGTCCTAGAATCGACTTGTTCCGAATCTCAAAAACTCAAACTTCGTCCTTCCTCATAAAGGAAGTCCGTTTGCTCCAATCACTCCCTACCAAAACAGGATGTTCCTTTCATAGCTGAGGTTCTCATACCAAACCTCCAATAACGCCATAACATGGCTTCTACATCACCATTATCTCCATCGCACTTCTGTTTCCATCCTCTTTTTGTCGTACAGAGCGAGGTGGCGCAGTGGTAAATCACGAGACTCTCATTCGGAAGGACCCGAGTTCTATCCCCGGTCCACGCATTATGATTTAGATTTTTCATAGTTTCTCTAAACCACTCCAGGCGAACGTTGGCTTCGTTCCTTACTACAGGCCATGGCAGATTCATTCCCTGTATCTGCTTTTTATCTGAGCAACTTGCTCATGTCTCTAGAGACCTAGCTGTCTACGAGATATTAAGCTTTACGCACTTTCCTTAAAGGCAATGCCTACCGGCTGGCAGCTCCGAAATTTAAATAGGAAATCCCATGTTAAGGAAATTTCGTCTCATTAAAGATAGGCGTTTCAAACCAAATGTAATCTTCACGAATTTTTTAGGGGAAGTTCCCTCCAGCAGATATGTTACCATAACATGTATATCCTGTTTATAAGGAATTTTTATAATTTATGTTTTACAAAAACGTACGCACTGTTTATCTATAATAAAATATATGCTCGTAGGGATTTTCTCCTAGAAATGTCGTGAAGAATTAATTTTGTTTGAACCGCTTATCTTGAAAATAAACACACTGGGGTGAAATTTCCTTAACATGGGAATTCCTTTTAGATTTCGCAGCTGCCAGCCGGTAGGCAGTATCCGAGATCGTGAACCATGGTACCCTGCACTCACTAGCGTCCAACAACCGTCTGCAATGGGAAATCCTTTCTCATAGTGATGCGCGTTCACCTGTGACCCTCAATGAGCTCCAGTCAGCTCATGCAAGACACACATTCAGTGTCTTCTTCGTCGCAGCCACCTTGGCTCAGACTTCAAGTTAGAAGTAGATATGTCTGCCCGGACCGTAGGGATCATTTACAAAAAATGAAAATACTTATATCTCATCTTGTCGACCAGCCACTGGAAGTTAACTAAGCAACACAATTCACCCCCGCCATTCACATCCACCTACACTCTCGGCAAACATTATTTTACAGACTTGGCAATACTGCTGCAGTTTATCAGACGCAGCTATTTTAAAAGTGTTCTCATGCGCACACGCACTGCAAATTCTTGCATCAATATATGACTAAAGTTACCATGGATTATCTTCACGTGATCTGATCTCGCACACCAGTGTGTGCCAGCAATCGGTTTGCCAACTGTCCCATATTGTACATATTTCCCGTATCCCGGGGCTGAAAGAATTATCCCGTATGAACATAAGAAGGGACGTCACGTATCCCGTATCTCAGACTACTTCGAAAACAAACATCCGCGATTACAGTATTTGTACATATACTCTGGTACATATACTCTGTTGGTCTTACCCGGTCGCCACCAAGTAGTTACAACTGACACTGGCATGTCGCATTCGCAACAAGTGCGTTCGTAAGCTCTTGCTGAGATTTGTACAATATCTTCTCTTTCAGTGTGTGCTGGTGTCGTATGCTTATGTTGAGCGTTAAAATTTAAAGAGAAAATGCGTGATTCACCTCCGCGAAAGAAAATGTGCTGGTCACTTTAACCGTTCTGCCTACATTGTGAGTCGGTGTTGGACGCATTGGGAACAGGATGGTACAAAGAAACGTCGAGAAGGCTCGGGTCGACCCCAGTAGACCACCAACAGGGAGGATAGCTTCATCGTGCTGCTGTAAGCACTCCACAGGTGTCGCCGTGCACCATACCCGTTCCTTCAATCACCACCAGTGGGGTGCAGGAATAGTATAAAATGGCTCTCAACACTACAGTATAACACCTTTAGTTGGGGCGGTGTTCCACTCTACAATGAAGCAAGGATCACGGCGCTGGCCAGGACTTTTCCAGACTCAAATGCGGGGGGTCGTCTGTATCCAGACAGAACCGTACACCACTCGTCGTTAATCCGCAAGCTGCCCGTTCCCAGCAGAAGGTTACACATGCCCGGCGATGCTCAGGTCGTAAAGATAGACGTCGTAAGGGTAGCCGCGACGATAGATCCTGCTCTGCTAGCCGCTTGGGTATGGTAATGGTGGACACAGACGTATCCCCAGCTGCCGTGATATGTCCCTGGATGAAGCGCAATGACGCCCGTGGAGTGCTTACAGCCTGCCGCACGATGAAACTATCCTTCCTGATAGTGGTCTGCAGAAGACGATCCGAGCCTTCTCTACGGGTGAGTGTACCCTCTTGTTCCAACTGCGTTAAACACCAACTCACAGTGTAAGCATGTGTAAATGTGCCGAAACACCCAACCTGCCTCACTGAGGCCGAAGATGCCATCTCTCACAAACTTATCCATTAGGGTAAAGACTTATCGAATGCGCCGTTGGGGCATGCTGCGTGTTCACTAAACTTTATTTTGTGGCTCACACTGCTACTAAGAACTTATTCTGTCTCTTTGAGCTATGAACGATATAGGGATATGTATGCACCCTGGCGGCACATTCGCGCAAGAAAACAGTACTGAACTCAAATGAGATATGTCGGGCTGTGACGATACTGTGTGGCAACCTTAGTTGTACATGCGCGTTGCGTTTATGGTGATCATTTTTATGTACATGCGTATCACGTGCCCAAGTTTATACACATGTTTTCTAAACAGGATATATATATATACATATATAAACATGTGTACATACTCGGGCACGTGATTCGTGACCGAAAAAGAGAAAGAATAATAATGGACACGCATGGTCCATCTCAAATAATATGGGCTGTAGAAGCCCTTATATGCAGAGGGTGACACACATATAACATGGTATAATATGCGATGTACTTGCGTAAGAGGAACACAAATTGGCATACGAATTAATTAAACCAAGATATTGGATAAAACGAAGGTATGGTGCGTCGTATACACCCCATCATGGAAATAATTGGGGTTGGCACCCTTTGATGCAACATCTACACCATGAGGTAAATTGATTGTGGAAACCATTGGATGAAGCAGGACGTCGTAATTAGCACAAAAGGCCTCCTAGTTGCAACGCTCTAGGACCCACTGTTTCTGTGTAAAATGCAAACGAAGGTTACAGTGGTAGCTAGGCAATGGCCTGGTGGGTGGGCAACACGTCCTGCACCTGGTGGTAAACACATGTTGGTGGTATGATGCACGATGTCACACGTCACAGCCAGTTCCCCTTTACCCCCTCCTGATCGGAGTAGTTTCCCGCCCATTCAGCCCGAGCGGTCTGTTATTCGCTGCGTGTCACTACTTCGATTCACTAGGTACTGCAGACATGAACATGGAATAGTACACAAATTCTGAAATGACTGACATGGTCTTGGTGTATGGTGAAGTGAGAGGCAACGGCAGAGCGGCTGCGCGTGTGTACAGCCAAAGATACTCTGCATGATGTCGATCGAAACACTAACATTCACACACATTAAACAGCTACTACGGGAAACAGGCACGTTTCAGCGTCGATGTGGGCCTGGTAGACCTAGAATCGTCCGCACTCCGGAGTTTGAAGAGGCGGTCTTAGAGAATGTCGTGGACAACACATCAACCCGCGCGGAGAATGGATGCATCGAATGGCGCAGTATGGTGTATCCTCCATGAACAGCTGATGTGACCATACCATGTGCGTAGGGTACAAGTAATGGGGCCAGCAGTTTATGCCCCTCAGCTAAAATTTTGCTGGTGTTCCATGCAGCAGTGTGAAATTGATATTGATTTCCCGGCAATTGTAATGTTTACAGGCGAAGCCACATTCGCATAAGAAGGCTTTTGCAACAGTATATATGTCCACGTGTGGGACGACTGCAACCCACATGCAACCGTAACAAGAGGCTACCAGCACCGCTTTGCCATCAACATTTGGGCCGACATAGTGGGGAACAATGTTACTGGCCCATTCTTGCTGCCGAACCGTGTGTCTAGAATTCAATACTATGATTTCCTCCAGTTCCGATTCCCACAGATACTGGAGAACGTTTCGCTCGCCATCAGAGAACGGATGTGGCTGCAACACGACAGTGCACCACTCCTTTTCAACATGATTGTGCGTGACCACCTCAACACAGCGTATCCCGCTCACTGGATAGGACGGGGTGGACCTCGTGTTTGGCCCCCACGCTCCCCGGTCCTTACATCATTACACTTCTGGCTGTGGGGATTTATTAAGGCGTGTGTGTAAGAGACAACCGTAGCATCTGAAGAGGACCCGTTAGCAAGGGTCATGGCTGCCAACGATCAAGTGCGAGACACACCAGGTATTTTTCAACGTGTCAGTCAGTCTCTACTACGCCGTATGAACTACTGCATTTATATTGGAGGGGCACACTTCGAAAATATGTTCTGCAATTACTTGTGATACGGCGCCTGTATAATCTCGAATGATTGCAGTGTATGTTCTGTTGTGCTGTCAGTTAGTGCCTTCAGTACAGATGACGCATCGCTACGTCACGGAAATTACATGTGTTTACACACATTAGTACAGTCTCACGCTACGGGACTTATTAAGTCATCATCAATCAACGTATCGCAACACCGACTACATTGTACATCACACATCATCACTGGATGCACCAGATGTGTGTTTATCACGCAGGCACCCACAGTTAGCCAGTACAACCAACATGCCGTTTTATTCGTTTCTACTTTGTGCTGCACAATCTGCCACCTACACAGCTACACTTTGGTCTAGCACATTTCCTAATGCTAATATGTTTGCTGTGTGTTAGTTCGCTGGCCATACTCATTCAGCGGGGAATCCCCGCTGTATTCCTTCGTGCGAAAGAAGGGAATTGCTACCACTGAACATGTAGTTTGCGATTCAACCGGAAACGGTGGGCCCTCGAGAGTTGCTAATTACGACATCCTGCTTCATCCGATGGTATCAACAATCAATTTAACCTCATGGTGTAAATGTTGCATGCAATCAAAGGGTTCCAACCGATATTATTTACATGAGGGGGTGTGTACGGCGTACCACACATTTATTTTATCCAAGATCTTGGTTTATTTAATCCGTATATCAATATATGTTCCTCTAACGTACGTACTTTTCATAATATCGCATATAATATGCTTGTCACCATCTGCCTTTAAGGACTTATACATCCCTTATTATTTGAGATGGACCATGGGTGTTCCATATCATTCTTCCTCTTTTCTGGTCACGAATCACGTGCCGGAGTTTGTACAAATGTTTCCTAAACACGTTGTGTGTGTGTGTGGGTGTTATATGTATGTGTATATATGCACACACACATGCACAACAACATTCAAATCTCGCTGAAAAATTCTATATAACTGTCACTTCGGCATACCTAATACGCCCACCATTTTCATCACTGTAGTTCTGCACTCTGTAGACGCCGAAAGCGAGAATAAGCCTCGCCTCTGCGAAGGAATTCCATGAAAGGTAAATTTTATTTGTTCCATATCTCAATGTTATTTATAATATAATTTCATTAATTGTAAGGGATTTAACTTAATGCTTCGTTTTAGGCTCTGGATATTATAGAAGGAGCTGCTGGGCTTACAGCCTGTATTTAAGAAAATCAGAATGAGTGAGTGAAGAGATTTAGGTGGCTCTTAACATCGTGGACTTGAGAGCCGATAAGAAAATTGGAAGGTCTGTATTCTGCAGTTTGTGCTCTTATCCATCAATCGAGTGTCACGTTAAGCAGATATTGAAAATTTGAACGTTGGTGATGAGAAATGTGTATTAGAATGTCATGCAAAACAATATAGTATAGTTATATAGGAAAATAGGTATAATATAGGAAAAAAGATAAACTTAAGTTTTAATTTAATTTATTTTTAGTGACATCAAAAATATTTTGTGCTGCAATTTTTTTATTTGAAAAAAGTATATTAGAAATTACTGGAACTTTTGATTTTGTGGTTGACAACAGGTAAAAATATGTTTACAGGATTAGTCATAAATTTTTTGGGTATTTCTTTCCTGCAGAAGAACATGAAAAAATGTTAGAAATTCTTGTTAGTTTTTACTATGACATCACGCATATAGATAAGACTTTTGATTTAGATAAGACATGGTTTCACTGATGGTAATATTGTCAAACGGTTGCATGTTTTGACTCTTGCATATGGCTGTACTAAGCTTTTAATGTTTTAAGAAGTCAAAATATATTCAAAGAAGAGAAAAATAGTAGAGAAGGTTAAAAAAAGTGGTATTTTTAAGGTTTTCTTGCGCAGTTTCCTTAAGGTAAACGAGAAGAGGACAAAGTGGCATCTGTAGTTTAATCTCTGTTAGAGGTCTAATTTGCAAGGAATTCTGCTTCCTAAGCATGCATATCGTAGTCTAGAGAGGTCCATAGCAATGCTTCCTTAAAGCCGGACGTAACCTTGATGCGTTAAAAAAAAATTCTTACTATGGATTACTCTTAATTGCTCGACTCCGAAGACCTGTTTTTTTTTCCTTTGCGATGGTTGTTTGAAGAATGGGGTCACAGCACACTTTCCCTTTTATAGTCCATTCATGGTTAACTACAGATTTCCTGAATCCCTGCTTAAGTTCTACTTCCAGGATATTCCTCCGCCTCATGCAAACAAAGCTCAACCAAGTATAGAAAATTACACCAAAGGGACAACGCACAGTATTCGTGCGCTCTTATCTTAATAGTATTTTGCATAAGAAATATTTATTACTAGGCATTACTACCAACACACCTGTTGTCTCCCTGTTTTCATTATTGATCATAAAGAAAATATATTTATTTTAAAATAAATTATAAGCAGAAGTTAAATTTAATTAAAAATAAGGTATTTGTATGTTGACACCAGAATAAAGCGCGTGTGTGGCATGAAATGTTTAGGAATGAACCAAACACACCACACATAGGGTGATTTTTCAAAGGTTTCATTCCAAAGCGTGGAGAAACTATGAATGTTCTTACATCTGATAATTTACTCCCACCTCCTTGCTCCGATCTAAAAGTGTACGTGACTGACTCCCTATCACAATGAGATAAACATAACGTGCTGAGCCAGTACTTCTGAGAATGCCGCAACCAAAGAGCATAGAGTTAAGAAACACCAATAATTGTGGTCAGTGCCGTGGTGTGACTGCCATACGGTATTTGCAATTGTCATCGAGTGCGTTTGGTTAGGCAAGCACTGGTGCGCCTGACTCGCGATCGAGAAGTCGTGGCTTCGATTTCAGCCACTTACAAAGGGGACGGTTTCCTTCCTCATTCTAGGAAACCGATACAGTTTCTTAAAATTATTTTATTATTTATTATAATACCCTTATGGTTAGTCTATACGCCTAAATGGAAGTCAGGATTTTTCTCTTCATCGGGAACATTTATTGCAGTAATATAGTTACTAATATTAAATTCATTATTGCATGGCTCCATATTTATTCAACTGACACAAGTCAATGTAAATCTATATCACAGAAATAATTTATAGCTAATTGCTTGGAAATTAATTTCCCGATGGTCATTCATTGCTCGGAACTTTGTACGTTTCGAAAATAATGAATGCATATCCCCATTTGTTCAGTCAATATAATCTGGTGAGGAACGAAACATAACAATTTACATATAACGGCAGCAAAAAAAAAAGAACTTCTATCAAAATCGTTACATTACACATGTAACTAAAAAAATAGTTCCTTTTTTAAATAAATTATTTTGGTGTATACGCGACTCCTTTCAGTATTCACTGGGCGCAGATAAACTGAGTAGCTACGTCAGAGAAATTTTCAAGGCCAGATTCAGACCGACCTGTCGTAAGGCAAGACAATAGGAGGGAGAGAGAGTTCTGCGACACTGCAGCGTGCCAACTATTAAGGTTACAAAAACAATGCATGCCGGGATTACGGGGACCGTTTCAATGAGATGCTGCAGTGATGGATGATTTGAATAATATAATATTTAACACACGATTAAATGCACTTACAACCAAGACACGCTTTTACCCAGCGACTTTGAAAGTTTATGCGATTTGACTTGTCGACTAGTAAACTAACTCTAGACATACTTAAGTATTTTTAATAAAATATATTCATCAAATATTAAAACTAATTAAGTTAACTTTTCCTATAGGGTGGGCCAACTTTATATGTATGTTTATAAGACATTCTTTATTAAAACGTTTAGTTTTCCCAGAGCTTAGTTAAATTATTCGTCAGATGAAGGGTGAGTCTTCGGAGAGATGTGTAAGTAATTGATTTGAAGTAATCTCGTAGTAACAAACCTTGCCTCAAATATTAGGTTGTTACGACGGAATGCATAAGCACTAAATAAATTCTAAGAATATTTTGATGACCGCCTTTCTCCAGCCCAGGCAATACAATTGTATAAAAACAAAATCGATTTTTTTTTTTAAATTTCAAAAACCCTTTATTGAAAAAATCTGAAAAAATTGAGTTATTGCTAGACTCGTAATTTGTTTTGTAGATAGGCGCATATTTTAGTACAGGATATTTCACTGCATGCTCGCTTCAATACCTCGAAACCCCCTTTTAGTGCAGAAATTCCTTCATAGCCATAACATATAATGTTTAAACACCAAAATACCTACAGTAAACAGTTTGGCAGTCATAAGTTTTGTAATCAAGGCGGCTGTGATGTACTATGATGTTTAGATGACTTAATATTAATAGCAAGTATGTATGTATTATTGAATTGTGTTCTTCACTGGCCATTTTCCTTGTTGTTATTGGTATATTTTGAATATTAATAGGCCTACAATCCAGTATAATGTGCAGCAGCTCGGAAGAGAAACCAATTTCATAAAGGAAAAAAAAAGCATTACAAAACCCGCAACTAAGCGAGAATACCAAACAGAATGTTGCTGCGGAGATAACAATACATAAGAGACGAGCTTATAAATGATATACAGCATTGAAAAAATGCACTGTTGCGCTACGTTTCGACTACATGCAAAATTGGGCCCTGCATTTAATATACCTGTACAGGAGGTGTTCTAGCTGTGAGAGTATGTATTTTGCATACACGATTTAACATCTAACAAAGCAAAACTCCAGGTGTACCATGTAGGAGAGGCAACTGAGTCCCCATATGAAGTGTGCTCTTTCTTATTGCACTGTATTCAGATTGAAGCACCAAGTTCAGTGGAAAATTCCTTTTGTTCAGTGATGGAGCAGCTGCGCACAAAACGAAAGCCACACAGATGAGAGGTCTCTGTGAGATCTATGTGACACAGGAAGGTTAGTGACGATCAGCCACTACTTCCTCGTGCATGGTCCCTTGTCCCTCCCATGCGATGGGCGTTTTGGATCGGTCAAGCTACTTTGGAGGAAAACGGACCGAACAGTAAGCACAACTCGTGGTGAAAGTAAGTACAATCGGTCGCATCTCCATTCATCAGGTGTCTACTGAAGGGCTTCTGTCATTCAAAGACTCGTTGCCACGACAGTACAAGAAAACTATCAGCGCTGATGAAACTTCAGGGAGAGGTATATAAAAATAATTGGAGAACCTCTCTCAAGACATTAATGTACAAACAGTTTTCCTACAGCAGGGTAACTCTTGACTCAGTTGTCGCAAACCTCTTCGTCGATGGCTTATGTTCTTCTGCCTTTCGTCTCCGAAAGACGAATAATGTACCTGCGCTACAACATTGCAGAAGACTTATACTGCAGAGAAGATCCCACTAAATAGCAAGCAAAAAAAAAACTGCAAGACCTGCAGAAGCTGTTGGATTCACTCAATAATTCGAAACTTTCTGCGATGAGGTATTGAAGTGGCTGACTACTGAAGTTCACTGTCGCAATGCAGCATTACAAGTAGAAGGTGAATGGGCCTTCTGCCTAAAATAACTGTTAGTACACAGCATGTACATTTCAAAGTTATTTTTCTCTGTATTTTAACATTCTTTGTTCATAATATGTACAAAAGGTTCATTGCAGAAACCCCCTTTGTGTACATTTAATATATTATTTGATAAAAACAAAAATTACAGAATAGCCTTCAAAATATTTTGTTTTTAAAGGTATTTAAAACGTAATATTTTATTTTGGTGATTTTTGTATAGTTTAACAGCAAATATTGTTGAAGTTTTAGGTTTTTATATAACATGGTCAACTGGAGATAGGGGTTTCTGAAACAATATAATTAATTCTTATGATAATAAATGTATAAGAAATTTTAACAAATAAATCACTGAATCCTACCAGTTTCCCGTTTACATTCAGGATAATAAATGGAGACAGGAGTATAATATGAGTGAGCAATATATACCACTTAAAACGACTACTATAGCAAAGGTATGAATGGACATTTTCGTTTTTCCTGCTTGAACAAAGTGTTTAGTGATAAGATTAATTTGAAATCAGAATTTGGTATTTTCTTAAGTTTAATAAATAATGCCTCTTTTGGCGTGGAAGAAAGTGTTTAAGAGAGTGAAGCTAAGCGAGCAGTTTAACTGTTTATGCTCATAACGAAGATAACTCATTTACTCGAACTAGCAAAACAAATGATAGACTATTTGTTAATTCAAGCAGCAGCCGTAATATGCCCTCTACTACAAAAGATTTACGTCTTGAATGCCGACAAAATCGGAGACATTTCCCTTTGCCCAAACACAAAGATCAGACGACAGAAAAAAAACCAACTCGCTTACAATTTTTTCGAAGATCTTATGTACCGTGGTGTGCATGGCTGTAAACAATTTTTGTTTAATAGCGCAGTAGTGAACAGCTTGACAAAGTTCCATTATGTATAAGTAAAATAAGGATTAACCAACCATGTTCAATGTAAAAAAATTATATTCGTGTCTGGTAAATATACTATTAAATAAAGTGTCCTTTAAACAGCAAAAAAAAAATTAATAATAAACACTTTAAACACTAGTGAAACAACAAAAATATACTGCGAACACTGCCATACAAAACGTTAATCACATCTGCTACCTTTCTCGACAAGACAAAAGCCAATTAATATTGGAACGAACTGCGAGCGATGCTAAAATGCACCACGTAAATTAGATTGCTAAATCAGCGAAAATGAACTAAACAAATCCACCTTATTTATTGTAGGCAAACGAATTTGGCAAAATGTTATATCACTAACGGTTTTCGTTTTTTGAAATGCATTGCTCAAGAGAAGGAAGTGGCGAAAAAATCAGGATAAATAGAACTTTCAAGGTAAAGTTTCGGTATCGTTCCTTCTAAATATCTTATTCATAAAGAAAACCGCATATTTATTTCGGTTGTCAGTAATTTGTAGTTTGTACCAAGAGGACAGATAATTAAAATGTACCTAGGCGAGTAGCAATATCTTTACTTGCAGTCACTGCCATAGCCATTATAATGGACAGACGTTCCTGCTGAATGGCCAAATTGTATTGCGGTTTATTTGATTTTACCGGATTTTATCAATTATCGTGGAATTAGTAGCCCTGGTGTGAACTAATTTCGTCTCAACTAGCCATGGTGAAATCAAGTTTGATTTGAAACAATTATTCGCTACATTAGACAGGGAATGAATATTCGGTTGCATTTATCAGGGACAGGAGTCTGGAGCTGGCTACCATCCTGGTTGACATCACAGGCAAGGTTCGCGCCACGCCCTCGGGCGGCCATGTTATCTACAAATCTCCCGTTTTGCCCCAAAAATCACTTCAGAAATTGTTAGCTTTTCCCCCAAAACAATTTCCAAACAAATTTTAAAATGTTCCGCTTGGGTCCTCAAATGATCCAAGCGGATTTGAGGCCCCTCGATGCATGAGCCAACCTGTTCTCAAAACGCAAAGTGGATTCGCGGCTCCTCTGTATACGAGTCACATAGTCCCCAAAGTATCAAAACGGATTCAAGATTCCTCGATATAAGAGGCATGCAGTTTTAAAAGCAGCAAGGCGGATTAAAGTCTCCGAGTCAGGCCCTTAGAATCAGGAAGGGCAGCGACCATGTTTGTTTACATTATTGACTCCTACCACCGTTTTGGATTTGGGTGACCCGGAACCCAATAACCTTTAACTTGGAAAATTAAGAAAGAGTTGCAAACAAAAAAAAAACACTCGTAAAGATTAAGGAAAAATTACATGTCTGACTTCGACCACCGTATTGTATGTGTGTGACCTTGACCTTGAACCAGTAACCTTTAACTCGAAAAACCAAGGTAAAATATAAAAAACTCGTAAAAATTAAAGAAAAAATATTTTTCTGCTCCAACGGCCACGTTAGATTTCTGTGAACTTGGCCGTAACCACTGCGACCTTTGATCTGAAAAATCGAAATTGACTCCGACCACCATATTGTATTCCCGCGACCTTGATCTTAGGAGACTTTTAAGATGAAAAAATTGTAAGTCTAACGTAAATATTAACAACCAGACTGAGTGCTTAAGAGGCCTGGGAAGAGAGCTATATGACAACTCTTGCATTATACGAAGAACTGTGATGTGGCGCGGCTTCGGCAAATTATTTATCTGCAGAGGTCGTGATGTAATATGACCAACAGCCAACCAAGAGCTAGAGATGTGACGTCATCAACATTAAATATTTCCCCCACATCACTCTCTTGTGGCAGTGACGGATATATGAGGGGTTGTAGAGTATCCGAATAAATGGCCAATGAAAAATGTTGGCTTGTGTGAAGGCAGTTGAGCTGAAGTGAGTAAATGGTGCTGACTCAATAGACTGGTCAGACAGGGGCGTATGTTCGCGGTGAAGTTTAAATGGGAAGGGGGGAGGGGGTCGAGCTTTAGCGAGTAACTAGTTGAGTAACTGCTACTTATTGATAGAGCGGGATGAAGGGTGTGGAGTGTCGGATGGTGGATTGGTTGCTTGAGTAGCGGGTGAGAGGGTTAGAGCTATGGTGAGTAAATAGTGAAGGGGGTGAGAGTCGTGCGGTGGATTGGTGATGTAACATGGATTGGAGAGGGGACATATGTTACATAGAGCCAA
Organism: Clitarchus hookeri; assembly: GCA_002778355.1. Classification (NCBI taxonomy): domain Eukaryota; kingdom Metazoa; phylum Arthropoda; class Insecta; order Phasmatodea; family Phasmatidae; genus Clitarchus; species Clitarchus hookeri. The sequence continues at coordinate 6,812 of NQII01003746.1, read as the reverse complement.
TATTAATTAGATAAATACGTGGTGAGCTGGCAGTTTGGCGAGGGGTTGAGAGAGGCAGCAGATTCATCGACTATGTAGCCAGTGATTAATTGGCGCAGGTCAATTGTCTGCTGGTCGTCATAACAGCAGTAGCAGTACTCCACCAACTTAACAAGAATCGAACCCTGGAGTGGAGCGATTGAAACAAACACTACTTACAATTTGAAAAAAAAAAAGGGTTTTTTTAATTTCGCATTTTATTAAATCCTCAGAATTGTAAAAATGTTCCCAATATTTACGATTTGTGTGATTTGTTTTCTATATTTTAGTATTTAAAGTCGCTTGAAGACAAGATCAAAGTTACAGAAATACAACATGGAGCTCGGGGCCAATAATTTAATTTGTTCCCTGATTTGCGTGTTTTTTTTTTTTTCAATTGTTTTGTGACATTTCTTGATTTTTCGAGTTGAAAGTTACTGTAGTCAAGGTCACCAACATCCAACATGGTCACGGTACATAACGTAAGCAAACATAATCTGTGCCGGTCGACGACTGTCACGACCACTTCGTGTGCTCTCTTCGCGACGACAGGAACGTAAATGATGCTTTGTGGTGTCACGACCAGTTTAAAACCTGGAGGGACCATAAGCGAAAATTCGTGCAGCCCTCGGCCTGCCATTAAAGTATGTGACTCTCCTTAATTGCAATTTATTCGTATCACATTGACCGGCAAGATGTTTACGGGTCGCGACTACTCATGTGTTTTGCCAGCTTCGTAGATGTGTGGCTTGAACCTGAGCCTCGGTCCGATAGTTTCTGATTTCGTAAAGTCGATATTTTCTCTGCATCTGATGACACTTTTCAGAGTACTTGGATTCCCACATAGTTAGAATTCTGTGTCGGGGGTTAGCGAATCTTCAATGTACCTGGAGATTTCGTATATTTCATAAGAGCATATGGCCAGCGACACCTCATGGGAAACATTACCACTTTTTACGAGGAACAACGTGCACTTTTTTTCATCGATGTTTGGTATCGCATTGTAGGTTTGAAAATCGACAAGGCCTATGCACCATTGCGCATTCAGGTCGAGTGGCGGAAAGTGTACCACAGGCAGCACGGCCACGGCCCATGAAGTTAAGTATTATCGACATGACTGATGGTTTCCTGTCGATACATAGACATTTTATACAATTACTTGTATGAACGAACCAGGAAGCGAAGACATATATGTCCATAGTTCCACATGTTGTGCATCTGCTCCATCTTGTAGTTGTATGTCAGCTTCATTCCTTTTAGGTGCCACCGCAGTTCGGGTGGCGGACACAAGTTCCAAAAATTGTCATAATAGTCTGTGTGTTTGCCCTTTTTTTACGTAAGCCACCCAGTGTGTACCAAGCCTGACTTTCGTGTCCAGATTAATTACGGCACATTCGTCTGTCTTGGGTTTAGGGGGCAAAGGATCTCTCATAAACACCCCCCGGTATACGGTGGTTCCAATTTGCATGCAAACCGTTCCAAATCTATGTTCGTGAGCGGTCGTTTCGGTAAAGATTTAATTGCTGTCTCTTCCTACTGCGCTGATTTTGCACACTTCCACCTCCTACTGGGTATGGCCTTAGATAGAGACCGTGGTCGTTTTTGTTACCTACGGCGACAGCTTCCATAATTGAATTGTGTCTTTGGGCCTCGGACAACTGCTTCTGTCCATTCGATGCTGTCTTGTTGGCTCGGACGATGCCACTCGTGACTCCTATTAGGCCCCTGAGGACCCTGAGTTCAGGCAAAACCAATGGAAAAAATCTGTCGGTAGATATTTTCTTGGTCTTGCATTATTTTCTTCCCTTTATCACATCTGTACGTCTCATTTATGCATTTATCTTGCTCTTTGTACCAGTTTCCATTTTAACCTGTGCCTTTATCTTGCTTTTATGACCCATTCCTATCTTAACTTTGGCTTTCATCGCGTTGAAAACGCCCCATGCGGCTATTTTTCCACCGGGTCCGGAACTGGTGTCCGATGTATTTCGTCTACCCAAAGCGCGAGTATATTGTCTGCCTGGTGCCTGGCTTGCAAATCCTTGTGCTGGGAATAGGCAATATCGTGTCACTTGCATGCCTCAACCATCACGTTGATACCCGTGTCACCACATGACAGCCTTTTAGCTAACTTGGTTCCCGGCCCCCTCAGAACTTGTATACAGGAGTGTGCTGCTCGAATGGTATATTGTAAATCATTTTATCGACTATCCCTCTTCCACCTATGGTCTTACCTCTTTGGGGCATCGCGGTGAACTAAGCGATAAAAGTGTAAATTTGAAACTTTTTTAATTTTTTTATTTTAGTTACATTTTAGCCTTGGAACAGTACGAACGTAAAGTGCTAATTGTGCATCTGCTTTGCCGCTTCTGCGTTAAAGAATTTACAGCTCTATGCAGCGTGCGACGATTTGAAATTACGATCTGCAGAATGTGACGTAGACCACTTCTGCGTGGTCTGGCACGGCCACTGTCATCAGGCCATCGGCCCACAGTCGCTGCACCAGTGCAGCCCGCGGAACACGCAAGTCGTGCGTCCCGATGCGTGTCCGCATCGTTCACTTGGGAACGGGTCATGACCCGATACTGAGTGATCCAACCGAGTGCCTGTGGTGTCCCTAGAGGGCTCTGTATATTAGTATATGAATCACGTGTTAGAATATGTATTAAATAGCATTAGAGTAATCGCAGAATAAATGCACGCCATGTGCAAATTTAATGAGGTAGTAGCAAGGCTAGGGTATTTGAAGTGTTCTATACAATTTTTCAAGCGCAATTGTGTGTCTAATCAAGCCATTATGTGACATGGGAAATAATTAGTCTTTCTTTCAACCTGACCATTCTGGTCGTAGAGTGCCCCAAAACTTAACATACCTAAATTTCCCACATGCTCTGCAAGGCACCACATAATCATGTTTTGTATTTAAATTACTGCTTAATTAAGAACTCTTAACTCTCTACAGGATTAAGAAAACTCACTCAGAATGTTTCAGTGTTTTATGTGTATATGTTTCAAGTTGTATGTTAATGAGTTCAGTTAATTAAATTACCTCGCAGAGTGGAGCGAGCTCTCGGCAAGGACGCCGCTAGCACGCGCCATTTCCGACAGTCTGATTCCACGGGTCTTAGGTGCTGCGCTGCACGTGTGTCGCGTCGCGGGGGGCTTTCATGCTTTGTTCTGAACACTTAACTGCAATAGGTTAACGCACTTTACTGGAACTACTAGTTAGTTTACCAAGAGTCTTCCCCGTGTTCGCAGCACTTCCGTCAGCTCGACTTACTGACCCCGAAGGTTTAATTACTCTTCTAAGTTTTCGTGCCTTTCTTGGCCATTTTGTACAGTAATGACCACTGTCAGGCCTTGTGAGTCAGGTCGGTTTTAATTTGCATCGCATACATGTAACTGTGTACACTATTCGGCGATACAATTTACTTGAGTTAACAGAAACTTGTGAGTTCTCATTTTTGTGTGGTATTTTGGGCCCTGGCCCTATTCAGGAAGACATCGACGCCTCAAGGAGGTATCCTTCATTTATAAGGTAAAAGGTAATGCTAAGGCATGCAGGAGAGCCTGAATACCCCGTCTATATATTACGTTTTCCTGTAAATTTGTACCTGCGGTACGAGGACATGTATGTTTATTCTATATCGCTCCAGCAACCAAAACACCAGTGACTTGCACGAGCACTGCAAGCCATGGATGACGTGGGTCATTTCCCTTGCAGTGATAATCAAGCTGTCGTGCCTCCTAGTGAAGTCCTTCCAAACAAAATATTTGTCTTCCATGACGTTGCTTGCGAAAAACAATCTTATATTTAAGAGTACTGTAGCATGGGATTGCATGCAAGGTGGACTTTGTGTACCTCGGCCAGGCTTATTCATGCATACCCACCCAGCTGCTCCACGACAATTCAAAAATGTTGGTGCTTTTTCGCATAGACGATATGAATTTGCAGCATGTTTACGACGATCACGTCAATACAGACATGACATCAGATTTCAAGAGTCTGTGTGCTTTGCACTGGAAAGACAAGTACAGATTTTTGACGATCATTAAGGACGATCCCCTATATAATAGGAGGTACCGACAGGGAATCGATGAGTTCATTGTCGACTGTCGAGAATGAGTTACAGAATAACGAAATTTGGGCAAAGTAGTCTCAAACTGTGTATTCCCAAAGATGAAGATGGAGGTTGTCTCATACCAAGAAATGAAGGAACTTGTGTTGCTGGTAGAAGAATAATTCGAAATGTTGGTGAATCCGAGCGATCTGAGGATGCTGCTGCTAAATATTTAGTCCTCGGAACTGGTAATGGCATAATTTCAGAATTTCACAGTGTGATGACTGAACAAAACTCATTCTTTCAGAACTACCTGTCTGAGATCGGAGCGAAGATGGAACATGAGAAGATCAAGATCGTCCGCGATATGATGGCCATGGATGAGCACATAACGAGTGTTCAAAGGCAAATTATAGACAGATTGAATTTGGCATTTCCGCAAAATGAAGAGAATCTAAAAAACCTGGTAGGATATATGACACGAACATATACTACCATGATTTCTCACCTCACCACGAAAACAGATGTTTAACATTACAGCAGGGACATGTTGGACATCTGCAGCGAACGCCTGGGCAAGATCGAAAGTATTTTGGTGGAGACCTATGATTAAACTAATAAAAGAAAGTAAGAGAAATGGATTTTTATTCATTGCGATGTCGGACATTGCCAGCAACCTGCATCGGGCCATACAGTCTGTTGGCTCGAAGTATTTGTTCACCAAGAGACCCAAAATTCATCACGACCTTATAAGTGAAGACTTTCTTAAGCCCGTTATTTATTGCCTCGAAGTGCTAAGGGAGAGCGATTGAGCACCCATAGTCGTGAAGACAGAAATATACGATACTTCTGAGCCTATGAAGAAGAAAAAATATGATGATGTAAAAACAGATCGAGATGATGGATCGGATGTGGATTTGCCACACAAGAAAAAGGTATAGAAGAGAGTTTTCAAACCCAATGCTCTTGTTCGTCGCTACCTACGATCGTACACAACTCATAATAATTATATGGCATGTTATGTTTACAGATATAATGATAAATGGTTAATGGGTGCTAACGAAATAGTTTCTACCAGGTGGGATCATCCAAGTAGGCGATTACAAGACACTCGTGGAATGCCCAGACTTTACGAACTTCTATTTCGTTTGGAGCCCACGGAGTTTACAGAATCCGACCTGCTGGATTACATGACTTCGCTCGAACTCACATATTAACTTTACCAAGATAACATCCCTGAGACAGGTGTTTATAAGGATGAAGATTACGGAAAAAAATGACATTATCGCAGACCTCCTCAGTGGCCTAGCGCTGAAATGCGGCTAAGGTCTGAAGAAGATAGACAACGACAAGAACACCGACTACATATTCTGGGACAACCTGAACTAGCTAATCGATAGGCTGCAGCTACTGCCCGCTTTACAAAGGGTTGGTAATTACTGCCACACTAATGAGATAATTTCAACCACCGAAGAACTGAAGGAGGGAGGCTACATAGAATGAGTCGATTGAGAATCGCCAAAGAACTGCACACATCTGTGAGATGCAACTACTGCTGCCGCAAGGTCATGATTTGCGGAATGAACTACCTTTTTCAAACCGATCTCGTCGAGATGATACAGTACATTCGGGTCACCAAAGGCTACAAATACATGTTGGCAATCATCGATGCATATAGAAAATTCGCCTGGGCCCGGCCAGTCAAGTCGAAGATTGCAAGTGATGTCACCGAGGCCATGGCGGAGGTATTCCGCGAAGGACGCATTCCGACTGATCTGCAAACCGACCAGGACAAGGAATTCTGCAATGCGAAGTTCAAGGCCCTGATGAAGAAACATATCACAAAACACTATTCCACATACAGCAACCTCAAAGCTTATATCGTTAAAAGGTTCAACTGGACGCTGAAGGCCAAGATGTGGTGGCATTTTGCTGCGAATGGCAACCACAAGTGGTTAAATATACTCCCAAAACTCGTTCGCGAGTACAATTATACCGTTCACTCTACCACTCGCATTAAGCCTGAAGATTTGAAAGACGACTCCCTGCTTCTAACCTTGTGTACAGACGTGAAAAGGAGGGACCCACGCAAGCCTAAGTAAAGGTTGGCGACTTGGTGCGCATCTCCAAACAGAAAGGCATCTTCGAGAAAGGGTTCACAGCGAATTGGAGCTATGAACTCTTTTGTGTGCTACATATATGCAACTATGCTGTGAGGACCTACTTTCTCGAGGATCTGAGTAATATTCGCATCCATGGTGGTTTCTACGCAGAGAAGACCCTGCCCACAAATTTTCCGGTTGTTTATTTGGTTGAGAAGGTGCTGAAACAGCATAATGGATGGTCTTACGTCAAGTGGTGGGGTTTCTCAGCCCGCTATAATTCCTGGGTCGATGATGCGGACATCGAGCAGTGAACACAGAAAATTATAATTAATAAACCTGTGTATATATTTTCTCATTTTGTACATTACCAAATAAAAAGAGTTTTTAAAAAGAATTTTTTGTTTTGTTTATTTTAAAATACCTCTGCTTTATATAAAAATTNCGTATCCAAATCACCAAAAAAACATTACATTACGTATCCAATGATACATAAAATCCACCCAAAAAGTCGTCTATTTCGTATCCAATTTAAGTCCTTAGAAGGCCAAAAGAAATGCAAAATTTCTTCCTGCGTATCCAGCCCGCCTGTAATTACCTACTTTTTACCAAAAGTTTCTTTGTGCGTATC
>NQII01003745.1:197035-243714 GCA_002778355.1 Clitarchus hookeri | reverse complement strand
TCAGCACTGCGGAGTTTACACTGTGGTGTCCGCCGCACATACCACAATAAGCACCACATGTTCTGCAATCAGCTCCGCAAGCTCTGTAATGAGGGGTCAGCACTGAGGAGTCAGCACTGAGGAGTTAACACTGAGGTGTCCGCTGCACATACCACAATAAGCACCACATGTTCTGCAATCAGCTCCGCAAGCTCTGTAACGAGTGGTCAGCTCTGAGGAGTCAGCACTGAGGAGTCAGCTCTGAGGAGTCAGCACTGCGGAGTTTACACTGTGGTGTCCGCCGCACATACCACAATAAGCACCACATGTTCTGCAATCAGCTCTGCAAGCTCTGTAATGAGGGGTCAGCACTGAGGAGTCAGCACTGAGGAGTCAGCTCTGAGGTGTCAGCACTGCGGAGTTAACACTGTGGTGTCCGCCGCACATACCACAATAAGCACCACATGTTCTGCAATCAGCTCTGCAAGCTCTGTAATGAGGGGTCAGCTCTGAGGAGTCAGCACTGAGGAGTCAGCTCTGAGGAGTCAGCACTGAGGAGTCAGCTCTGAGGAGTCAGCACTGAGGAGTCAGCTCTGAGGAGTCAGCACTGAGGAGTCAGCTCTGAGGAGTCAGCACTGAGGAGTCAGCTCTGAGGAGTCAGCACTGAGGAGTCAGCTCTGAGGAGTCAGCACTGAGGAGTCAGCTCTGAGGAGTCAGCACTGAGGAGTCAGCTCTGAGGAGTCAGCACTGAGGAGTCAGCTCTGAGGAGTCAGCACTGAGGAGTCAGCTCTGAGGAGTCAGCACTGAGGAGTCAGCTCTGAGGAGTCAGCACTGAGGAGTCAGCTCTGAGGAGTCAGCACTGAGGAGTCAGCTCTGAGGAGTCAGCACTGAGGAGTCAGCTCTGAGGAGTCAGCACTGAGGAGTCAGCTCTGAGGAGTCAGCACTGAGGAGTCAGCTCTGAGGAGTCAGCACTGAGGAGTCAGCTCTGAGGAGTCAGCACTGAGGAGTCAGCTCTGAGGAGTCAGCACTGCGGAGTTTACACTGTGGTGTCCGCCGCACATACCACAATAAGCACCACATGTTTTGCAATCAAATCTGCAAGCTCTGTAATGAGGAGTCATCTCTGAGGAGTCAGCACTGAGGAGTCAGCTCTGAGGAGTCAGCACTTAGGAGTCAGCTCTGAATAGTCAGCACTGCGGAGTTAACACTGTGGTCGCCGCCGCACATACCACAATAAGCACCACATGTTCTGCAATCAGCTCTGCAAGCTCTGTAATGAGGAGTCATCTCTGAGGAGTCAGCACTGAGGAGTCAGCTCTGAGGAGTCAGCACTTAGGAGTCAGCTCTGAATAGTCAGCACTGCGGAGTTAACACTTTGGTGTCCACCGCACATACCACAATAAGCACCGCATGCTCTGCAATCAGCTCCGCAAGCTCTGTAATGAGAAGTCAGCACTGAGGAGTCAGCACTGATGAGTCAGCTCTGAGGAGTCAGCACTGCGGAGTTCAGCACTGTGCAGTAGTAGTAGAAGTGTTTGAAGACGATGGGAACTACTGACGATGTGCAATCGTGTATGTCGTGTACGACTGCATGCCAACTCTCCATCGATTGCTCGACAATTACATGGAAAACAATGTTGTTACTGTGTCAAGATCTTTAGTAAAAGTTGTAATGCACGACGTCATGAAAGGAGCGAATGTGCAAAGGAACCGACCTCCAGAATACTAACATGCGGTATGTGGGGCGCAACATTTGGTAGAAGCGATAATTTAAAGAGACACTCTGGTTCGTGTGAAGGTAACGCACCTTTGCTTGACTCGAGACAACATGTGTTGACTTCAGTATCTATAAAAGGGGCATTCTGCGCCATCTGGCGCTGGCGCCGGGACGAGGGACTTGCTGGCGTCGTCCGCGGGAGTCGATGACGTCATCACGGATTTTTTCTGCTCTTTCGTGAGGTACGCGAGGCTCTCAAAATATTAGATTTTGAAAAATTTTGAAAAATATTTTAAAAAAATTTAATTTTTAATTTTTAATATCAATTTTTAAAAATGTTTTTCAAAAGTTTTAAAAATATATTTTTAAAAATTAATTTGTTTTAAAAATGTATTTTTTAATTTTTTAAAAATGTTTTAAAAATGTATTTTCAAAAATGCATTTCTTCAAAAATGTATTGTTTCTCAAATATTTTTTCTTTCAAATAATTACTTCCCTACTTCATGCTCGTGCATTCCATGAGGTTTTCTGCGAGTCTTCCCAAATCCCTGACGTCATGACTGGTCCCTATTTATGCTCTTGCATTCCATGCTAGAGGGTTTTCTCAGAGTCTTCCCAAATCCCTGCCACGTCACCCCGACTATTCCCTACATCATGCTCTTGCAGTCCAAGCTATGAGGTTTTCTCCGACTCTTCCTAAATCCCTGCCACATCACCCCGACTGGTCCCTACAGCATACTCTTGCATTCCAAGCTAGGAGGTTTACTGCGAGTCTTCCCAAACCCCTGCGACAACGCCCCAACTGGTTCCTACTTCATGCTCTTACATTCCAAGAAAGCGGATCCCTGCCACGACGTCCCGACCGGTCCCCGAGGGTCTCTCAGTGTCTCCCCAAATGCGATTATCATTTAATTCATTCATACTAAATCGTATACTTCATGCTCACGCATTCCGTGGCTCCCTACGGCGACTCCACCTTCCTGGCGCCGCGGTGATGTCGTGGACGGACTACTCGTTTCCTGGGGGCCGCGGTGGTTTGGCGGGTAGACAACTACTTTAACACACTCACACATGTCCATGTACACACACACACGCACACACTCTCACACACTAGTACACACACTAGCATTCACACACACACTGTTCCACAACGATGTGGGTGGCCACATCACCCGAACTCGGACGTTCAAAACCAACATAAGTATTTCGGATTAACCATTTTGCATATCAGTTCGTGCCACAGACCACGTCCGCATCAGTGACGATGACGACGATGAAACTAACGTCTTTAGAACGTCATGGAAAGCTACTACCTAGCACCGTACCGGGTATCATAGCAGGACCGAGCAACTGTGGTAAGACCTGTGTGCTTCTCAGCCTCCTGGAGGAACCCAACGGTCTTCGGTTCGAGAATGTTTACCTATACTCGAAATCGCTACAACAACCAAAGTAGTTACGCCTAACACAAATACTACAAGCTGTGGACGGACTTAGTTATTTTCCATTTAGTGAAAATGACGCAGTCGTGCATGCCAAGCGATGCCTTAACAAACCCTTGTGTTTATTTTCGACGACGTAGCACGTGAGAAACAGACGACAATGCAGCAGTATTTCAGCATGGGACGCCATGTAGCAGTGGATTCTACTTACCTATGTCGAACGTATTCACGAATGCCTAAACAGATTCTACGTGACAATGGTAATTTCCTCGTTACGACTCGCTTATTGGGGCCACGGTGGTGCGGTGGATAGACGACTCGCTTCTTGACAGCTGTGGTGGTGCGACGGATAGACAACTCGCTTCTTGGGAGCCGCAGTGGTGCAGNTAGCACGCCATGTAGCAGTGGATTCTACTTACCTATGTCGAACGTATTCACGAATGCCTAAACAGATTCTACGTGACAATGGTAATTTCCTCGTTACGACTCGCTTATTGGGGCCACGGTGGTGCGGTGGATAGACGACTCGCTTCATGGGAGCCGTGGTGACGTGGTGGATAGACAACTCGTTTCTTGGGGGCCGCGGTAGTGAGGTGGGNAGACAACTCACTTCTTGGAGGCCGCGATGACGCAGTGGATAGGCGACATGCTTACTGGGGGGTTGCGGTAACGTGGTGGATAGTCGACTCGCTTCATGGGAGCCGTGGTGACGTGGTGGATAGACAACTCGTTTCTTGGGGGCCGCGGTAGTGAGGTGGGTAGACAACTCACTTCTTGGGTTCTGCGGTAATGTGGTGGTTAGTCGACTCGCTTCTTGGAGGCCGAGGTGACGTCGTGGATAGACGACATGCTTATTGGGGCCGCAGTGGTGCGGTGGATAGACGACTTCCTTCTTGGCAGCTGCAATGGTGCGGTGAATAGACAACTCACTTATTGGGGCCGCGGTGGTGCGGTGGATAGACAACTTGCTTATTGGGGCCGTGATGGTGCGGTGGATATATGACTCGCTTCTTGAGAGCCGCAGTGGTGTGGTGGATAGACAACTCGCTTCCTGGGGACCGCGGTGGTTTGGAGGATAGACACTTCCCTGGTCCCAACTTCGTGTCATGCATTCCAGGTGTCCTCACGACGAAGTCGTGCCTATGTCTTTAGAAGAGTAGGACGAACTAATGGTGGCTCCCGACTCGTCGGTCTCCAACAAGAATATAAAATGAAGAAGGTGGAATAATTATGTGAATAGCTAAGTATTGTGTGGTCTCCCTCAGCGACCAATAATAGTTATTATTAGTTATTAATAATTTAAACGTAATTTAATAAGAATATCATCGCCAGAAGTACTTTTCGTGTGTTTTTCCGCGACAACAACAGCGAGACTTCGCAGTGAAATGGGAAGCAGGAATTTATAATTCCGCAACAGCTAGCAGCCGACAATAGGATTTTACGAATGATTCTACGGGTGTTAACGAGTGTTTTCAGTGTTCATATATATTTAATATCAAATATTAGATAAATCACGAATCTACAAAACCTACAAAATGTTATGGTGAGTACATGACCAATATTTCGCTGCTAAGTGTGCTATATCCTAATATATTTGAAACCCCGATTTTTTATTAAATAGTATACGTTTTATGAAGAATGATGCAACAGTTTAAAGAGTAAATAATCTTGAATTGGCTATCATATTTAAACATTAAAATTTTTCTATATTACAAGTCTACTATGTTTTGAAACATTTTATAAGCAGTAGGAACGCAGTTAATTGAAGTAAAACTTGAATGTATTATTAACTTGTAAATGCGTAACATCACAGTGTAAAGTGTTTTGTCATGAAATTAAGAATTAAACTCGTGGACAACTTTGATTTCATTTAATGGTCAGAAATCAATACTTTAACCGAGCACAAGTGAACTACCTATAGAAATGTGACGAAGTGTAGTCCCGGTGACGTTACTACGCCACCGCGACGGACAAATCAATACGATTCAGTAGAACTTGAACATAAAATTAATCCGGAATTGATAAAATAAGGTAAACTATTGCCTTATTTTCTTATACAATTGGTTTAATTGATATGGTTGACAGAACTAATAATATATACATCAACATCAGTTTATAGCAAAAAGAATCAAAGTCTTACTGTGACGAAATAATTACCAAGCTTAACTTTAATTGAAGTAAAATTTTAATGTTTTTTTATTAACTAGTGAAATGCGTAACATCACAGTGTAAAGTGCTTTGCCATGAAATTAAGAACTAAACTCGTGGACAACTTTGATTTCATTTAATGGTCAGAAATCAATACTTTAACCGAGCACAAGTGAACTACCTATAGAAATGAGATGAAGTGTTGTCGCGGCGGCGTTGCTGCACCGCCGCGGACAGTTGGTTTTATTAATATGGTTGACAGAACTAATAACTTGGATATCAACATAAGCTCACTGGTTAATTAACGGCTAGAATTGCTCGTGTGAGCGAAAGAGGTGATTTCCTTATTTTCTTTTATACAATTGGTTTAATATGGTTGACAGAATCAATAAACGGGCATCAACACAAGTATACTACAATTGGAATCAAATTCCCATTGTGATGGAATATGTAGCAACTTTAACTAAAATGAAGCAAACACAGATGTAAAATAGTAAGGTTCACAAGATGCATTTGAAATGTGTGTTTGTTGTATTTTGTTTAAAATATAATTTTGTTGGAATTAATAATTAATACTAATATAAGTGAATTGTAGTATGAAACTGTTATGTCTCGTGACGGGGTGGTGTTGTCTATTACAAATTGTCTGTTATAAGTTGTTCGAAACTGAGTGTTTATAGAAGCCAGATTTTATATTAACATAAGTGTACTACTGTTGATTTGCTGCTGCGTAAAATCATAATAATTACAAGATATATTGTTCAATTAAAACTGTAACAGACAAAAAATTATTAAATAGAGGTGGTTTAGGAGGGAAATGTATATTTTGTCTGTAATCTGTTTAAAGCTATATGATGGAGAGAGTTTAAGGTTTGGACACCATAAATACACATTATAAAGTGAATTGTTATTTGAAACCAAGCGGTATTTATTCCGGTGTAGCAGAGACACTGCCGAGAAAGTATAATTAATACTATCTTACTGAATTTTAACAATCTATTATAATATATAAGGTAATTGGAATGGTTTATGTGAAGAGGAAAGTTGTGTTTTAAAATATTTTGTTTAAACTGTTAATATCAACATAACTGAATTGTTGTTTGAAATATGTTATGTCTCATTGTGACGGGGCTGTGTTTTATGCTATAAATTGTCTGTTGTGAATTGTTTAACACTGAATGTTTATTGAAATCAGATTTTGGCACCAAAACAAATGCACTATTGTTTGAGAATATGTTAGTTTAATAATTACAATAAATACTGTTTAGTTAAATAAATAACAGACACAGAACTAATAATATACTAAGTATTTTGATAATGTAAATGGTCAAGGAGGGAAATGTATGTTTTGTTTTGCAATCTGTTTAAAGCTGCACGTCGGAGAAAGTTAAAGGTCTGGACACTTACAAGTGGACTATCTCTTGAAACCATGCTGTATTTCGTCTATGCGAAATGGAGACACTGCCAAGATAGTATAATAAATATCATTTCACTGAATTTAAAGTAACCTATTCAAATATATAAGTTATCTAGAATGGTGTAGGAAAATGTATGTTTTGTTATATTTTGGTTTAAAAATGTATTCTGTTAGAATGCAAAATCTACACCAATATAAGTGAAGCGTTATATGAAAATATGAAAAGATTTGTTATGACGGGTGGTGTTGTCTGTTATAAATTGTCCGTTATAGATTGTATAACATTAAAGATGAGTTTCGACACCAATAGAAGTGTATTACAGTTTGAAAACATGTGATTCTCCGCCGCGGTGGCGTGTTCGCGTCATCGCGGCGTAGGAACTGACCAGCATATAATGCATCTTGATAATAGATTGGAAATGTCTGTTTGGTTTTTCAATCTGTTTAGGGCTGTATGCTAGAGATAGTTTAAAGCTGATATCACACAAGCGAATTGTTCCCTGAAATATGTTGTATTTTGTCTCGGAGTGGTGGGTTCACTCCCGAGACGTTATAATTAATATTGTTTTATTGAATTTAAAGTAATACAGACCTATTAAAGGGAAAGCTTGTGTGAAGAGGAAAATGTGTGATATGATATATTTTGTTTAAAATCATATTGCTAGAAATAATAATCAATACCAATACAAGTGAAATGTTGTATGAAACTATGTTGTTCACACATGCAAAGTGTTTTATGAATTGTATACAGATTGTCTAACTCTGTATGTTCATTGGAATCGGCTTCGATACCAATGTAAGTGGATTGAATGTTACACATACAAAGTGTTTATGAATTATGTATTTCATAGAATGAATTCGTCGCGGCGAGGCGGTTGCGTCGTCGCGACGGAATAATCAATATTACTTTATTTTAACTTAAAGCAAACACAGAAATAACCAAAATATAAGTTGTTATACTTTGAAATTGACGTAAACAGGGAAATGCATGTCCCCTGTTATAAACTGTTTAAGCAGTATGTCGGCTAGAATTTATTATATTGATATAATGTTTTTAATTATGTGATGCCTATGAGAAAGCGATGGATGGATGATGATAGTGATAGGAGGGAAGGGTAATAGATAGGAAGGGGAAAGTATAGTATCGCGTAATTCTAATAAAATTAAACCATAATAATAAACAATAATAGGAAACGCGAAATGTTATGATAGAATAAATCGGTCGCTGGGGGACCTCACAGTGAGTATAAATATATATAAGATTGGAGAAGAGACCGACGGTCGGGGGCCCCATGTCAGCTAACAGAGTAATAGAGTATGGCATCAGGCGCAGGCTCTAGACAGGTTGACGAGTTCAACACCGACGTCGACACCCAACAGCAGAAATCCAGACATCTTTGTTAAATCAAGTGTTACAAAAAGGACACCGCCACCAGGTCGAGAAACATCTATGATGAGGGAAACTACTGAATGGGCAGTGGAGATGGGGTCACAGGAAGATGAAATACAAGAGACGAATAAATTAATTAGCGTAAGATCACAAGAGGAAATCGAAAAAAGGAAAAGAGAAGAGGATTCCATGACCCCAGAAGTTAGAAAAAAAGGAAAGATTGAAGAAAATAATAGCGAAACGATAAGAACTACAATTGAAATAATAAGAGAAATAGAAAATATGATCAAAACTAAGAAGGGAATACCAAATGAAATAATGGGGAAAATTTCAGAAATGCAAGATATAATAATAAAACAAAATAATGAAATAATAAAACTAAAAGCACAGATGGAAGGAATATTTATGGAAAGAGAAAACAATAAAAAATCAATAGGTAGAGGAATAAAACAGAACGAAGTAGAAAGTGTTTGGAATAAAAATGGGAAAATGGAATCAATAAAAATAATAATTAGACCTGAACAAATAAGTAAAGATGGAAGTAGTGAAACTACTAAAAGGGAACTCATAAATTATATAAAACCTAATGAAAAAAATATACAGATAGATAGAATCACAAAAACCAGCAAACAAGCAATTATAATTGATGTTCCTAATGAAGAACAAGCAAATAAGATTGAACAAGAAATAAAGAATAAAAAAATTAAACTTAAAGTTGATAGACTGCAAAAAAGAAAACCAAAAATAATTATTTATGATGTAGATATAGAAACTAATAGAGAAGAATTTATAACAAAAATATATGAACAAAATTTAATAGATTAAATAGAAGGAGAAAACAAAACTGAAACAAGAAAATGCTTTGAAACAAAAAAACAAAATAATAGAAGAAACATTGTTATTGAAACAAGTACAAAAATATATCAAATAATCAAAAATAAAAACAATATATACTGTGATTGGGTGGCATATAGGTATAGAGACTTTATTTCCCCAATGAGATGTAGGAAATGTCTGAGATATGGACATACAGAGAAGAGATGCAGAGAAAGAGATGNCGTACAGAGAAGAGATGCAGAGACAGAGATGAGATATGTAGTAAATGCAGAACAACAGGACATGATATAAGAAAATGTGAAGAAAATGCAACAAAATGCATAAACTGTATTTGAAATAAAAAAGCCTGAACAAGAAACAAACCACTTAGCTACTGATAGAAATTGTCCTTGCCATATAATGGCATATGAAAGATTAAAGAAAGAAATAGATTTCTGTGACTGGCAATAACATTAATAACCTCCAAATTTATTAAAATATATGATGAGCCTCAATATTATACAAAATAACTTACAAAAATCTAGACTAGTTACAGTAGACTTCACAAATGAGTTAAAAGAAAAAGGGTACGACATAGCNAGGGTGCGACATAACACTGATCCAGGAACCATACTTATACTGTAATAAATACATAAATCTAGATAATAATTGGCAGATAATTAGGAAAGGAAATGAAAATGTATTGGCAATGTCAATAGTAAGTAAGAAATTTAAAACTTTAAATATACAGCACTTGACAACTAAAGAAATTGCAGTAGCAAGAATATCAATGAATAACGAGGAAATAACTCTGATATCTGTATATTTGCCCCCTAATAAAGACATAGAGCATATAATCGATCATTTAAATAAAATTATAAACAAATTGGATAATCGAAAGCTAATTATAGGTGGTGACTTTAATGCAAAGTCACACATATGGTACTCTAAAAAACAGGATAGTAGGGGAGAAATAGTTTTAAATTTGATTGAAAAGTACAATTGGACAATAGCTAACAGTGAAGGTAATTTATATACTTATGATTCGATACATGGACAAGAAAACATATATATTACATTAACTACAAAAGATTTACATAATAGACTAGAAAACTGGACAGTACAAAGTTGTATAAGCGACCATAACAAGATTTTATTTAAGATAACAATAGAACAGCAGGAAAACAAGATAAATAAAAGACTACATCAATACGTGAAAAAATGGGAGGATGTAAATGAAGAAATAAAGACAGCAATTAACAACCAAATACAACAAGAACAAACAATAGAAGAGGTAATAGATAAATTACAACAATTAATAGTTAATACATGTAAGAGTCAGACAAATATAAGAAATAATAATAACATGAAGCAATTTAAAAGAAATTGGTGGTAGGACTATAGTTTAACAATAATGAGAAGAAAAGTTAACAAAAAACATAGGAAATTCAGAGGAGGCTGTCAACGTACTGCAAAGTTAATTTGTAAAGAAGAATACAAAACAATCAGGAAGCAATACAAAAATCAAATTAAGATTAATATTTATAATAAATGGACCCAATTTATAAGGGAGGAAGCAAAAAAATCCCCTTGGAATACAGTTGATAAANTTCAAGAAGGAAATTTAAAAAAAAAGAACCACTAAGTAGTATTCAAATAGAAGATGATTATACAACTACTGTTAATGAAACATATCATAAATTAATAGAAAACCTTTTACCGAATATTAATCCACAGGATGATAAAACCGTTAATATAATTATAAACCTGGAAAAAGAAAATATAAATACAGAAGAAATTAGCATTGAAGAAATAGAAGCAGCAGTAAAGAGATGCAACCTAAAGAAAGCATCAGGTATCGATGAGATAACAATAGAAGTAATAATACAAATATGGGCGGAAATAAAAGAAACTCTGTTGGAATTAATTAATAAGTGATATAATGAAGGGAAATATCCCAGACCATGGAAAGTTGGAAAAATTATTTTTATATATAAAGGGAATAACAAACCAAAAACTGAGATAAATTCTTATAGACCGATATGTTTATTACCAGTATTGGGAAAAATTTATGAGAGAATTATATATAATAGAATACAACAACAAATAGAAATAATACTACATAATGATCAATATGGCTTCAGAAAAAACAGGATCAACAGAAATGGCAATTAATAAACTACTTAAAACAATAGCGAATATAAATGTATTTTAGGAATATCCATGGACATAAGTAATGCCTTCTCTACCTTAACCTGGCACGATATCAAAGCAAGTATAAATCAATTAAATATTGGATCAAAACCAAAAGAAATACTATGGGACTATTTATATGAAAGAGTAATCGTTATACAAGAAGATAATATAAATATNACTGTCGTCGCTTGGGGCCGCGGTGGTGCGGTGGATAGACGACATGCTAATTTCCCAAAAAAATTGTTTTTTATTTTTGAAAAATATTTTATTTCACGAATATTCCTTGTTAGTATTACCCAAACTTCCTGCTCTTACATTCCAAGTGAGGGGTTTTCTCAGAGTCTTCTCAAATTATATTCTTGGAGCCGAGGTGATGTGGTGGATAGGCGACTCGCTTCTCCGACAACATCAATTATCATAGTCATTTATGTTCTATGAGTACTCATAAGCATAGTTGACCATACCAAATGTTTTGAAATTAATAAAATCCAGTAAATCCATATCCAATCATTACAAAAATAATAGCGGAGAAACAAAGGAGCGTAGTTGGTCTCAGCCCTACAAATTGCAGAATTGTTATTTCTTATTGTCATACGGTTTATAGGAAATTCTACATTTTGTAATTTACAGTTTATTCTATTTCACGAACGAGTACACCTTTCTGATAGCCAGTGTCTAGTGATGTATCATAAACGATATGAACAACATTCCAACTAGAAGAACTAAAATCAGCCGATGCACGTCACCTTAATTGCATTAAATATAGCTCCTTGAAAGATTTTACAGACTAAAAAACGTAACATACTCTACTTCTAGATGCATGTCACCACTAATAACTGCCTCCTTCCAAACTCCTAATCTAATGTTCAACAATTTTCCGCCAACGTGACGTCATCGCATAGAAGAACTCGTGCTCCCGGCCGCGTTGCAGTCAGTGTAGAAGATTGGCCGGAAGTATAATGACGCAGGCTCCACACAGATGCGACTTCTTGTAGGGGTTGGGACTTCCTGTTTGCTCATTCTGCGCATTGAAGAGGTACCGGAATGTTGCCAGTTGAGTATGCATGTTACGGAGCATAGTCATGGCCGCCATTCCGGCTGTGGTACGGTAACATACTCCATGTGTGAAGGTTAGCATGAAGGAAATAGACGAATTGCTGTATTATACCAAGAAAACCAAAAAAGTTCGTATGGAAATAATGACAACAATCATAATTTTTTTTTCCATTATGTATTAAATGTTTGATAATATATTTTGGAACATTCTAAATAAACACTATTTTTTTTTTCGATATTTTAATTTAACTTTTACGTAAGAATGGTTACAATCCCAAACTGGTCAACAGACCCTTTTCTTTTAATTCTTAGTGCCTTACGGAAGCTTCACGAAGTGTCTCGCAAGTGCATATATTTTATTTTCAGCGTTACATGTACTGGGTGTTAATTATGAGACAGTTTTTACTGCCTTCAGCAAACACACCCTCTGCTTTTATTCTGCAGTTCTGGCCCACAAAGTTACTAGAGAAGGATCAAATATTTTGTCATGTACGTTCAAGCCACCACAAGTAACATAGGTTTCTCGTTAAATATCCCTAGCAATTTACAGTGTAACACTTGCAGGTTACATGAATGAATATATTTTGTGTGCACGATTTTGCCCAGTAGGGCGCTATCGTCACTTATACAATCCATCAAATAAAGTCATTCATTGCTACGAAATGTTTTGCGGACAATTTTATGTAAAATGCATTTCGAAATATTACCGAAATTCGTACTAGCACAACGTTAGAAGTGCTACTTCATCAGCAGATAATTAGATTTAAAAAAACCCGGCCGATGTTTTTTAAAACATTTAACTACATTTCTAAATACAATTTTTTTTTTTTTGCTAACATTATGTCATTACGTAACAAGATATTTGGTGCAAGCATTATGCACTAACATCGTGCCAGTGGAAGTAGGGGTCGGGGGGGGCTAACTAAGTTAAATTAACTGTATAATAATCATAAAAAAACACATAATAATAAAACTAAAAAATATATATATGCATATACAACCACATGTATATAAAAATTTCATTTTTATTTTAATTTTAAACTAATTACCTACAATAACGCACCGACCTGATAGTTTGATGCAGGTCGGGAAGAAGACGACTTGGGAAAGAGGGGCCATATTGGTATTGGGTTCAGAGACTGGTGCTAGGGGCCCCTCTAACTCCAATTTATTTATAAGGGTTTTATTACCCCAATGTCACAAACGCTGAAACGATGAATCGTACCCCGAGGGAGACCTGCATAGGACGCCTCGGGAGACTAGGGACTCACCGACACACTACATGCGAAATTAATTAGCACACTTGCAAACATTTCAACATGCTAGACATACATCACGACACAACATTCACTCGAGCCGGGTAGGCTGGAGGGGAGCTTCACTCCCCCGCCGAACACACGAAAACGTAATTTTACTTAAAAATAGGCAACACCAAATAACTCGCCTAAATAAGGACCCCGGTGCCCAAAGCCCTCCACATTACACTGCCCCTGTCGCCGACCCAATGATTTGAGAAAGTGCCAGGGTGCTTTTGCTTCACAAACACCTAGTGAGTTATGGGAGTTTCGGCTTCCGGTCTCACAACACTAAAAGTCATTCAGTGGCGTATGAGGGTTCGGTGGCACACTGCTCACCGAGTTGCGACGTTGCTCGCCAGAATGCGCTGCTGCGTTCCTGCCGCGCGCCGCTGCAGTGCAATGTTGACGTTAGGCCAACCATAAATTGCGTACAATTTTAATTTCGCCATTATTTTCTGTCGAGGGGTTTTTACGGTGTATATGCTGGTCCCCCCCCCCCATTTTTTTTGTTCAATTACATTACCATGGTAGGTTAACATGGCCATAAACGTGGTCATGTTTTCCCCAATCCTAGTAAAGCCGCGAGCATGTGCCATTGTAGTTAGAATATCTCCTGCATGCCTAGGAGTATGGGGCTTAGCCCTGAGACGCACTTAGGTCCCATCCCTACCCAGAACCTCCGACTCGCCTCGTAGTTTTAAGGTAGGTTAGAAAAAAGTTAGGTCAGCGTGAAGTAAGGATGTTTAGGTGGATCTTAAGGTGGCCGCCAGGTTGAAGTAATTTCGCACGTCCGAGGTCTAAAAGCGAGGGGGGGGGGCGCTAGGGGCGACCGAGACATGCGCATCGACTCTCTCATCGCCTCTAAGAGCAAAGCACTGAGCTGGCGTGCAGTCTTGCCGTCGATAACGCGCCTCTATGAGACTTTCAGCGGAGACCCTACCATTTTATGATGCAATAATAAAAATAAAGGTTTGATGCACGTCCCTATACCTTTTTTTAATGTTTTGTACCGGAATGTTCATGCCTAAAAATGACAGTGAAAACACCCGTTCGAGCCATTTACACTATCACAAAAACACGCTTGAGAGAGAAATGGAGAAACTGAAAAACGTACACAGACGCGTAACGTTTCTTAAATGCAATTCGTAAGCAGACCTCACTCAGACACGTTGGACGGCTTCTCAATAAAACGTTTTTTTTTGCTGGAACTGCACGCTGTTCGGCGGCGTACCTGGATTTATATATTACACCTGAACAGTTAAAAATAAAGAGCTGTAGATTATTCGAATTTCGCTCCTACATTTCGACATTCAAAATGAGTTTGTCAAAGCGTGTTGCAATTGCAGTGATAGCACTAGGCGTATGTGGCGAGTTCGCGAGAACAAAGAATGGGGGGAAAAAAAAAAAAAAAAGAGGAAAATGTGGGCCAAGAACTGGTAGTTAGGAAGATAAAAATTCACACATTAAAATTTACTCGACTGTATCACAGTCCTGACGTCTACAAAAACTACTTTAGGAAGTCTGATGGAAAAGTTAGTTGTTTTACCGTGGAAGCAGACATCTTCTGCAGTTCTACTACAAACAAGTCACAATGCCTCAAAACTTCCTCTTAGGAGGCACCGCAGCGTCAGAAAAAAAGGTTTTTTAAGACCACCCAGTAATACACAATATTTTTCACATTTCAACTTATTATTAACTGATGAAGCAGGATTGCTAACTTAAACCCTGCTTATACGGGTGCTTCAGAAGGAACACATTTTGCCAACGTAACGGGAATACGAGGATTGTTAATGCACTATAATAAAATTCTAAATGTGTTATTTTTAATTTTTTCAGACGATAATTTTTTTTTTCAAGGTTTGCGTTCAATTCCACTTGGTAGGTTATTTTTGGAAAAGAACGTTTACTCGTAATATATATTTCTTCTAAAATAATTTTGTAATTTCTTGCCATTTCATAAAATTTAAAAAAAAACTTTCTAACTTTTGAACCGGTTTAGCTACAAGTAATTCCACTTATAACATATCTTCCAAGTAGATTAAGGCAGAATTAACAGGAAGGTGGAACAGAAGAGATTATCAGACCGGCAGCACATTAACTGATATGTACGGACGGTCTTAAAGTTTTCCTGACATAGAAGGGGCCGCGGTGGCTGAGCGGTTAGACTGCTAGCCTCCCAACCAAGGCGCGCCGGGTTCAATCCCCGGCCGGGACACTCCCGGATTTTCGCAAGTGGGAATCGTGTCGGACGATGCCACCGGTGAGCGGGTTTTCTCGGGGATATCCCGCCTCCCCCCGTCTTTGCATTCCGGCACTGCTCCATACTCGCCTCATCGTCGGCTCTCCAGACCTCGTCGTTGGGAGCCGCCCAAATCACATAGTATTTTGGTCGCCTCGAACACCACACAGCAAACTGTGGGTCTAGTGTTGTTCTCTGCGCACTTTTCCTGCGCAGGCAGTGCAGAAGCGACAAGCAGCCCTGATTTACTGCTGGCGATATTTGCTCTTTCTGTTCGGCGTGATGTGCAAACGTTTAAACCAATTTATTTTCTGTTTATTTCCAGTGCCATGAACGAAAGTGAATACGTTTAAATTGAAGACGTATTTAGTGCGCCCCAAGTATAGTGGTAGCTGCTAATACCACATTTTCACTACATCACAACAAGATCACAGAATCGGAATTATTATTTTAAGTTCTACCTTACTCACACCCGAGACCTCGACCTATATGGTCAACCCCCACCACGACTACCCATATTTCTCGTCCGAACCTGGCTGCAACGGCCGTGTATACCCAACACCTTCAACAAACAAGAGAACTCCTTTCCTGAGGAGTGAGTATTGCACCTGATAATCAACAGAACAGATATGTAAACCAATAAAGTGCTATTTGTTTGGCCAAGAGAGAGTAATTTTAGCTTAGATTTTTAACGTTCGTCTTATCTACTGTTAATGGTTTAGAAAATTTATTTATAGAAATATTTTGTTTTTTCAGGTATTAAAAATAAGATTAGGAAAATACGCATATGAAGTAGCATTTTTTTTTAGGTTGAAAAAAAAAAAAGGTATTATGGTATACAGGCCTATTACTTGCGTGGTTTCACGAGAAAGAATGCAGCGGTTAATAAAAAGACGTACATTATGTGTAGTGTTTCAGGGAGGAAACTTTAGAGTCCACACGAAAGTTTTAAGACATGAGCACAGAAATTTTGGAGCGATACGTTGGCAAAACTGCATCGCGCCTTCTGTTGTGCGGCTTTTCCCTCCACAACTTCCAGACCTCGCAGCAAGCGCCCTGCTTTCCTTTCTCCGCCGCACCCTTTCATACATTTAATTAATAATTACAGCAGCGCCTCTCTTTCTGAACTAACTTCCCCCCTGCGTAATTAGCAGCCCGCATTCTTTGCGCGGGCTCTTATTATTTATTAAGAGGGAAACTTCAACGACGATGTTTATATTAAGGATGGCTCAAATTACTGTCTCCGGGAACCCGCCGTTTTCAGAAAAGACGTGGTTAATGACACCGGCGAACTTCTGCTCGTTGTTCCGTAACACAGTAAGCAACTTTTGGAGACTCCAGGCGAAAGTTTTCAAAACCCTCGAAATATAGAATGAATCAATTAGTGTCTCAGTTACATCGCATCAAAGAAAAAATTAAAAATAATCAAATACAGCTAGCCATAGAAAAACTGTAATTACCAAATGACGTGAAGAGTGCAGATTGCGACTATAGTCTATTGGTGGTGTCTCCACACTTTTTAATCAAACTTTTGGGAAATNAAATGCGTCATGTATCACAAGCGTTTTATACTTATGTTTACACAAAGGTACCTTACGTTTGTGTAAATTGAACCGATGCTTACATTTTATCTGTAAATTGTATTACTTCATTTATAATTAATACGAATAAAAACAGAGAAAAATAGGGACTTTTGTGATGCCTAGTAAGAAACTGTTATCATGCAAAATGTAATTAAAGTGAACGTGTACGAACGCTGTGCGTTGTCCCTTTTTGTGTAATTTTCTAGGCTTAGTTGAGCTTTGTTTGCACGAGGCGGAGGAATACCTTGAAAGTAGACCTTCAGCAGGGCTTCAGGAAAGTTTGGCGTAACTGTGGATTAACTATAAAGTTTCCATTTGCGAAGGAACAAAATGTTACAAAAATTTCTATAAAGAATCATACTTGCCAGTAATTTTATTTCTAATATAAATCCTTATTGAAATGCTTTTTCTATTCGTGTAAATTTAAAATAACTTGGCTTCATTTTCCTTCTTCGTTTTTCGCGCTAATTCTTGTGATAGCGTTTGAATTGTAAACACTTAAGCTCATGCGATATGGTAAATATTATAAATATTCTTTCGTGTTTTACAGATTTTCCTTTATAATAACATGTTAGGACAGCCGAGCACAGAATATGCTTTCTTTAATTTGCTATATACGAGTGTAGATTTACGTGGCGATGTTTTATTCGAAAGTCAGTAACACTTACGAATACGAAGCGCGCGAACAAGCGCCGCTTGACCATCCTAGGTCACATCATCGAGACACGGTTAACTGATTTACACATATTTCTAAATAAGAAGTAAATAAAACATCTAGCACGAATTATGTACGAATTATGAACGAAATGAGTATGAATTTCAATAAGAGAAAACGCAAACGCAATAAGACAAAAACCTGAAAACTAAAGTGAGAAATAAAAGACTCCTCAGTCATCTAGACCAATAAATAAAGTTAAAATATTTGTCTGTACAGTATCGTAACTCCTCGTTGGTTCCATCACGATTTCTCTTCGTGTATGCAGTAATTATTTCAAGCCCTAGAGAACATACGATTATTCGTTTTATGAATTATTTTTTGCATGAGTTTAATGGAGAAAACCGTTTCGCTAAATACGTGTTTAACGGGTGATTTCAATTCATCGTTGTGGCTTCGAACCACGCCACTTGCATTAGACGAAGTGAAAGGTATGGTGAAATAAAATAAAACATCGTTTTATGAAAATGGGCGCGCGTAACATATTTGTTATGCACGACATAGCACATTACACATAATACTCGTTAATATTTTGCCGCGATTGCGTTTAACCCTGTTATAATTCCGGGGGAAAGAACTGTAGTATTTGACCTCTTGTTATTAATAAGTGTTGGTTTATTTGGTTAAAAGGACGGCCTTAATTTGAATAAAAATTAAAACGAAGGCACAACCTGTCCAACGAAAAGACACAGTAAATTCAAGCACACAACTCGTGTCGCTTTTTTATTGTACGTAGCAAAGACAAACTTAAAAGATAGTGGTGGACATGCACACAAATAGGCCTACCGTAACTTTTATCCAGCTCATATTTCTATGCGTTGGTACTTACTGTTCTATAGGTTTATTTCATTCTTTATTTAAATTTATCTGAATGGGCTTAATATTTTGTTGGGGTTGTGGCAAATATTAAAATCACAGAAACGTAAGTACGTCGCACAACTATGTTTAAAACACCCAGAGCAAGATTATAACGGTGTGATAAACAGACGTGACTTACAAGCAATTAATTTCGTATTAAAACGGTCCACTGTTAAAACGCATAAATTTCACACGTCCGGTATTTGCAATCTCACACACACACACACACACACACACACACACACACACACACACACACACACACACACACACACACACACACACTGGTCCAACGTAACATAATGGCAACAATACTCTTTCACACACACAGCGGTCACGACGCACTTTAGAGTATATTTATTCCTGCCGTGGAAAAACAGATTTATCACGACATCGTAACTTGCCTATGTAGGTTTAAAAAACACTATGAGTACGAACTTGACGCTTCGTTCAGAAACACGTCATCTCATGTTAGCGTCGCCGGTCGCCACTTCTGCCAACTTCGGATTTGTAACCGTCCCGCCATCACATCTAAATGTATTATAATAAGTATTCAAACACTAAAATCTCGTTTCAGTTGTAAATTACAAATTCAAAAATCATTATTTTTGTGGTAATAAGTACAAAAAATGCTAAAATTGAAAACATGTATAATTTTCCTGCTACTACAGGCACTGCTAAACTTCCCGAGAGAGAGAGAGAGAGAGAGAGAGAGAGAGAGAGGGGNCAAGCTCCGCTCCACCTATTAAATTTTCTTCCTCGGAACTAAAAAAAAACACCATGTCACCTTGGCTTACCCACGGTAATTTGCGCTGATATTTTCAACTATAACAATGAAATATGTTGGTTATTAGCTGCGTGTCTGAGTGAGAAGACATTTTATACTCGACTGTACCAATCACAATAAAGTTGCCCTGAGACTAAACGCCCGTGATTTGCTGGCAGACACATAAATGCGTGCGAGTTAAAATCATCCAACCGCCATATTGGTTCTGAACTATAGCGTGTTTTGGAGTACTACTCGTCGTAGAAAATTCTCGCGAAAGAACATTTTAATACCTTACTTCAAGGGGCCGCGGAGGCTGAGTGGTTAGACTTCTCGCCTCCCACCAAGGCGAACCCGGGTTCAATCCCCGGCCGGTTCACTCCCGGATTTTCGCACGTGGGGAATCGTTCCGGACGATGCTGATGGTCGGCGGGTTTTCTCGGGGATCTTCCGTTTCCCCCCGCCCTTTTCATTCTCACCTTACTTCAAATATTAAATGAAAATACAGTTTTGTTCTACGTTATATCCGCAGTTTCGGCGTCTGTCCCAGTAACAGACCCGCGTGGCAGCGTTGGGGGGGAGCTATGACGTCAGAAGAGGCGGAGCAGGTAACTCGTCCATTCCGCCATCCGCACTCGGCAGTGGGAGCCGCCTGCGACGATCGATCTACTTCCGAACGGACGACGAGCGTAATTAACACGCGCTCTTAATTAGCTGCAACGCGATGCCGTGGAGGTGCTCAGCCTGTGTAAGGTGGTGAGGGGGTCGGGTGGGGAGGGGTTATCAGACTCCGATATCCGGTGTCGACCTCCCGCTCTTCTTCATCTGGAGACTGATTACTCCGGGGAGCCACGGCCCCACAAACAAGCCCGCTTCTCCTGTTTCACATTCCATCGGCTTCGTTTGCCGATCTTGATTGGCTGGGCCCTTTTTTTTTTTTAAACACGTTGTTTACCTGTCGTGATTGGTTCTTGGCTGCACGGTTCGTGGTTGCTGAAATTGCAGAGCGTGAAAAGGGGCGGGGGGAGAGAGAGAGAGCGAGAGAGAGATTAGGGTGACACTTAACCGGGAGGTCCCGAAATCAATCGCAGGATCAAGTTTTACAATCGTGTAATTTCTCGGTGTGCACTGCACTACTACGGAGTGTACTTCTCGCAGTGAACAGCGAACTGCGTGTAGTTTATTCACGGTTTATTCACACGCGTTGAATCAAACCATCGAAAAAATCACCCCATATATTACGCGTTTGATTGTTTCCTAAATATGTCACGTATAAAAAGCGTTTTATACCTGTTAACATTAAAAAACACCTTGTTTTTGGTTAAATTAAAATGTTATTTATATTTTATCAATAAATCAAAATATTTTATTCATAATTAATAAAAATAAAAACAGTGGGAAAATATGTGTGTTGTAATGCCTAGTAACAAATATTTCTTATGCGAAATTAGTAGATAGAAATAATTTCTTCCGAGGACAAAGGCTGGGGACTAAGGCGCCGAGGCACCACCGCCATCTTGGATTCCTTCATTTAGTGTCCTTGACATTGACCATCTTGTTTCCATTAGACATCTTGGTTCCGCCTGCCCTCTTTTTTCCATCCACTATCTTGTTTCTGTCCACCATTTTGTTTTCGGCTGCTATCTTGTTCCCAGCCACCATATTGTTCCCAGCCGCCATATTGTTTCCCAATTACTCACCTTCTCATCTGCCGCATGCACTCCACATGCAATAGTTCTCTCGTCATCCGCTAGAGTGCACCACCGATCCCTGCAATGTTGTTTATCGCTGCTGGGGTGTGCCACCCTATTAGTAACCTTCGTTCGACCTGGCCATCTTGTTTCCATTTGTCCTTCATTCAACTTTCGCCTTCTAGGGGCGCTGGTGTCGCTCTCGCTCGGCTGCCATGTTGGGTCATCCATCCTTCGGTTTGGAACTGCTCATCCGTGCTGAAGATGTCAGCAAAAAAACTGCAACAAATGGGTACGAATAACATTAATAATGTGGTCACGACATGTTAACAGCAACTATGCAAAACATTTGTTTTGGGGGCGATCTTAAAATTTAAAAAAAAATTGCACATTTGCAAACAAAGCTGCAGTATACAAAACTACCCTGCCAACAATAAACCCCTTAATATATTATCCCGGGTACGCACATTCACGTTTGACATGTTGCAGAATAATTTGAATCAGAGACGTTGCTATGTAAGTCCAGATGCTAGCGCCAATACATACAGCACCTTCACTTGGGCAATGCTATTGGTTACTGCTGACACGCCAGTTGTTTTAATAATTTGTTGTTTCTTGTGCCATGGATATACTGAAACTCTTTCCGTAGGTTCCAAAATGACACTCGTATAAAAAAAATCGTAAGTACATTTCGCACCACAAATTTATCATTTTGAGAAAAGGTTAATGTGTGCGTTAAGCGATTAACTATGTAGCAATATTGTGTAAAATAAAACTTTAAAAAATTTTGCTATCACAAGATGGTGGCCAGAAACCATATGGAGGGTGGAAACAAGATGGCGTACAGGAACAATACAGCTGACGAAAAACAAGATAACCGACAAAGGTCAAGGACACAACAAGGTGAAATCAATGAGCCTATATATATATATATATATATATATCACGAGTGTGTGCGCGTGTGTGTATGAAAATGGTAAATATAAAGAAGTTGTTGCATATTTCTAACATTAAAAAAAAATGTATAAACTGTTATTTGGTGATTACAGGTATGCCATCAGTAGCCCACGGCATAACTTTATGTTGTAATTTTTTTCATCTGTGCAGCTTAGTTACCATTTGTTATTATGGCTGCAACAAAACAGAAGAATTTTGTATTTGACATCACATTATTAAAACAATTATAAAGTGTAATTTCTCTTTATTCTAGGAGAAGGTCATTACATACAATACTTACGAATTGAACAATGTTTGGTTCAATTAAAAAACAATTATTTTCTTGTTGAGATCCGACACCTGGAATCCTTAGTCACAGTGTCTTGAATATGGGACGTTCCATATGAAGTGACTTTAATGGTTTGCACTGTACGAAAAACCAGTAAGTCGGTAAAATGTACCGGTCATCAAATGACACGGTTGGTAGAAGCCGCGACACTGTAGAGTCGTTTACCTACCTTTATTAACTGAATTACTTTTCGATACGTTTTAACTGTCTGCACACGAATCACGTAGGAACCGTGCCGATGTTAGTGAATTCTGAGTGGCCCGGTCAAATATGAGAACGCCTTNTCTGCACACGAATCACGTAGGAACCGTGCCGATGTTAGTGAATTCTGAGTGGCCCGGTCAAATATGAGAACGCCTTTTCGAGCAGAAAACAGCCAGTGGCAATAGACAAACTGCTGTCGGGTGCTTATACACTGAAGAGCCAAAAAAAACTGGTACACCTGCCTAATATCGCGTAGGGCCCCCCGCGAGCACGCAGAAGTGCCGCAAGACGACGTNTCTGCACACGAATCACGTAGGAACCGTGCCGATGTTAGTGAATTCTGAGTGGCCCGGTCAAATATGAGAACGCCTTCTCGAGCAGAAAACAGCCAGTGGCAATAGACAAACTGCTGTCGGGTGCTTATACACTGAAGAGCCAAAAAAAACTGGTACACCTGCCTAATATCGCGTAAGGCCCCCCGCGAGCACGCAGAAGTGCCGCAAGACGACGTGGCATGGACTCGACTAATGTCTGAAGGTATGCAGGAGGCATTGAAATCTGCGCCAATTTGAGAAAGGGTTGCACTTCTGTCACGTTTAATGATTCTCGTCAGTCGTCGTTCGTCCCGTTCTTTCACGATTTTTTTTCCGGCCGCAGCGATGTCGAAGATGTGATGTTTTACCGGGATTCCCGATATTCACGGTACACTCGCGAAGTGGTCGTACGCGAACATCCAAATGTTATCGCTACCTCGGAGATGATATGTCACCATCTCTCGTGCGCAAACTATAACACCACGTTCAAACTCATTTAAATCTCGATAGCCTGCCATTGTAGCAGCAGTAACCGATATAGCTGCCGACCGCATCGCGTTACTCTGATTGGTTCCATGCCTCTGTTATTTGCATACGCACGCCTATGCCAGTTTTTTTTGGCTCTTCAGTGTAGTATTGAAGTCTACCGCGTACTCATATATTTTTTTTTTTTCGCGAAAGCCCGCTAGCTCTATGTATTCAAATCTGATTCTCGTCCCNCTAGCTCTATGTATTCAAATCTGATTCTCGTCCCGTTCTCGTCCTGCAGGCACCACACGCCAATATGACCCCTACGCACTCCGGCTCTATGTAGCGCGTCTGACCGCGAACAGCGTTGTGATGGACGCGCCACACGACCGCGCGCGCAGCCACTCTATTTCCGCTCGGCCGGAAGTCGTGCGGGGGACGAGCATGGCGCTTCCATTTCGCGGCGCGGCGCACTCAGCAACCCCACTGTTTTTAATTTTTTATCGCTTCGCCCTTGTCCGCCGCCACCCCAGTTGAGCGGCGATACCGCTGTTTCGCACGGCAGAGAATGGCGTGTGGCCACTACACTATGACGCAGCTAAATGAGGAAAATTACTTGCCTCCGAAAACTTACACAGTATATAAAAAAAACCTCTCTTACTTGTTGAAAATAATTCTTTCGGGTTAGATTCCCGGCGACGTCGCTCCAGAATTTTCTCGCGTGGGAATCGTGCCGGGCAATGCCGGGGTTTTCTCGGGGCTCTCCCGTTACCCCGTTCCTTTCATTCCAGCGCTGCTCCACGCTCACGTCACTTCACCCTCACCGGCTGTCAAGACCTCGATGTTAAGAGACGTCCAAATCTCTCCGCTTCACTTATTGGGATGCTGACACCTCGCCGTTGTATTGACTGGCAGCTGTAAGTAATGAACGTTGTACGGTACAGTGTATTGTACGATGCGTTGCGGACCAACAAGACGATGGAAAGTGGGAATACAGAGATTAACAGAACTTGCGTTAACACTGCGGTGAATTTACCCTTGCTAAAATCGAGCTCGTCTTGAACTTCTGCAGTTCTCTACCCGCACTCAAAAGTGTCAAAGCCATAAAATCCAAAACCAGTTTTTTTTTTCTGTAAAGACTTCAGCATAAACTTTTCCTCTTTTAAATTCCCGTTAGTACTTCGTTCCCTCCCGTATGTCTTTCTTATACTTCAATTTTCATCCCCCGAGTTTCCATTGAAACGATTCTCCGACTTTCTTTCTCCGAATAGTGCCAGTTTTTTTTTTTTTCTCGCTCTCGCTAAATTGAGGCAAACTCCGCCCATAAGGTTTGAAATATGCAGACGCCAGACCCAACTTCTTGTTGAGTTTATTTATTTTACTCTCAGCTCATCGGCTTTCTCTCCCATCTCCCGCTGTTTGTCTTTGGCTACGTCTTTCTCCTGCACAGATTGCTACAGCATTACGAGCCGATCCGAGCGTGAATTGGTCCATGTTGGATGCTGAGTGGATACTTATTTCAAAAGAAGCGCGAAGCAGAACTCTCCGGAGGGTAATTTCTAGCCAAATGGCTTGTGAAATCGTGTATAATAAAAAGGAAAAGCATTAGACTGGTTAATGTTTGAAATGCCTGCCACAGATATCGCTAAATTATTACAGCGGCGGAAGTTAAATGTCATCCATCCAGAGAGGAAAAATTGTTACTATTCAAATGATATCTCCCCGTATTCTCATTTCTATGGAACGAGAATTTCATTGAACCCACGAATCGGCATGAGCGTTCAATACGATTTACTTTACGTTATACACAGCGTTATTCTGGAAAAAAACTTTACGTTTTCGGTTTTTGTCTTTACGGTGTGCATTCCCGTATATTAACTGTACATTTTCGACTGTAAACGTTGAGTCGTTCAGTCGCAGTGTTCACGGTTGTGAACACGTTGCACATAAATGATACTAATGACTGGTATCGTATTTGACAAGGCATCACTGCCCAGTCTTCCTTCTGGCTAATCTGATTTGTGGAATTTTGTACCTCTTTGACGTGAATGAATGATGTCAGTATCGTCGGGCACACAGCGTGTTGTTCAATGGCTGCAGGTGTGAAAATGTCACACATTCACACAAGCGCCTGTTTTAAGAAACCTGTACCACGGTTGCTGTTCCACGAGAAACCACATGGAATGCCTGCTGACGTCGTGGACGTGGAGTTCTACCTGCGTGCGAGTGCCACGTCGTACTAGCTCGCGCTGTCGCTGACCAAGGTGGAATGACAGAGCATGAAGTCAAGATGGCAGGGTGGAGCGAAGGCGACTAAGGTGAGATGGAATGATAGAGCACGAGGAATTGGAATTCAAGATGACAGGGCGGGGAAAAAGCTACCACGGTGAGGTGGAATGATCGAACGTGGAGTGGAATGAAGGTGACTAAGGAAAATTCTAAACATCATGGTGACATATGGGGTGGCAACATCATAGTGGTGGTGACGTAATCCACGATGGCGGGGTTGAACGAAGGTGAGTAATTGGGAAAGAAGATAGCGGCATAAAACAATATGGTGGATGCCAAAGCCGGCAAGCCGGACCCTGGACCCTGTCCCAGAAGCGGCATAATCCCTCTACTACAAGATAAAATTCAATTATACGTTCCCCTATTTTTTTTCTTTAATAATATCAAGTGTATTAACTGAGAAAAAATTGTGAAAATTTTCAAATGTCACATTTTTAAAGCTTACCTATGCAGTTTTCTTGAGCGAGAAAAGTAGGCCTACAACTATACAGGCGTAGTTTAATATGCGGGCATTCATCGCTTGTAGTAAAGTCGCACTGTTACAGATCTAATTTGCACCGTACAGCATCACNAGTTTAATATGCGGGCATTCATCGCTTGTAGTAAAGTCGCACTGTTACAGATCTAATTTGCACCGTACAGCATCACTACGGAAACACTGCACGCCTTGCGCATAGGAGCGATAAGGTGCTAGTGGTGCATGTTAATGTCGCCTAATCGCTCCCTGCTAGACATTGAAAACGCAGCTACATACTCCTCTTAAAGGTGTTGAAAAAAAATATATATATTATGATTGTACCAAACATTGTTCAACTTATACGCTTTTGTGTGATGCAATTTTCCTCGAATAAAANAGTTTAATATGCGGGCATTCATCGCTTGTAGTAAAGTCGCACTGTTACAGATCTAATTTGCACCGTACAGCATCACGACGGAAACACTGCACGCCTTGCGCATAGGAGCGATAAGGTGCTAGTGGTGCATGTTAATGTCGCCTAATCGCTCCCTGCTAGACATTGAAAACGCAGCTACATACTCCTCTTAAAGGTGTTGAAAAAATATATATATATTATGATTGTACCAAACATTGTTCAACTTATACGCTTTTGTGTGATGCAATTTTCCTCGAATAAAATTTTTTTTTTACACTTTATAATTTTTTGAATAATTTTATGTCGATTCCAAAATGTTTGTGTTGTACTGTAGCCATAATAACACGTACCAACTACGTTGAAAATATATGAAAAAAATTTCCATCTACTGTAGACTAACTCCATGGGCTACCACTTGAGAGACATGTACTCACCAAATAACAGTTAGTGCATTAAACATTTTTTTAAGTATGCAAAAATGTTTTTATATTTAACATTTTTTCAGTAGCCTACGGCATTAGTTTACATCACAACTCTTCATTTTTACAACTTAGTATTTGTTATTATGGTTGCAGCAAAACAAACAAATTTTGGGTTTGACATCAAATTATTCAAAAAATTATTAATTGTAATTTTTGTTATTCTATGGAAAGGACATTACGTGCAAGTTGAACAATGTTTTGTACCATAATTACTTGTTTGGTATCTAACATCCCCAACCATTTCATGCTCTGCATAGACAATAAATTGTCTACATGTTGCACAAGAAGGTTATACACTAAGGAGCCAAAAAAACTGGTATAGGCGTGCGTATGCAAATAAAAGAGGTATGGAAACAATCTGAATAACGAGATGCAGTCGGCAGCTAGATCGGTTACTGCTGCTACAATGGCAGGTTATCAAGATTTAAGTGAGTTTGAACGTGGTGTTATAATCGGCGCACGAGAGATGGGACATAGCATCTCCGAGGTAGCGATAACATGCGACACCCCACACGTCGAGAGTTGCTACCGAGTGGCTCCAGGAACACTCTTCTGACTTTAGACACTTACATTGGCCACCTAAATCACCAGACATGAACATTATTGAGCATATCTGGGATGCCGTGCAATGTGCTGTTCACAAGAGATCTCCACCACCTCGCACTCCTATGGATTTATGGACCGCCCTGCAGGATTCATGGTGTGAATTGCCTCCTGCATACCTTCAGGCATTAGTCGAGATCATGCCACGTCGTCTTGCACTTCTGCGTGCTCGCGGGGGCCCTACGCGATGTTGCACAATAATAGGCAGGTGTACCAGTTTTTTTGGCTCTTCAGTGTATTTGACTGGTACTGAACAAGAGGCTCGGTGACCACTGATCTATGATTGGAATAACCGATTCGCAAAACGCGTTACTACTCTGCGTTACGGCTGGTTCACACCACTATCACCGAAACACAAAACCTACAGCTTAATTGGCTGCGATAACGAAACAAGTTCTTTGCCGCGGTGGCTGAGCGGTTGGACTGCTCGCATTTCCACGAAGGGGAACCGGGTTCAATCCCCGGCCGCGTCACTCCCGGATTTTCGCAAGTGGGAATCGTGCCGGACGACGCCGCTGGTCGGCGGGGTTTTCTCGGTGGTCTCCCGTTTCCCCTTGCCCTTGCATTCCGGCGCTGCTCCATACTCACCTCGCTTCGCCCTCGTCGGCTCTCGAGAGCTCGTTAAGAGCCGTCCAAATCTCTCCACTCCATTTTACCAACTTAGTTACAGCATGAGTCAAAAACATTTCGTAATTGCAACACCAGGAAACCTTAAATTAACGTATGAACGAAAAGGTTAAACGGAAACTGCAACAGTTGAACGAGCAAGAGCCAACGTAATTTCTGCTGAGGAGTCGTGTTTACCGGCGCACGCCTGCTCGCAGGAACGGTGGCAGTTGGTTGAGACAACGGCTACTGGAGCGCGCCACAGGCGGAAGGAAGACCGCCATCGAACCGTCGT
Organism: Clitarchus hookeri; assembly: GCA_002778355.1. Lineage (NCBI taxonomy): Eukaryota > Metazoa > Arthropoda > Insecta > Phasmatodea > Phasmatidae > Clitarchus > Clitarchus hookeri. The sequence continues at coordinate 214,988 of NQII01003745.1, read as the reverse complement.
GTCGGGGTGCTCCGTCAAGCGGCAACTTAATTAGCAGCGGAGTTCCAGCGCTTGTTAACTCAGCGGCGCCCGCCCGCCCAGGTAACTAATTATAACATCCTTAATTGCTTAAAAAAATGCCGGCGACTGCTGTATCGCGGAGGGAGTAACACTGTTTCCCTAAACTCCTTCTTTAATTAGGCCCTTATTTATCCCGAGCCAGTTCGAAGAGCAACGTCTGCAAATTCGTGCAACGTCCGGGAGAGCGCGAGTCAACATTTGTCTCCTCCGCGCTTTGCCGAGCTTCGCGATTCGAGGGTTCAAACTGTTCACTTCTTCGCGTTTATAAACGAGACGATTTTCCAGCAGTGAAGTTTGTTTGCGTACCCTACCATACACTTGCAACCCGCACGCACAACACGCAAGTATAGTCGTGATAACGAATGAAAACTTTATTTCAGGAGCAAAAAAAAAACGATAAGTCAGTTTTAAATATTGTTAAAGAAAATTGCCTATACCGACAACCGACATAATCTTGCTGTGCTAACACGTTATGGAAGTGTCTCTCTCTTTATACATACAAGGTGATTTTTTTTGACTACATGTAGAAATTCAAACCACGGTATCTGTGAGTTAACATAAATTTTAGTAGCAAAATGTTCGGAAAATTCATCTTGTGTTTTTATTTGAAATTGAAGTTAGCAGAACGGGCGCCCGGTAGTCCGCAACTTCACATACCTGCGTGCACTGCAAGTTGCATATAACGAAGGCGAACGGAACTGGCACGCCATGCGGAGAGCGTCTGCACTAAAGACACCATAGACTCGAGGTACGTGAGCGCCGCTAGTGGTTGCTTGTTAGTACACGTGCGTCACACCACATGAACAATGCGAGATTAGCGACTCAGTAGCAAAGGCCGCCAGAAGTGATTGCAGTTTATTTACAACGACACACGAACATCAGTATCGGCGGCGACGAAAGGTCTTCCTTCATATATTTTCATGGTGGCTTTTTTTGAACGAATCAGTTAAATGTATAAACAAACAGTCTTTAATTTAGCCAGATTCTTGTTATTGCACTACGTCGTGTAACTGCTTGCTGTAATCTACCTGTTTCGACAGATTATTAGCAGTGTTGTGCAAATTAACAAGAAAATCGCCCCTGGTACTTTTCATTTAGGCCAACAGTTGCCATTAAAGCAGCTAGATACCTCCCGTCTTGAACTAAAATATCTAACTTAGCAATCATCTTTAAAAACCTGATATAAAAAAAACAGATATTCAAGGTTCGATATGAAAAATCGAAGCTTCCTGTGGCATGCGAGACTAAGCCGAATTTCTGAAAGCGTACGATTTCATTTAGATCGATTTTTCTCGTGTGAGGCATAGATTAATACGTAGTAAGTTAACAATCGATTATGGCTACATATGTAACAAAAGTATATAAGATTCTAAAGGAATATTGACTTTTAACGCCTTCGAAAAGGCCTGCTCCAGCAAGTGCAGTTACCAACACTTAAAAAAAAAATCTAAGCGGCAGTCTACTATAATCCCCAACGTTTGTTGCCTTCAAAACTTCTCTGTAATGATAATTAATTAGGACTATCACACAACGAAATGCTGTTAAACGTTTGACCACAGACACTGCGCACAGNACCGAGCGTTACACTTTTTCATAAGTGACTCCCAGCCGCAACCTAATTTAAGACGTTGTCACGTCAAAAAATCTAAGCGGCAGTCTACTATAATCCCCAACGTTTGTTGCCTTCAAAACTTANGTCAAAAAATCTAAGCGGCAGTCTACTATAATCCCCAACGTTTGTTGCCTTCAAAACTTATCTGTAATGATAATTAATTAGGACTATCACACAACGAAATGCTGTTAAACGTTTGACCACAGACACTGCGCACAGGTGTTATTCCCACTCGAGCACCACCTCTACTTACTGCTGGATGCTTTGCCGACGTGGAATTTCTCGTAGAGGCCCGACCACACTCGGCGCAGCAATATCTAATACACTCTGGGTTCTTTACACAACTGCTGCGTTCGTGACCACGCATATCGCGACTATGCTTAGATATTTTCTAACATGAACAGGAAAAACATCGACGGAGACCCAACTCGTAGGGAGCCACCCCCTCCCCCATCCACCAATATAGTCCGTCGGTCTTGGCTGAGCACTAAGAAGCGCTCGGCGGGGACATACGGGACCTACCAGTGATGGTGGCGAGTCGCTGGCCCAGGATGAAGGCTGACGTCGGGGATGCTTCCAAGGTGTCCGATGCATTCCAATCCATTCCTCACGCATCCGCGGTCGGCAGCCCGCAGAACCCAGCAGTGAGGTTCGCTGCCATGGTCACGCCGTACTCGCAGAAGACCCCTCGCCTTCGCTGGTCCCAAGAGGCGGGCAGATCCCGGCGAGAGAGCAGTCAGGAGCACGATGTTCATCCCACGACAGCTTGGCTCGTCCATCCTAACCCAGGCATGGTCAGCACTATATACACTGAAGAACCAAAAAAACTGGTGCACCTGCCTAATATCGTGTAGGGCCCCCGCGAGNTAACTTATACACTGAAGAACCAAAAAAACTGGTGCACCTGCCTAATATCGTGTAGGGCCCCCGCGAGCACGCAGAAGTGCCGCAAGACGACGTGGCATGGACTCGACTAATGTCTGAAGGTATGTATGAGGCAATCCACACCATGAACCCTTCAGGGCAGTCCACAAATCCAATCTGCGCCAATTTGAGAAAGAGTTGCACGTCTGTCACGTTTAACGATTCTCGTCAGTCGTCGTTTGTCCCGTTCTTTCACGATCTTTTTTCCGGCCGCAGCGATGTCGAAGATGTGATGTTTTTACCGAATTCCCGATATTCACGGCACACTCGTGAAATGGTCGTACGCGAACATCCAAATGTTACGTTACCTCGGAGATGCCATTTCCCATCTCTCGTGCGCCGACTATAACACCACGTTCAAACTCACTTAAATCTTGATAACCTGCCATTGTAGCAGCAGTAACCGATCCAGCTGCCGACCGCATCGCGTTACTCTGATTGGTTCCACACCTCTGTTATTTGCATGCGCACGCCTATAATAGTTTTTTTTTTTTTTTTTGCTCTTCAGGGTATATAAAAAAAATCTACAGAACGAACCCTAGCGATACAATCAATTACCAACATAACTAATTTATTTTTCATTTCCGGTCACGCTTGTCAATCACAACATATCTGGTAAAGGTATAGAGAGCGCCCATACGCTGAAGTTCATTTTCAAGAAGTTGAATAGCGTAGAATAGTGGCGCTCTTAGGAAGTTACTGCCACCATAGCGGGTCGAAACAGGAGACAGTAGTCGATGCACGTCACGTCGAGTGCGGACGTATGCAGGTCTCCCCTTTTTCCCCAATAGAAATATAGATGATCCCAAAAATTATGAATAAAGTTTCACACACTCCCTAATTTTAAGATAATAATAAGAATATAAAATTAATTAAAAATAGCCCTTACACAGAAACTTTAAAAGCCATGGCCTCTGGATTTTTCTCTTTTTGCTTTTGAACTAAATAACCTTAAATTCTAACTTTAACTTTAATCCAAAATATAAATTAAACCAGTGTTTAATTCGGTATGGCTTACAAAATAGAAATAGATAAGATTTAAAAAAAAAAAGGCAAGCCTTCCGCATTTAAGAGGGTTCAGACCCCGCCATATTGATTATTTTATTTTCGACTACTACCCGCAAACGTGGATATTGAATGGATTTTTTTCGAACGACATGACATAGGGTATAACTTAATGTGTTTTCTGAAATCTGTTCTGTTCGAACTGCCGTAGATATTATGACCTCTGTAGTCGCTCCCACAAAATATTCAATTATTTTTACCTCGGCTGTTACAAGTTAGAAAATATCAAATGCGGAGAAGCTGCAACAATTCAAGATCATTATGGAAGGTATTATTCATGCTTTGTCGTGCCAAAAATTGTAATACACCTCCTGAAATCCAATTTTTAGTGGAAAATCTATAAAAATAATTCGACAGGGACTGACCCTCCCTTAACCTCGTCGTCTGCGTTGTCGACGGTGCTCGCCGTGGCGAAGAGCCCACCTGCTATGTCGACTTCCGGCACGACGAAGGTCGTCACAAGGTAATGTGCCGGCGGCTTCGTATTTCACATGCCCCAAACGTAAAATAAACTGTGATGTCGGGCAGACAGCGTTCAAATGAGGGGGGGGGGGTGCTGCATGAGATAAGCGTGTCTCAACACCATAAACTAAAGAAAGATAATCTTTAGTCCATGGCTCACACATAAGTACATGGCTAGAAATAAAGCTACATTAAAAACAAAAAAAAAAAATGTACTGCTTTGCTCTCTACCTGATAATTTATTCCACTAGAAGATAAAAAAACTAAAAGGAGGAAGTATTATTTTTTAAATATATATTCAGATTCACATGCACTATAGAAAAACAATTTAGAAGGAATTCAAACAGATGATTTTTAAACATATTTGTATCCTTTGGAATTATTATTTTTACATTGTTTGGTAATATATTACATAACCTAATTCCCATATTGTTTATGGTGTAGGCTTTATTTACAGTCTTAAGATGTAAATAGCTTTTTATTATATTATCATATTTGTGTACTTCAGTATTTGTGCAATATTTATCTCTATTCTTGTGCATATAAGGAATTGTTTTATAAATATACACACATGACACTGGGAGAACCCATTACTCCCTGAATACATTTTTACAGCTGTTGTAGTGAGTAGATTAGATGATGGATAGTGATACTAATTGCAGTGTAGTTAGTCCCAGACGTTGGGGTGCCAGAAATGCTGTAGTGTTTGCGTGCGTATATAGTGGTTTTTTTTATCGCTGTTGTGGCAAATATAAATATAATCAGTGTAGGCAATAGAAAACATTTACGTTTTGAATGTGTGAAATTCTGTCGGGCGTGCGAGTGATGATTGAACAGAATTCCTACCGTGCCGCTTGCTTTCTCTGTGAGCGTGGCGTCTAGCAGAGAGGATAACGACGCCTCGTTAGTCGGCGTCCCTTTGACTGATGCGGCGTGAGAAAATATGCTTAAGCTGGCACTTGTGGTTCAGAAACGTTAAAAGTGCTCATTGAGAACACAGGTAAGTGGACACTGAATGAGTTTTATGGCATTGAAGAGATAAACTTCGACAAATTTAACTCTGTGACACATTTATCCTTTGCATTAGCATATCAAAACACTAGACAAAATTCCATACAATTTGTATGAAAAACAAGGAAACAAAACACGCAAATCACTCAAATTCTACACGAATCATAACACATAAGTGTAAGAAATATAAATTTTATTAACTGAAAATATTACGTGCAAATAGGCATTCATAATTAATCATAAAAATCGTCAGTTCAGTGTTAAATCAACAAAAAATCAAGGTAAATTGCAGTCAAAATAAATTATATTCAGTTGGAAAGAAATATAATACTAAATAACCTCTTTAAATCTCAGCAAACAAAAAAACGGTTTACGTGAGTAAAACTAGAACTGGCTCTTAAGTTTTCTCATCTTAAATGTTCGCAGAGGTGACTCAGCTTCAGAAGACAACAAATTCTCTCTACTAGCTTGTGGCACTGTTCGTAGAAAATTAAAACACCCTCCTCATAATTTCAGATAAAAAAAAAAAAGGTCCACTATCACTTTCTTAAAGTTCAATTAATTTAGAGATTCCAAAATTAAACTACGAAAAGTTTGCAGCATTCAAGCGTAAAATGATGTCAATGAATATTACCCAGCCTCTGTAGGTCATACTTAATATGCTGGTGGAGACGGCTGCCGAAGTTCTTGAAAACACTCAGAACTAATTACTATACGGCTCACGCCTCTTCTTTCGTGTCCCGCATATTTACGGTAACTTGGTGCCTCTCTAACACCATGCCTGCTCTTGCGATGGGCGGTAATATCAAAATTATATGCAAATCTTGCAGACAAAATTTTACTAATCAGCTCATCGTGGCGCCTGAGGAGAGAGTAATTAATCACCGGGGTCTACACGATGACGCTAATTACACGGTACATTCCTCAAATACGTCACTTCCTACTACGTCACAGTTTAATCAAACCTGTAATTAATACCTTTCCCCGTGGCCAAAACTGCTGGATAAAACCAGGTAGAAATGGAAAGAGAGAAACGAAGATACAATTAAAATTAACACTGCCAAATATATCTAAGCTGAGTTCTCGGATAACAAATAAAATAAATAGAACCGTCAAGACGTGATCAGTAAACAAACCAAAAATAACGTAAATATAATTTAGAGGCGATATCCCGAATATTACGAATCTAGCTATACCTGAGGACAGGGCTTTAAAATAAATAAATAATTACGGTTCCAAAACAAACAAACATACAACCCAAAGAAAATCAAAACACAAACAAAAGCTTTAAATGCTGAAATCGTTACACTGTCAGTCGGTGATAAGTGCTGAATTATGCGTAATGTCTTTTGTTTTTGTGCTACGAAAACAGTTTGTTGGTTGGGTTTGTATACCATTTCAGGGAGATTTCCCAGTAATTTCTTGTATGACTGCACCTTAACGGGGATGAATCCCCGCCATCTTGGATTTTCCCCATTTTTCGCTATAACTCACATTTAAGTTTGAATTAACAAAATTTTTTGCACGACACAGCATACATAATAGCTTCTCAAGCTTTATTAAGTTGTTAGGTTTTCGCTGTCTTTATTAATTTTTAACTAGTAACCGCTGGCAAGAAGTAAGCGATTTTTTCCTTGCATGCCAATACAGCAGTTAAACTAACCGCTGTATTCAAGCAACGATAACTTCAGAAATTGTACAAAGGAATGTCGCGTGTCGTGTAGTTCCGTGAAATTCAATACAGAATCTATAATGCAGGTTTTTCTGCGAAAATACTAAGAAATCCAAGATGGCGGGGACTTATCCCCCTCCAAAATACGTTCGACGACGGTGGCGCTTGGAGAGGGCAGGCTGGAACTACATCGTTCTCAGTTTGAAGCGGGCGTGCTCAGGATGAAGCCACACGAGCACAGAGTGCTTGGTAATACAGAGGTGAAACTCCAACCACACACGCCAGCAAAATGATGCCCTTAGCCGGCAACATTTCGAAACGCTGCTGTTCGCCAATCAGTGCCCTGGTAACTAAATTCGCTAGCCGGGCATCACGGCCAATAAGGAAAGACCTCCAACCACGCAGTAGCCAATCACACACACAAGGCCCGCCTAATAGCGTCACGCAGCTAATCAGAGAATGGGTACGCACAGATCAAAGGAACCTCCGTCTTTGCACGTATCTACTCTTGTGATACGTTAGAGCCCTCCGAGTTCAACAACCTCTGTTCCTTCATTCATACACAATAGACTTTAAAGTTTTCATGGAACTTTAATACTTAACGCAACTTCGTAACCCGGGAGGAACGACCGTCCCTCTCCCTTAGGCTCTGTAACGCCCCATAAGTCACCGTTATTAATTTTAAGGCGCCCGTCTACCTGGAACTTTTTCCCACGTCTAGGCCGAGAAGCGCGGGAGCGATAAGGGCGACACTGCCACGCGCATCAAGTACGCCATCGCCGCTAAGCGCAAGGCTCTGAACTGGCGTGCAGTGTTCTCGTCGTGCTGCGTGTGCCTATGGGACTTTCAGCGGTGGCCATATTATTTTATTAGTGGGAAGTCTTTAGGAAGATTCAGTGCAGGCCCCTATAGTAGTTTTGTATGTATCTGATGCGTGCATTTTGAGCTACAGCGCCTTGGAAAGGCCGTTTTTAGCGGTTTTGGAGGACTCTGAATTGATGTTTCTAACGTGCGTGATATTTTGAAAGTACTTAACAGCTCTCGTCTGAAGTGTGTGTTCTTTTCGTAGATCAGCAAGTTGGACGCACGCTTAATAGTTTCGTTGAAAAACGTGTATTTGGAACACTCTGCAACGCAGTTCAAGCGCCAGGTAGACGGGCGCCTTAAGTTGCAGCACCGCGCTTCCTTTGTGCTGTGTAAGCCAACAACGGGTAGGGATGGACATCGATGGTTAAGTGTCGATGATTATCGGAAATCGATGTTTAACAGTCGATGTCTGGATATTTGAGAGCAAAATAATGTTATAGTCCTTGCCCTGTCTTAAAATTAACGTTCGTCTCGACTATGGTGGTGTATGCATTTATTCATTTTAGTTACAATATTTTCTTGCAGAGCAATATTTCAATATTTCGTCTTTCTGTGTTGGTGAAACTGTCGAGAATGTCATCAGTTTTCTGAACTTGGATGTATAAGCAAGTTGACGATTATTTTTTACCGTGGTTTCAGAGCTCGAATCTTCAAGGATATTTTGCAAGCATCCTTTTATTGTAGTTTTTGTTTAGTGTTTGCGTGATGTACGGAATTATAATTAGTATTCGAACAAGTATGTTTTAATGACATGTTTTTCTCGGTGTTTGTTTTGAAAATAAAAACATGCCTCCGAAAAGTAATTGATGGAAACGTTTTGTCTACAATAACGATAAAACAGCAACATGCCGTCATTGTGGTTAAAAAAAAAAAAAAATCAAAACTAGTGTAAACACGACAACCTTAATTTTTTTTAACGCCGATGCCTACCGATGTTTTGATACAAAACCAAAACATGGATGTTTTGAGGTCGGTATTATCATTACATCGATGTTTCCCTTTCGATATATCATTGATATCAAATATCGATGTTTTTCTTTCGATGGCCATACCTACCAACGGACTTCATGTGCCCTAAGGTTTATTCTATTCAGGTTGGGAAGCTCAATGCTCTTAATTTGCAACTAAATATTTTCGCCGCCAGGCTGCACTGGTGTCGCATAAGTACCAAAATTTTCCGTTTTGCGCGGAAGTAAATCGGATAATTTCAATTTTCATCAAATAAATGTAGTCGAATAAACTTCCTAGTTGTATTGTGTTAGATTCTACGTAAAGAATAAAATTTGTTCTTTGCACTAGAGTGGAAGTTTAACGAAATGTATTCTTCACATATTGTTAAATATTCTATCGTAAATTGGATTTAGCAAAACGTGGGCTAACGCAGTTACTTTATTTAAATGCCGCAATTGAATCGAATAAATATAAGTGAAATGTTAAAAATATAATTTTTAAGGCTTTCCCTCGCAGTTTCCTTAGGAGAAAGGAGAAACGTACAAAGTTCCTTTGGATGACACGGCTACATTTGTTTCGCACTTTGGATTCGTGACATTGTCCCAATGAATCAGGCTTGCTTGTGGACGCCCAGTGCCAAACACAGCTGTATGCCTATTGTAGACACCACTGGGCGGCATGAATGATACACTAGTTCGACGCCGGGCAGCGTCCTGCCTTCCGGAACGTTTGCCACGCCGCACGTCCACCGCATCAACCGGCACCAGTGTGCCCTCGGCGCACAGTGCAGTGTAGTGTAGTGCGAGAGCAGGAGAGTGCAGAGTAGTGCCGCGCAACTTCCCCCAGGGGCCATCCTTTCCTGGCCGAGCGTTACGACGGACTCGGCACACTTATTTATACGGTAATTTAAGAGCAAATAATTAAAAGCAAAAGAAAGACACACCAGGCATGTGGACGCTTCAGTACTTTAATTACGTTTATTTTAAAATTCACGTATCTTCCACGTCAGTTGTTTCACCCTCATTTCATGCCGTCCAAAATTTAAATTGTATTTGTTCATGTGCAACGTAATATTACGTTATTTGCAAAGGTTCGTCTCCACATGTTTGTGCAGGTGTTTTAGTTCAGCGGAAAGTAGTGCAGGGCGAGCCACGTGCCGCCATGGTCCACGCCTCGCGAGCTCGCCGGGAGTCAGTCGGCGTCGAGCGTCTCAAGGGGTCGACACGCACCGCGTCGTCGCCCTCCGGGTGCTTCCACGTTTCCGCGCCGATCATCTTCAGCTGCGGCAGTCTGACGTAACTTACTGGAATCTGTTCTTTTCTGCGCCCGGAGATGCCACCCCTTCTTCCCCAGGTCATCTTAACACACCATTAATCCATTGTTGTGCACCTTCGCAGTTTTGCTTATCTGGCGTGCCGCAGATCCAGAACCCGCGTAAAGATTTCACCTAGAGTGATGTCAAGTTATGTGCAAGAATAATTACACGAAAGTTTTCAGACTTCGTGTTTTTTTCATTTCAAGCACTGCCTTCTGTCGCTTCGGGGCCCGGGTCCCCATACAACCCGCTTTCACCGTAATTTCACGTAATCTACCTTAACCATCATGCTCGACACCGAACTTTAACCATGAGATCCATCATCATCAGCAATGGACACCGCCTGCCGACGGCGTCTGGCGTCTAGTCTGGTATCCAACTGCAAAACTCAACTGACAATGTCTTTCACCGTCCCTCAAAACTTCCGTTAACCCAATACCACCCAGCCAACATGCGTTAAATTGACTCCCAACTTTGTGGTGAATTCTTATTCCAGTTATCTGATGTCCTACGCAATTTAACGGGCGGTAAATTGGCGCCCTTCCGTGGAGCAATTTCCTGCTGAAAACACTCGTCGTTCAACGTTTTTCATACGCAATTTAACCGACGTCAAGTTATACAGAATAATGTTAATACTTAAAATTTTGGCTGAGGCAAATATATCAATTCGAGCCAAACACTATCTTCTACACAGAAATATAATATGAAATTTCTCAATTTACCGCCAGCTTAAAAGTGACCTCTTTGGAACACCAATAATACCTCTGAAACTGAAATTATGACACGAAAACGAAGAATCTCTGCATAACAGGTGAAGCTACTTCCCTAAAAAAAATTTACATTCCGTTCACTTACTTTGTTTTCTGAATAAACATGGCATGTTACATGTCCGTTCAGCAACACAAGAGAAACACTGTATTTACAACAAAAACTTAATAATACACAAACTTTTAAAAGCTGCGATATCATGTACTATTGTTTTCAAAATATTTAAAAATTATCAAATCTTGAATGTAACACTGTAACGATAATAGAATAATGCGTTACGATACCGAAAACACGTTGTTGCAACACATTAAATAAGTATAGCCGACAAGCAGTGTTGCCAGTTGTCAGGTGGTACAAAACGAAAATCCCTACCAAGCAAGTAAAAAATCCCCTTTTCCTTTGAAAAATTCCTCAATATATATATATAACACATACACATACATAGTCGTACAGNGGTACAAAACGAAAATCCCTACCAAGCAAGTAAAAAATCCCCTTTTCCTTTGAAAAATTCCTCAATATATATATATATAACACATACACATACATAGTCGTACAGATAGTTTTTTATTGTCAAAACAGCAAGGATAAATTATGCTACCAATAAGCATTGGTAAACATTTTGAAATCATGATTTGCACCATATCCATAGAATATAATGGCAAATTGTGGAATAGACACAAAATTAATTCATTGAAATACATTAACGATAGAACATAAAATGCCCATCCTCACTTTCATGTTTACCGCACATATCGAAATAAAAAAATCCACTCTAACACTGCTTCACCGGCACTCGCAATCAGCTGCTATGCCGCGACAACTGAATTTGTTTTTTATTCTTTCATGGTAATGATAACCTAATATTGAAGCAGTATCCATCTGAAATACAAAACCACTACTTTATGAAACTGTTGTTTTTTTCTCTTTTCTATTTTTTTTGTTTGTTTTTAACAGAAAATCCCTAAATCCCTTTTCGAGCGGAAAAACTCTACACAGAGGGATTAATCAGGTGTAGACCTGACAACAATGCCGACAAGACGCACCTGCCATCTATCGGGCTGTTAACACACTTTCCGAACCACGTGGTCACAGACGACTTAGTGATGGGCAAAATTGAATTATTCTCGAAATCGATTTATATTCTAATAGTCTTGTCAGAAATCGAATCAATAATTGGGACTCCGAATATTCGGTTTTCTTCTCCATTTGCATCTTAATCGAAAGGAATGAACGTTTATGCTGCAACAAGATGACATTTCGAAAGTACTTTTTCGAAGCGAGTTAATTAATAGCCTATTTGGCTGAAGTTATGACACTTCTGTTCATAAGAAGTTATATTATTTATTTGTATTTGAAAAAGGTAACGTTTGAAGTTCTCGATCATTTTTCGCCCTAATGTGTATTCCGGAACTGTCCTAAACCTTTGGAACCGAGACAGAATGCTCTTTATGTTAATTTATATATATTCACAATTGGTTCTCAATTCAATGATAAATAAATTTTCTCAAATATTTTTATTGCCATTCACGAAAAGTTACAAAAATGACAACAATTGCTAAAATTTATTTTCAGAATCCGAATTATTGCGGTACCTGCCATTCACTTCCCCGATATTCGAATGAACATTCGCATAAGTGAAACGAATGAACATATTCGCAAGAGTGAAGTGAATCATTCTTCAATTAACAAAGTGAATGTTGGGTGAAACTTGGCTTCGCTTAAATACAATATTGGACATAAACTGTGTTTAAAGTAAAAAAAATGTGAAGAGAAAATTTTAAATCTTTATAAAAAAAAATGGGAAGAAATTAAATTATTAATTGCTACTAACTTAAAAAAAAAAAAAACGTACATATTATAGTGGACCAGTGCCATCTGTTTTCGAGAAGGAGAACTACAAACCGAATGATTCATTCGAATACCACAGACAAAAATCGAGAATTCAATTATACTGCAACAATCGCCGGCTTGTGCCCGGATTACCCCGCACTGCTGTCCGAGACGTCTCGCGTGCCTTCGGCAAGGAAAAAATATACAGCAGAGTGGGCACAGACCTTCTGACCCCAACGCAGCGAGGAAAAATATTGTCCATGCCTAAAGTAAGGGGACACTATTCGCAGCCTAGTGATACAGGACTCGGTAAACAAATAAGTTACGTGCACATTTAGATTATGAAATAAAGATGCATAAACGAGCATTTAATAGCCGGGACATGTTAAGTTTTGTTTGGGAGGGCATTAGCTCCTGGTATCAGTGAACAAAACATGCAATAAAAAGCTTGCATAATTCTCTCATAATAAAGCAGGCCAAGAGGTATAACTGCATTTCGAGAGCAAGTTCCATCAACCAGCTTTTCTATCAGTGTTTTCAGAACATAAAAACAAAGTACATTTTCCAAGTGAACTGATGCACTGAATTCTTAATTGTATGTAGGTAAAAAGTACATGGTTACAACTAAAAAGTCTTGTCTCTTGGCGCAAAAAAAAATTTATTTATGCAATATTAAACTGACGTGTACTTACATTATGCTTAACTTGTTACCAAATAGCTACGGAAAATGATAGCGTCTGTAAATATTCGACGTGCCCTGGAGGTCGGAGTCAATACCAAAACCTGCAGTCAGTGGCGATGACGTGCCACCAAGCAAACCTCACTTCTCGCAGTCGCAGAAGTCGATGAGCAAAAACTTGGGGCTCGGGCGCACGTATTACCAGGTCTAGCATAAAGGTTGATGAACCTCTGAAATTTCCTGTCTCCTTAGTATTCCGAGTGTGACTTGGTGTTTTCCAGTCGATTGTAACGGCTCCGTACATGGCACGCCCTATACAGTAGAACAGTCCAACTGCTGGAAGGAAGAGTTTGTTTTCCACACTTATGTTTGAAAAGAGTTGCAATGACCCTGAACATATATGGATTGTATAGAAATTACTGCACTCAGGAAAAATTTTTTTCAGTGTAATTTACAATTGAAACATAAACATATGCACTCTGAGGAAATACATGAGTTTTAACATACTGTTTGCATTCGGTCATAGAGAACACACATCAATTTTATTTCAATATTTCAGAAAAACGTGTGTTTATATTTTTTCTTCTTTCAAAAATGGTTTCTTTTTTTTTAAATATAAATACTGACAATAAATAACTAAATAAATAGTAAACAACTCATGGATACATAAAATTTTATGCCAGTATCACGAAACTTTTAAAAATTCTTAAAATATTTGTTTCTTTAGGATTTCCAAGTTTGTTATGTCTATTATTGTTTAGTACAAAATAGAGCTGCTGCAAGAATTTCATCTGCGTCTCACCAGGTTGCATGTCAAAAAAAAAAACACATCCTCTCACAAATGGAGCTACAAGCTTCCAGTTAAATGATCGGACTGTTCTCAGCATGCATATAGGTCAACTGCAACATGCCTACGTATGTATATTTATTTGCTACTTATTTATAAAAACTATTTATTTATTTATTTATTCTGTTTTAATAACTTCATCTAATTGTATTTGAGTACCAGAGCAGCATCTCGTTTAATTTTACTATGACCACATTTCTATATGTTTACAAAATGTATCAATTATCTGTACTTTCCTACATTTAAAAGGCGACATTCGTGCACCAAATTCCTGTCATTTTGATCCGAACTTGGCAGTGTTTAGGAAAAAAAATAGTATTTTTAACTTTTTACACTTTAAAAAAGGTGACAGAAAACACGTGTGCGCATGCACACATACATGTATATCCAAACATGCACATTATCCACAAGAAATGTGTGCGTGCGCATCCACTTGTACCGCCCTGTTAGTGCTTTGTGTTGTCCGATTTCTTTTAAAAATGTAGTCAATAGCCTAGCGACCTATTCCTGCCATATTTTAAACTTTTTGTGTTGGTAGATCAGTGTACAGCAAAAATCAGTCCAGTATAATCCTCTTTTGTTTCTCAAAACATTTGAGCACCGAGATTCATGATCAATGTGCAATGTTATTTCTGGCCTGGGAATTACATGCAGCTATTTTAAATTACTTCACAGACTTTTAATTACAGTATTGCAACACCTAGATGGCTGGAAAAATCAGTTCTTACGGCAAAATCCCAAAAAAAGGTGAACCGTCGTAGTGTTGAACCAAAATGACTACTAGAGCATGGGCAAGCTAGAATCTGACCATGACGTAAAATTGCCCAGCTGAGTAATGGCACCACTGCAATGCTGCTCCTCTGAATTCCTTTACGCGAAACACTTACTTGTAACTGCACCTGTTGTTAAAACATGCTAACAATGTAAAACACCAGAGAAATTTTCACAATTTTAGTAACACGCATAATTACAAATGGATAAAAATACATGTATGGTACAGAAAAGTAATAAACTACATTTCATCCACGTTTACGAAACGCTCATCTATGACGGCGCTGGTACGAATTGTTTCCAAGCTCCATCATGCTATTGTGATGCAAGGTACTTAAACAAAACACCAAAGAATTCTCCGGCTTCTGTAGTCTTGCATAATCTGTCACTGGAGTTTGAAATACATGGAGCAGCCACCAAGTGAAGCAGCTGATATGGCCACAGGACAGTAAATATTAACTGTAATATATATATTCCAGTGTAACCATTACTTTATTATTCATTACCACAGCCTTACATAAATGTACCAACAACTTTATACAACAAGAACAAGAATCTCAAAAGAGTAACGGTTGTACTTGCAGTGGTGAAACGTCAACTCAGAAGCGGTAACGTCTTCAGATGTCCTCTGCGATGGGGTAGAAAGAGGGGGGGAAGAGTTATTGGCACCCTTCTCAAGACGTTTTTGCTACTCTCGTAAATATAATTTTGGTGCGATCAAAGTTTGTGGGTGTCCACGTACTCTCATTCTGACACCCTTAACTAAATTTAGGAAGGGGCAACGTACAACTAACCCCCCTTCCTCCCCTAGTTAAACCACTGGGCACGTATAGAAAAAAACAAAATATCCACTCATTAAAATTTTTTTCTCATTACATCTGGAATGCCATAACGGATTTACATGTTAGGTACTTTTAAAGTAAGGAATTTACAGTTCAATATTTAACATATTAAATAAAAAAATTACCACCTCCCATTTTCTACACCTTCTGGAACGTACGCAACAAATACAAACACTTTTCATATTAACATAAGGAAAGAACCAACACTCGTACAGAGTTATTGCTAGCTCCGTATCATATCAGGTACACTATGTTTGAAATACACAATTCTTGAACTCTTCCTTTACAATACAAATCTACGCTGAAACTTCGTACTCTGCACACTTTGGACACAAAATTTTGATTGGCAATCAGAATGACACTTTAGATGACAGCCTACGTAATACGTGAGATGCATTACTTAAGTGTTTGAAGCATACTTTTACATCTGAAATTACTGCACATTTTTGCTACGCACCAGTTTACTTTACGAACAAAAAAACAGAACACAATTTTCAATACAGCTCATACATTGCGAACATTATCTCCAAACCCTTGACGAGTGACGTCGGGTGACTGACAACGTCGTCACAGTCGGGCAAAGCAGTCGGAGACAAGGGCTATATAACTGGATTGACTTTACTGGCTGCTAACCGGTTTGGTGTGGGATTAGCGACCCTTCGCACTACTGGTTTGCACACAGCCACTAGTTTACCTGTATTGGGCGTGGCCCGGGGTAGCTCCTGACTCGGCCGCTGTTGCTGCCGGCTGGAACTCGTGCCCAGTCCGTGGGCGAAGGTAGGACTGTGGCTGGTGGTGCTAACTGGAGCCCGCGGTGGGCTGTTGGTCCTACTGGGTCTGAACCAAGGGCTGTCTATTCCCAGTGGTAGTGGAAGTCTGGTGGTTTTGTAGGGTGTCTGAAAGAGGGAGTTGGAGGCAAGACCTTTCCAGTTGGCGGTCGGATTGAGCTCCTTCCCTAGGGGTTAAACTGCAGAGAACAGTTGGCATTGGGAGTGGTCGGGGCCTCGGTCCCGGCGCTCGAAGAAGCCCTGACGAGTAGGAGGGTCGCGGCGGTGAGCGCAAAAGGGCAGTGGCGTAAGCCTGCCTGGAGCCGCCATCGGTGCAGATCTTGGTGGTAGTAGAAAATTTTTTGCAGTTCACGCTAGGCTCAGAAGCAGTAGCTGTCCTCATCTCTCTCCACTTTGCACCACTACTATGGGTGTATGGCATAGAGGGAGGAACTAAGGTCTGCCACGCTAAGGAAGAGCAGGTGACGAATATCCCTAGCCAGATGTAAAGCCAGCCTGGCTGGGCCACTCAGATTCAGTCCAATTATTACGTCTGGCGAAAATAATGCGGTGGATGGAGACTAGGCTGACCAGAATGTCAAGTCACATCGTGGGTGTGGGCCAAAAAAGGGTCAGACCTCCAGAACCAGTCTTATCACTTCTTCCGACGGAAATAGCGACGCGGTGGACTGAGTGAATTGGCTGGGCTGGCTGACTAGCCGTCTTGTGGATTGAGTTTCTAGTGGTTGTGGCTCTACCGTACGTGCGCACCAGATACCTTTGCGTACCTGATCCACAGATGGGTGGCCGTCTAATGTATGTGTTTGAGATGTACGTGTGCCCGGTTAAGGGTACCCGCAGTTCTACTATAGGTTCGGCAGAGAGGGTTTCAGTGACGCGGTCTCCTGCTTTCCCTTAGTGGGTCGACGTCTACTAGGGATAAAGTCACTATCACCCTATAAATAAATACTCAGAGGTTAGGTAATATCACGTGTTTATTACCGTGAAGAATAGACAAGGTGGCGCGTACCAACTCCTAACTATCAATGAACTGTAACGGAAGTAAACTACGGTAAAAGCAGGTGAAGAGGACCTGGGTCTAAACTAGACAAGGGCAGATGCGGCTAGGTAGCTACAATACTAACTGACCCTAACTAACACTAGTGCTGTTGTCCAGAAGGGACTCTGGTGGCACTACCAGTGGGGTAGTGAGTGTTAAGGGGGACTGAATACTTCTTCGAGGGTTGAAGGTCTGGAAGATGTCTTGAAGGTAGCAGTGGTCCTTCGTGAGGAAGGCGGTAGTAGCAGAGAGCTCCAGTACACGAGGTGGTGGAGCGAGCTGCTGAGTATCCACTGACGAGACGGGGGTTGTGCGCTCGTCTATATGGACGGCTGGCTGCGGGCCCTTAATCTTCCTTCGGCCGTTCGGGTATCTTCGGGCTGGAGCTCCTCCCTTAGTGGCGAAGGCCGCTATCTCTCGGGGGGGAGATTGGAAGAGAGGTTTTCC
>NQII01003745.1:123604-192054 GCA_002778355.1 Clitarchus hookeri | reverse complement strand
ATTATTAAAAAATAGTACCAGAGTTATTTTATTCTTCCATCTCAGCAACTCTGACAAAGAAGCTACGTGATATTTGTTTCTTACATCGTCAACTGTCCACATTATCGACAGGAAAGTAGAGTTCTCAGCCATTGACTGCTAAGCATGTTGTACAAAACTATATTACTGCCACATTTACAAATTGTTTTAGCAAGTGCTGCCAACACGTGTTCATACACAGGCAGGTTACGAACAAGCTGATGGCGGGCACTGCAAATGGTGTAATTTACTGTGACGCAGTTACGAAAGTTGGTGGTACTACCTTTCATCCAACTATCGAAACATGGCCTTTGGACAGAGACAGAGTACAATCATATCTTAAGCAGTGCCCCTGTGCTTGTCTCGGACTGTTGGAGACGAAGGAGCGTGGGATGACTGCAGGAGGAGGACCAGGTAGGTTGTGCGGGGTCACGCCAGCGAGGGCTGCTCCTCCAGGAGCTGCGCCCACGCCCGTCGCACCTGCCGGCGGGTGAAGTCGACGGACCAGGCGGGGCTGAGCACCACGTGCGATCGAGACACGACCTCTACGTTGGAGGGTTGCGACGCCAGCCTCTGGCGAGCTTCCTCCTCAGTCAGGCTGTTGCGCTCCTGTAGCCGCCGCACCGCCTGGGCACCCGACCACAGCTTGCTCATTTCCAAACACCTTTCGTGTCTCAAATTTACCAAGATGTTCAGAAAGGTGTGAAACATTTTGAATTTTATTTTTAATGACTTGGGTTGCAGAAAATAACTGTCACAATTATTGTTGTGTTGTGAGGCATTGCTATAAAAGCAAATGTCAGTTAATGTAATTCTACATGAAAACAATTTACACCAAACAATTTCGAAGGGGTTGTAATTTCGAGGGTTTGTTATTTTGATGGGTAGTTATTTCAAAGGGGTAAAAAAGGTTGTTATTTCGAGAGGGTCGCTATTTCAGAGGTCTTGGAAGTGAGAGTTACTGTAGTTTACTTATGGTTTTGTTATCAGCACGCTTTTATTTTGAATTCTTGCATATGAAATGTGAAAAATCATGATTAGGGACAAGATTTCATGGTTATATTTTTAGCCCAATTTTGTTTTGTAAATCTAAGGTTTCGGTATTATTGTATTTATTCTTGTAAATGTTCTATAAAGTTAACAAAAATGCATATTTAAACACTTATTCATTTAAAATTGGTAGTGGGTACCATTTAAAAAAATATGCAATCAAGAATAAGCATTTTATTTAAAATTAAAATAACAAACACAAAATCACATTTCAGGAATCAAATATTTTTTTGTACACACAAAGTCTCTAGACCATGTGAATTCCCTTTGGCCAGTATGTTACAAGTATATTTGTTAGGAGTAATATTTGTAGTTTTACTGATAAAATAGAGTATTTTAGTTTTATTTAGTGTCTGAACTAAGTTTTGGTGTTATGCGATATATTAACATGCATTTAGGTGTAATTTTTCATTTTGGTTTTATCAGCTATTTCTATTAACCATATACCTATTCTTGTCTCAAATCATGACACTGTATATAAAAGTTTGCCAACCACAATTCTCATAAAAAAATTGCTGGGAATCATTAAAGTTTTTGGTTATGCCCGATGTCAAAGAAGAAGGGAGAAAGTCTTTGATTCGATTTTCCAAAGCTTTGCACACCCTTAGAAATTTCCAACCTTTTAATGCATTCACTTAATAAAAAAAAAAAGGAAAACAGCATTGCCTCATAAAATGTGATTATAATAAAACATTCAGAACTTATTATTCCTAAAACAGCCTACAGTAAGAGCAGTTCAATTCTTTACTCGGAAGGCTATTTCTCACACAGAATATTCATATTTGGTTTCCAATAGTTTTTAAACAAATTTATTCGGCAACTAATGAGAATGTTTTAGCTGCACAGAAAATCTGCTACTTTAACTCATACTGCAGGTTTAAATTTCCAGGATAAGTTACTAGTTTCCCTAACTTTTCCAGGTTTTTAAGGTTTTCCAGACCCGCAGAAAACATGAATTTGCAGTATGACGTAGGGAAGAGTAAAGAGGCATCGTAGTGGGTCAGTAAGTGTAGTAAGTATGGAATGGGTGGTACCTCTTGCGGGGGCACGATGCAGCCCCAGATCTCGTGGCAGTGGGCGTCCCAACCGGCCCGCAGCAAAACTGCAGCGTCCAGGACCACGACGCGGTGCCCCGTCTTACATAGCCGCTCGCACTCCTCCCGGGCCGCCTGCAGCAGTGCCGGCCACACCAGCCCGTTCAGACGCTCCAGAAGACCCTGCGGCACGCACCGAACCACGCTGCTTCGTTCCCGTGTCTCCCACATCAACAACGCCCTGGACCTCACGACCGGTGTGTGTCTGTCAAGAGAGCCCCAGATAACGGACTGCCCCGCCGCTCATCCCGTTCTATCACCGATGAATTCCCTTGCAGGATTCATTACTCCACATCACTGTAGCAGTATTCGAACATCCTGGCCTTGCCTTAAAGGCGTAGGCTCTTCCTGGTAAACTGAGCACTTTTGAAAGCCCTGTTTAAAATATACTTTCACATACACTGCGTATTCTTCCACCATACGTTATATTAACATTGCCATGAGACAGATCACTTTAAACATACGTCGGTCACGTGGAACTGTGAAATTGTAAGAAAAGTAAATATTTCACAATTTTTAAAATTCTTACACTAAGTTACAAGCATTTAAAGAAAAATCAGAAAGCAAAATAAATAACATTAGTATTCACAAATTCAATGTTCATCAGACATGGAACTACTTTCCCTCCATATATACATATTAGCACTACTTTCACTAAAAATCCTATAGTAAATACCTTCAAGATAAAAAAACGTACATCTGACACAACATTTTACCACACTTGCCATTTTCCTCCTTAGTTGGTTTCACAGTAGAAATAAGTACAACCTGCTAAACTGCACGCTTTCCACATTAAACGAGTACAACCTGACACAGCACTTTACCACAAGATACTGAATCCTTCGCCGCTTTCACAGTAAAAGTAAGTAAGAACGACATCCATTCAATGCACCCTCCATGAAGGCACGTTCCTCACTTACGAGCATGTACAAGGCTGTAGCGGGCTGAGGGACGCGCCATCCTTCCCTACCTGGCTGAAGGTTGGCTGAGATACGACCAGTTACATTTTTCTAAAAGGAGACAAGAAACACAAGTATTCACGTGCCGGTACTCGCATGCAGACACACGTACACAGAGCCTGACGAAAGCATTATCTACGCAGATGAGCGGCAGCAACGTTTCGCTGGCTCGGCCGACTTCTCCAGGCGGCGAGTGATGACCGCAGTGTGCCATCAATCAATGTTGTGAATCTGCATGGAAAATGTGTGCCTAGCTGTGAATACCACCACGGTGCTCCGAGTGCGAGGATCTCAGAGTGTTGGCAGGGTGGATAATGGTGCATGGGAATGTACACTTGAGCTCGGGTTTGGCCGACTGTCGTGTTAGTCTGAATTTAGCCACGGTGATCGGGCGTATCTCGACCCCCCCCTGACCATTGAGGGGGGCCCTCCCCATAACTAATGGCCTAGCGGCTGGTGCTTGGATGATGCTAAACAAAGCTATTATGTTATCCTTGAGTACCATCCTATATAATAATGTAAATAATGTAATTAGTAGCCAATTCCTGCCATATCTTAAGGCAATAAGAGGTGCGGGTGGAGAAGATAAGTACCAACCTTACAACCACCGAGGTTCCTGGGTCCACAGTTGTGATGACAATGACACTACATAATGGATAAGACTGTGGACGTAGGAACTGGGAAAGGGCTGAACAGAAGTGACAGATTAAAGATGGTGGTCATAGAAGCTTGGTTTCTATAGGTAACTCGCTGATGGCCGGGTTGTGTCAAGCATACACAACTCGCAGCAACCTAACAACACCCAAGGACCTTGGAGAACCTTATTCGCATAGGAAATTACTGATGAAATAATTCAGAACTAATCAAAACTACCTTAAATTTTGCTAACTGAAACTATTCACCTGATTATGCTTTGCTCCACGGCAACTTAGGACAAAAGCATTATGATTTCTATGAATTGCCTTAATCATACATACCTACATGGAGTATTTAAATATTATAACAGGCAAAATTTTTTTTAGATAAAAACTTAGATAATTAAAAAAAAAAAAAGGGGGGGGGAGGGAAGTAGGCACTAAGGAATTATAATTTGCAAAAAGATGCGAGGAAGGCAGGGGGAACTGCTACTCACCTTGTCGCCAAAGACGAGCGCTCCAAGAGCCCTGCGGTCGATCTCGCTATCTGGCCTCAGGATGCCTTCGCCGAAGGTGTCGACCAGCGTGCGGTGAAGATCCTTCCCCTTGGCGTACAGGCTGTGAGCCAGTGTGTCGCACTCCACAACGCCTGCCCCCAGCTCCCTCAAGTATGCGGCCAGCGAGGACTTCCCACTCGCTGTGCCCCCCGTCAACCCTATGACGTACGGCCGTGCTGGCAGGTCCGGGCGCGGCTGAACACAACCAGCCCATTACATCACACTATTTTTATCTACATGCACTTCCATCATTAACTTTTTTTTGTTCTAAAATTTTGGGACTGAGAGAATGTAACACTTAACAATTTGAAGGAAAATGCTGCTCTACAATAGAGGTTATGGATATCAAGGTACTGTTATTTTAGGCAAGGTCTGTTTCCTGTCTTTTATCTTGAGCCATAGTGTCTGGGGGCATCCCCATTGTTAGGCACGAATTATCATTTACAGAACCTCTTTATCTGTGACATATGATTCTAACTGCTGTATTCTGAATAGAATTTAAAAGATTTCAGTTGCGTCAACGGAATTTCTGCAAGACATAAGAAATAATTCACTTAACTGACAGAGCTGATATTCTTTCCTTAGATTGTAAATCATCACCATTATTATTTTTTTTTAAATTATGTTTTTCCCATTTCTGAAACTTGGTAAACCTCTTTCCCTTCTTTTCCTCTGTGCTTTTCCGAACATCGTGACTATTCAAGTTCCAACAGCCAACATATACCTCTTTATTCAACAACTTGTAAAAATAGCCCCATCGTTATCTCTGCACCAGGGGTATCAATTTTATATTATATTGTATTGAAATTGTTATATACATATATTATACAAAAAAGAAAAAAATAATAAAGACAGGTGAAATACGGCATGTAAATGTTTGTTAGGTTTGTACGAAACATCACGTGCAGGGAATGTAGCAGGCCCTGCAAAAGTGGACATGCAGAGGGGCGACACTCACGGACGGAGTCCTGAGGCGAGTGCCGAGCAGTTTCTGGCGGCAACTGCTGGAACTCAGCTTCTTCTCTACGTCGTCCTCGGCCGAGCCGCCCGCCTCGAGCAGCTGTATCGTGTGGATGTCCAGCGGTGGCAGGCCGACGCTCGCCCGCTTCTCGTTCACCTTCAGGCCCCCGCGATACGTCTCCGCGCTCACCACGATCATCTGCAACACACGTCCACCCTTCACTGCCCACAAGCTGACGTATCGCCATGCAAATACTATTGGTAGACCTGCTCGGTCTCCTCTCTGCCCACTGTGCATAGTTACAAAGCTACACGCAACTGCCGACATATCTACCAACCTAATGAATGGCAATGTTCACGAATAAATAATGCCACTTGGGAATCACACAAATGTGCTTTATTCTGTTTTGTTTTGTAGTATAGTTAGCAGAGTGCAGCAAGAGAACAAAAATGTTCATTTTTAACGATTACGAAAGAAAATACTAGGTATATACTTTCCAATATTTGGGCTAAACTTACTTCCAAAGCCACCCCATCCTACAATAGCAATTTTTTGTGATATTATTGCCTTTTTAAATATTTTAATCCAGAATTTCCCTGAACTTCATAGCCCTCCTCACAATGGGATTGTTTAAGACGTTGATCAAATACACAAATGTGCGTAACCATAACTGAACCACAAGCTCTGTAGAGTTTACAAATACAATTTTTAACTACCCCTCCTCCACCCTTAATTTTTTCTAAAAGTTACAGAGGTGAATAGTTACACAACTATGAATCTCCTTCAGCAATCATTCTATTTCACATGGAGACTGAAATTTACATGGAATTTATTTCCTGATAATAGGAGAATGGAGCGGGGTAGGATGGAGGAGACCGGAGTGGGGTACGCAGTATACAGGATGATTCTAAAATCATGGGACAAACATTGAGGGGTGGTAGAGCTCACTAAAACAAACAGTTATTGTATAGGAATATATGGGCGGAAGTGACGCGTTGAGGCACAAACACAAAAACATAACACATTAACGGAAACATAAAATGTTCATTAGCAGCATACTTAACGAGTAATCCCGTTCAGAAAATGTTAAAACAGTTGCTGGAAATGCATCCACCAACAGTCACGCATGCTTGGCGACCTCTACATACGGCGTGATTGGCTGACAATGGTGGCGTGCGTGAAATACCCGGCGTATTTGAATCTGTTCGCCAATCACTCCACCGATGCTACCAAGCTTGCATTACTGTCAGTAGCAGCAATTATGAGCAATTATTATAAACATTGCTGTAAAAAGGCATT
Source organism: Clitarchus hookeri (assembly GCA_002778355.1). Classification (NCBI taxonomy): domain Eukaryota; kingdom Metazoa; phylum Arthropoda; class Insecta; order Phasmatodea; family Phasmatidae; genus Clitarchus; species Clitarchus hookeri. The sequence goes on along the minus strand of NQII01003745.1, from coordinate 185,481 downwards.
TAGCGGCGACGTTGTAAATAAACAACGTGTTGCATTTCATGTGCTATTTTTGTGTTTGTGCCTCAACGCGTCACTCCCGCTCATATATCCCTATACAGTAATTGTTTGTTTTAGTGAGCTCTACCACCCCTCAATGTTCGTCCCATGACTTTAGAATCATCCTGTATACTTACGAGGTCTGTGAGGAAGCGGAAATGTGTTGCAGGAGGAGTTGGTGAAGGGGGTTGGGCGATTTAGGAAGGGACTGGCAAGACAAAACAAGATGAGGAAAGGGAAGTGCTTGCCACAGGACAATAGCACAACTGCAAGTTAAAAAAAAATTATTATTATTATTATANTATGTTGCAGGAGGAGTTGGTGAAGGGGGTTGGGCGATTTAGGAAGGGACTGGCAAGACAAAACAGGATGAGGAAAGGGAAGTGCTTGCCACAGGACAATAGCACAACTGCAAGTTAAAAAAAAAATATTATTATTATTATNAGATGAGGAAAGGGAAGTGCTTGCCACAGGACAATAGCACAACTGCAAGTTAAAAAAAAATTATTATTATTATTATAGTGTGAATTTTACAGGTTTCCTTTTGCAAGTCTCACACCTCACCTCAAATGTTGGGTCCTCCTTAGTTGGCCCATACGCATCTTCGATAGGAACGACATCATACTCAAGGCTGGGATCAACTTCTTCCAGAAAATCTTTAAGTAAACTTATCCGCTGACTACACGGTTCTATCAGCTCCCACAGTACCTTTGATTGAATCATCACCGTGTCTGTCACTCCCACAGTTAACTTTTTTCTACATCTTAAAACTGCTTCACTCAGCATGATTTTGTGACCATTATGTAACCTGTCGAATGTCCCGCCCAACACTACGTTATCATACATTTTGCAGTCTTCGGACGTGGATGATTCGAGTTTTGGGACGTCTGGTAACTGTGTACAGTTCAGTTCATTTGTGACTACACTGCAATTTGCAGTCAAATTTGACGAGCAAACTTTTAGAAAGCCGTTAATTTCATCATTGCTGTAAGCTTGATCAAATATTAAAACTTCGATGGGGTTTTTCGTTGTGATACTTCCTCGCTCTGGGTTTTTGAACGACTGTATCAAAATCCGAACGTCTATGTTATTAAACGTCGCACTCCGGCTGTATATTTCGTTCATAACCCGACTGCAATGTGAAATCCTGAGAGCATCGTCGGAAGATCTCGAGTGTGTCAGTTTTTTACCGTTTACCGATGGTAAGTATTGCACATACAATATACCATGGACGTGCTCGCAAATTGAAGGTATTAGGCGAGTTATTTTCAAAGGATTTGTCAAAACGAGAAGACCTATTTTTCCCATTTTGCACCAACACCAAAGCGAATGCGGTAAAGGCAGGTTATCATTCAATAAGATTAAATACGTCGTTTAGGTTCAAATAAATATCCACTTAAAAAAGAAACATGAAAACATATCAAGCACTGCACAATCAACAATTTTAGACTATATTTCACGCATACGAACGCACAAAATCTAATTATTATTTCTGTTGATTACGTTAACCGGCTATATTTAATTCTGCAATGTCATTTTCATTACAAAGTTCATTTGAATAGAATGGCTTGTTTATTTGTTATGACTCAGCTTAAACGAACGCGTACGGATACAAACACAAAGTTTAATAGTTCATAGTGTTTATTTTTAGTTAATTTTTCTTCTTAAAACAAGATAGGAAAGCAAAAGGAACCAAAACAAAACATAAAAATATATTATAAATATTTTGGNATTTTTCTTCTTAAAACAAGATAGGAAAGCAAAAGGAACCAAAACAAAACATAAAAATATATTATAAATATTTTGGCACGATGTAAACATGCAGGTTCTTTCCGTTTCCTGCATTGAATATTATTCGGAGAAGACAGTTTTCCCTACTCGAACAGTTTTCTAAAACAATTTCTTAATATTCAAATAAATTTGGAAACAATTAAATATGTAATTTTTAAAACATATGCTATTTTTAATAATCACTTTCTTACATTAAAAATACTGTGAAATGTTTGGCTCGCATAATTCCATGTGAATTTGTTTTTGCTGTTATTGAANTCTTTCTTACATTAAAAATACTGTGAAATGTTTGGCTCGCATAATTCCATGTGAATTTGTTTTTGCTGTTATTGAAAATTAAGTTCGTATATATAACCAACTGTAGGGCAAACCAAAATTATAATCAACACCTTCAATTAGGCTACCGCCAGGTGGCGAGCTCTCTCACCTCTCCCCTACCCGATCAAACTCCTCTTCCACGCCCTTCCTGAACTTTGCAACCCCCTCACAGATACCAATTCCTATCGCAACACATTCCACTCCCTCACAAACCTCACAAGCATAGACTACCTACCCCGCTCCATTCTCCTCAACACACTCTGAAACTTCTCACTGTAGCTTCCTCTCTTCCTAACACACCATTACTTAGCTGGCAGCATAAACTTCCCCAGCCTCCCTCGCCATTCACAATCTTGTACAACCTGACCAGTCTTTCAACGAGCTCCACCCCATTTCTTTCATCGTCACTGATGGCATATAGTTCCCTTCATCCTCACCATCCTGCCCATGTCTTCTTCATCTACCCTTCACCCATATTGCTGCTCTTCTTTGCACCTTCTCTAGCTCTCGCACCTCCACCTGCATGTATAGGTCCCATACTGCTGCCGCATATTCTAACATCGGCTGTACAATTGTGCCATATGCCTCCTCCTTCAACTCACCACCAACTCCCTTCAGAACCCTTCCCGACACACCCAAAGCCCATCTTCCCTTTGCAACCACCCTCTCTACTTGTTTTTTTCATCTGAAAAGAGGTCTCCCTGCAATACAATCCCTAGATACTGAAATTCTGCTGCTTCTTCTATCTCTTGCTCCTCCCTTCTGTACATGTTCCTGCTTATCACCTTCTTCCTTGTAAACCTTACTACCTTAGTTTTTCTTACATTTATCTTAATTTTATTATTCACGGTCCACAACCATATTCTGTTAATGTTTGCCTGCAAGTTTTCACCCCCTCCCATCGGTGCATACAATACACAATCATCTACAAACAATCTAATTTTTCCCCTAACCTCCAAACTCACGTCATTTACCATTATGTTAAACAACAGAGCGCCCAACACGCTTCCCTGTGGCACCCCTGACATAACCTCTCCTTCCTCCAATATAGCCTCCCCCACTTTCACCCTCCGTCTTCGCCTCCTGAGAAAGTTCCCAATACATTCCACTATCGACTTGTCCAGTATCAGCTCATCCACTTTCTTCACCAAAGTCCCATGGGGTACCTTATCAAATGCCTTCTCAAAGATTATGAAGCAGGGATCTACCTGCTTCCCCAATGTCTTTGGTCTAGCCTAAGAATTGTTTGTGTATAAAATGGTTTTTTTTTTGTCGAGCATCATTATTAGGTGCACTGCATGTGAAATACCAAATTGCACATAGACTAAAGGGGAAGTAGACTGATTATTCGTCTTCTGAGCCTGTACCCAACACTGACAAACCCCAAAGGAACACAACTGTCAAAGTCACAGGGTCAATAGTGTAGAACGTGTTTTTTTATATCTTAATTGAAGTTATACTTCTTTTGGCGCATTGAGGGTAAAAGTTTAGTGTGCAATGNAGAACGTGTTTTTTTATATCTTAATTGAAGTTATACTTCTTTTGGCGCATTGAGGGTAAAAGTTTAGTGTGCAATGGCAGTTGCGCGGACAGTGTAAAGAAATTTGACAGTGAACATGGTAGGGGTATGACCCAACGTGCATGCGTGTTGTTACGCTTGGCCCTGTTGAGCAATGCTAGCTAAGCAGAAGTAGTAAAGAGGCCAGAGATGCACTTCGAGGGTTGCAACAACGATTACGCAAAGAGGGCACAGAAGTGCAAACACCACACGGAGAGTGATTGCGGCAACCGGCATGGAAATGCGCACAGGACGCGTGGCCTGCTGATCTAATGGCATTTGGGGTAATTAGAACAAACCCGCCTCCGACACTCAACGGGAACCAATCAGAGTGAAGTACGTCGATACACACGTGGGAGGGCGAGAAGAGTAATATAGTTGTCTGCGACCTAGAGAGGGGCTGTCTTCGCCGAACTTCCTACGTGACCACCGCGACTCCAGAGGGCGGTGTCCGTCAACCAACTCCAGGGGACGAGGCTAAGGGTGAGTTCCTTCTATCAATGTAATCTTCCTCCTAACCACTTTCCTCCGTCCATCCCTCTACCTCTACCGTTGGACAAGTCTATAATACCATGTAACTCGATGTATAACTTATTCAACAAGTATAAAGTAAAGTCTCTATTAGTATTTATTATATTAACTCTTTTATTCTAAACTTAACCCAATTTCCTTATCTTAACCTATCTGTTATATATCCTAAAATAACCAATATAACAGTGTGTAGTTGCGCGCGCATAGTGTAACGAAATTCGACAGTGAATGTGGTAGAGGTATGACCCAATGTGCATCATCTAGCTATATACAAATGCAAGGTACAGAACATAGCATGNCAGTGAATGTGGTAGAGGTATGACCCAATGTGCATCATCTAGCTATATACAAATGCAAGGTACAGAACATAGCATGTGGTTATATTTAAAACCGACAGAAAATCAGTTCATGTAATAAGCAAATTGAAAAAAATTAATTTATATTAGTAATTCATTGTGAATATATATCTTATTAATTAATTTTACTTACATTGTGACGTGAAAAATTTGTTAGTGACAATATTGTATAGTAAAATTTTGAAAATGTTTTCAAGTATTTGAGGTTAATAGGTAAAAAGTCCAAGAGTTTATATTAGTATTTGAGATTAATAGGTTAAAAGGCCAAGAGTTTATATTATAAGCCACACCAAAGAAGTATAATTCCTAACCCACATACATAAGTACATGCATCCAATTTTTATTTTTTTTAATACAAGCACCTATATATGGATAAGATACTTTCGCCAATTTGAATTTAATCAAACTGCATTAAAAATTTGTTAGAAGTGGTATACAAACATTTAAAAACTCTTGTTTACCAAGCTGTGATCTAACCTCAAATTCAATTCACGCCCTTTATGCTAGTCGTATTGGCAGAAAAGCAATTCTATGGCGGAGACTAGTTGTACGCAGGGTCTACATCATCTTTAGTCTATGGAATTGCACGGTGTGAAGTTGTGTCTGCGTTTTGTAGAACAGAGAACTTGACACTTTTGGCTGTACGTTCGTCAGCAAAGTCAGTTGTGTCAAACAAAGTGAAAAAGAAGAAGTTTTAAAATGGCAGAATACGAAAGTGTGCTATTAGTGAAATCTGAAGTTTTTGTGTTTAAAATTCCGCCACGTACAACAAACAGGGGCTACAGGTGTGCAAATATCTTACAAGTTAATCTAAGAATCATGTCAAACATTAAGGATGTGTTGAAGCAGCTTAGTTTGTTTGACGAACGGACTTGACAGTTGGTGTGTGAAGACTCCCCCCAGCTGTCTTGCGGGGGCGGAACGAGATAGCCTTCCATCCCAACTCCCAGTACATGAGAGTTATCATGCGGGAAATGATATCAGACTTCCGGCCAGTGTTTTTTTTTTCTCNCATCCCAACTCCCAGTACATGAGAGTTATCATGCGGGAAATGATATCAGACTTCCGGCCAGTGTTTTTTTTTTCTCTCGATAGGTTTTGTTATCAGCACGCTTTTATTTTGTAAAACAAAATGATTGTTTACTGTGTGTGTTTTTGCAGGNTCTCGATAGGTTTTGTTATCAGCACGCTTTTATTTTGTAAAACAAAATGATTGTTTACTGTGTGTGTTTTTGCAGGGCGGCAGACTGGAATCTAGCGGAGCCCCATTGGACAGGCCGGATGCGGCTGGTCGCCAAAGGAAAGGACTGTGTTATTAAATTGGAGGACAAGAACTCTGGGGAACTGTTTGCAAAATGCCCCATCGACACGTACCCTGGAGTAGCTGTTGAATCTGTTACCGATTCGTCTCGCTATTTTGTTTTGAGGATTCAAGATGACAATGGTAAATTCACATATTGGTCGTTGCGTAGATTAACAGAGTGAAATCATGGTTGGAATTTTGTGTGTGTGTGTGATACACATAACATGTCAAAATATTTTGCTTTTTTTTCTTTTCATTATGTTAATTCAAGCAACTCTAGTGGAAATCATTATTAGTATCTTCAGAAGTCGTTTAATAATTTACCAACATTATGTTTACAAATTCCACCCACGTCCTAAAAATGTGCCATAATAAGTTTATTTGGGGCAGGACTGGTTGAGTATATACTTTCTTGTGCAGCACTAGAACCCAAACTTGACAAACTACCTCAAGTCTGTGTAGGACTATTGTTTGTAACATGCTAATGTGTTATATACCTATTGCATAAAACACATGAGCTCCACACAAACTCCATCATTAAAGATGGCATAAAATTCCTTTCATCCTCACCTCATCTCTCCCTTCCCCATTTACCCTTAGTCCATCTCGCAGTCCATCACACCTTCTCCAGCTTTATCAGGACGTGGGAGTAGGGATGGAGGATGCAATGTGCGTGATGTTAAACACCATGTTTGTGATATTATTTGATGATTATGGCATGCCCATATTCAAAGCATCTACTTGATTACCCAATTCAGACTGAAATGTATGTGGACTTCAAAGAATTTACTAATTCTCATGTTTGTTCCATAGAGCAATAAACAAAATTCTGTTTATTCCATAGAGCAATGAAATAAATGTTGCATATTCCATAGAGCAATAAAAGAAAGTATAGGCTATTCATGGTAAAATGAGCACTGTTTAAATCCCTCCTTAAGATATACTTGTATGCACGCTCTGTATTTTTTCATGTTATGTAAAATTAACATCACTTTATTTATACCAAGGTGAACCGTGTTCGATCCCAGGCCAGGTCACTCCAGATTTTTGCAAGTGGGAATCGTGCTGGACTGTGCAGCTGGTCGGAGGGTTTTCTCTGGGATTTCCTGTTCCCCCCGCCCTTTCATTCTCACCTCATTTCATCATCATCGGCTCTCAAGACCTGTTTGTTAAGAGCTGCCCAAATCTCTCAACTCAACTACTTCATTCGTGCATCTGTCAGGCAAATCTGTGGAATTATTATAAAAGTAAGTGTCGCAAATCTGGTCATTGTTACACTTTGATGCATTTAAAAAAACAGAAAGCAAAATAAATAATTTAAGTAATTTCAAATGGTTAACGAACACTTTTTATTCAACGTTAAGATATGGAACTACTTTCCATCCATTGTTACAGTCTTAACTGGGCGCACGTCACTCAGTGCACCCATTAAAATATATCCACCTAGGAGCATTGACATTTTTGTAAGGTTGATTTCAAAAGTGCTCACTTTATCGTGAACAGCCTCTACCTACAAGAACAGTTCAAGTTGCTAGAGTCGCATATCTAAGTTCATGAAAGATGAAGGAACTAGATTTAATTTTTAATTTATTTATAATGAAATAAATACACACAGAGCTACTATTTACGACATTAAACTACCTCTCTCTACTATTAGTCTTATTCTCTGAGAGCACAATATTTAATGTATCTCATTTCTTAAAGGTCTTATCGCTGTCTCTATTGGTTACATTCACTTCATTCACACACATTTTTTACACACAATCAATCCAACTGTCTATTTCCACTATTCCAAATGTCTGTCACTCATGCGTGCAGTTCAGTAATCCTGCCCGTCAGTCTCTCTCTCTCTCTCGCTGTACCGATGGTGACAGTCAGTAGACTTTGTGGTCACTGTTGTCGCCACTCCTAGTCTTCACACACCTGGCGGACGCTTAATGCCGTAGTGCTCCAAACTCTCTAGAATGTTGGCTCAGAAGTCCATCGTGGCTTAAATAGACAGGCTGGCCTGATCCAGAGGGTTCCCCACACTCTGAGTCATGCTCAGAGAGGCTAGGGCGATGACCAGAACATTCTTGCGGTGATAACCACAGACGTTCACTCTGCTCCGGGATGGGGAGCGCACGGATCCAGACATGCACAGCAGCACCCCTTTGTAAATCCCCGCGCACTCCTTGGACTATCAGTGCTACCCTTGACATGCTGCTTTGCACACCCGAACATGACAGGACAAGGGAATCTATTTAACCTGAAATGTAGACCAAATACACGTGTTTTCACGCAGAACAAAAAAAAAAATGTGCTTCAAATCTTTACTTATAATCTATTTGCAGTTTTTCACACTTTATGAATCAAACTTTTGAAAAATCGCTTCAAGAATGACGTGCTTGGTTTCCTAAATATGCCGTGTATCACGAGCATTAACTGTGTCAACATACCAGTACCTTATTTTTTTCTTTGAATTTAATTTTTATTTATATATTACAACTATCCATAAATTATATTTCATTTATATTTAATATGAATAAAAACTGAGAAAATGGGTGTGTTGGTAAAAAAAATTGTTCTCATGCAAAATTTTATTGCACTGAATGCGCATGAATGCAGTGAATTGTCCCTTTGGTGAAATTTCGTAGGCTCGTGATTACAGACAAGCCTGTTTCGTGTGAAGTTGCTAATCAGTGGTCCTTCACACCTGTTTCACGTATGGTCCATGAAGCAGAAAGGTGCAGATTTGTAAGTTTTGTCACTTTCTGGAGCTAAGAAAATTTGCCTAGAAAGTCCTCATAAACGTTGAAGCTGCATTTTGAATAACCGAAAAGTGAGTGAGTATTTACAGATTCATTGTATTCACCTATATTCCAGTGGCAAATATAATTCTTAGGCAGTGAGCAGAAAATGCACACACACACACACACACACACCNCCCACACCCACACCCACACGTGTTTGTTGAACATCCTATGCACAGCAGATCCACAATCACTGCAGCTTTTAATTGAATTCTACAGAATTTTGAAAGCCAAGATATAAAACTTAGAAAGGGACAATCGTGGATAATGTTTTGTGGCAACTTTTGCGTCAAACTATTTTACAATATTGGCTCATCCATTTAACATAATATCACTGCGATAACATGTAAAAATGTACTGCATCAGAAATACATTGCTCTGGTGAAATGTTTCCTCTCTTTGCCTGTAAAAACAGTAATGTAGGATTGTCCTTCGTTCAGTCGTAAACATAAGTAGTTCAGGTGTTAATTTTCTAAAATTCCCAAAAAGAAATTCATAAAAACTACACTATGTGAAAATGGATAGGCCACTTCTATATAGCCTAATACTGTCATTTTTATGTTTCAATTCTCAGAAAAGTTATTAAACTGAACAGTTATCCTACTATCTCTTTACAATCCACCAAGCATAAATTGTAATGTACTGTGTATTTAACATAAGAGATGTTCTTCCAAAACCACTAGTTTTCATATGAATGGGAGAGGAAATATTTGTTGAGAACTTAGCTTCCCGATAATAAATATTCACCATAGAATGCAATGAGAAATTTACAGAAATATGGCACCATAAGCTGGTGTGAAAATTAACATTTGCCAAGGATTCAGTGAATATTATTACATTAAGCAGAAACATGTTATTACTGTGCCAATTTATTGGTTCGATGCCTACGAGAAATATTTTAATTTGCTCTGACTTAAATATCATTCTTTAGATAATTGTCACGGCGTGGTGCCGTTCTTCTTAATTTGCTATACATGTTACTTACTGTAAGTGTGGAAGTTGTTTATGTAAAATTATAAGGAGTTTTTGACTAGATTTTTACCCCATCGAAACATGATCTGAACTTATTGATTAACCATGAACTGACCAGTTTCACAAGTAACAGCATCTTTCTATCGCTAGCGTAGTTGCAGCAGTGCCAGTAGCCTCCGTATTGTCCGGTGTGTGCAGGGAGGTCGGCCTTCATCGGCGTGGGCTTCTCCGACCGCTCGGACAGCTTCGACCTGAACGTCGCGCTGCAGGACCACTTTAAGTGGCTCAAGAAGTCCGAGGAGATAGAGAAAGAGAAGGATGGACCAAAGCAGGAACTGGATCTTCGCTTCAAGGAGGGCGAAACTATCAAGATCAACATGAAGATCACAGTGAGCCGAAACCTAACTTGNCTATTATTACGATTAAATTGTTATATGTATCTGACTGTAAACAATACTACCACCTGAGAAATAGCCTTATATTTATCTGCGTAAACTGTTCCTCACTTTTACCCTTCGAAAAGGGTTGGCCTGGTCAAGAGAGAGTAAATAATGGACTGTAGGTGATACACCGTTGGGAATGAAAATATTAAGGTGGGCCTACGTTTTCTTGTACAGTGCATTTTGTTTCAAAATCGTAACGTGTATGGTTAATTTTTTAATGACTGCCACAAAAGTTAATAAAATCCAAAAAGCTTTCTAGCTGAAAATTTAAGTGGTCCAAACATTATTTTCCTATGGGTAGAAAATGGCAATAAAAAAATCGATTTTCAGTCTCATCTGATATATAATTATATTACTTAATTGCTGAAATTTCAGTCTTTCTTTCTTTCCAAAGTATAATTTTTTTGTATCTCCAGTTTTCACGCCTCCTGGAAAGTGTCCAATCTCTACCGCGCTGCGCCTGACTGTAACGTTCATCTCCTGCCGCTCTGCTCGCCTCCCGCCAAGCAAACCGGGGTTCAATCACCGGCCGGGTCGCCCCCGAATTTTTGCAAGTGGGAATCGTGCCGGACGATGCTGCTGGTCGTCGGGTTTTCTCGGGGATCTCCCGTTTCCCCCCACCCTTGCATTCTGGCATCAAATTTTTGCAAGCGGGAATCGTGCCGGACGATGCTGCTGGTCGTCGGGTTTTCTCGGGGATCTCCCGTTTCCCCCACCCTTGCATTCTGGCGTTATTCCATTCTCACCTCATTTCGCCCTCGTCGACTTTCAAGACCTCGNCCGTTTCCCCCACCCTTGCATTCTGGCGTTATTCCATTCTCACCTCATTTCGCCCTCGTCGACTTTCAAGACCTCGTTGTTAAGGGCCGCCCAAATCTCTCAACATCATGATGCTGCATACTTGGGGTGATGGCAAATTTCATGTGGTTTTTATGTTTTCAAATTTATTTTGGATGTGCCCAGGTGATATTACTTCACAGTTGCTTGGGCAAATCATGTCTGATACCAAACCTTAACTTTTTTTTTTGTCTGAAGAAGAATGGGACACCAGCATAGAAAACTTAAAAAAAAAAAAATTTACACAGAATGCATTTTGAACCTCAAAAATAGTATTTACTATAATCCATTCACAATATCTTCGATACTTTTGAAAAGAACCTTTGAAAAATCACCCTAGGAGTTACATGTTCAATTGGTTATAAAAAATGGNATACTTTTGAAAAGAACCTTTGAAAAATCACCCTAGGAGTTACATGTTCAATTGGTTATAAAAAATGGTATATGGGAAAAGGTTTTGTCTTGCTTTTAGCACTGAAGCACTATATAAATTGGTTGTTTTAAGTTTTAAGTATATTTTTTCAATAAATTATAATAATTTGTTAAAAGTCCGTACGAATTAACAACGGATTTTGAAGGGACATGTTGGTTATAGCTGAAAAGAAATAGTTTGTGGGTTAAATATTAATATGTATAAATTTAATGCCGTAATTATAAAGTTAATATTCCTAAACTATATATTTACATTTTCACGTAGCACTCGTGGGTAAAGATTTCACTGTTATTAATTGAAATTATATAAATTTCAGTGTCTGTCCAGCGGACTCATACACTCCATCTTGTCCGTTTGGGCACGTTTTTTTCAGAAGTATAACCACGCCATATTGGATATTGGAGACGCTGAATTGTGGTTATAAAACTAACGTAACACATTCTTTCTACTTATAAGATAATTCTAGGTTAAGATGTAATTTTAGTATTAGCGTTGTTATTTCTGCACTTTATCAAATAAACGTGCAAAATATAGAAAGGCATTTGAATATTTCCGTTACGTAATTCCCTTCGCAATCCTTAACAGAAAACATACTTTAAAAGAATGAAAAGGAATCGAATTTTGGTCTAACTGATAATCGATTATTTTCGAAAGCTTTTTGTGAAGCGTAAGAGATAGCAGCACAGTAGTGTTTGCTTACACGTATTTCTATTATATCGTCTTTGCGCCACAGGTAATGTTGTTTTGATATTGCGACAGTTTCTTGATGGAAAAGCGATGTACCTACACCGCAGGTTTAAAAATGAAAGTGATTTTGTTCGCTGAAGAGTTTGGAAATCGAGCCGCGGGCCGTGAATTCGTAGTAAATGAAACGTTAGTGCGGGGCTGGAGGAATTTTTCTCACTTATAAGTCGCCCCCGAGTTTTCAATAAAATTTTTTAAATAAAATGTGCGACTTATATGCGATAAAATAGAATAAATGGTACCCATTTATCACAGTGAAATCTTTAACCTGAGTGCTACTTCCAAAAGTTTATTATGTAAAATTTAACTTTTTCCTTATACCAATTATGTAAATAAATCTTAATATAATAAGTAAACTTTAATTAAATTATATAATTAACAGTTCCGATATATACTTCAATCTACCTTTTTGTATGTATTACAATATTTTGCTAAATTGATTAGCATTTTTTAGACATTTGGAGAATTTTATTAAAGTATATGACAGTTAAGATTTGCATGGCATTGTTTCTCTTCAAAAATAAATTTTGGTAGTTCCCACATGGACACTGTTAACAAAATATTTGACAGTTCCCACATGGCACTGTTTGTTTACAAAACATTTGACAGGTGTCACATGGCAATGTTTTGTATACATACTGCGGAATGATACATAATCGGCTCCCTGAAAGTAGATCTTTAGCAGGGCTTCAGAAAATCTTGAAGTTACCGTGAATACATTATATCAACAGACATACTTTAAACATTTTAACAAATTTACAAATGTTGACTAAACCTGTTGAAAATTTGTGTAAACAATTTCAGATTTTTATTTTCTTTAACTTGTGCATTCAGATAACATTATGTACAAAATCAAAGTACACTCAACATGTAAAATCATAATAGTTGGTTCAAATACATTTCATATATTTCAAGGATTAGGTCAAATATCTCGATGGGATTGTGGATATGTTGACAGGCTTCCTTTGAAAATAATCAGAGCATAAAAATTCAGCTAGGAATGTAGAATGAGTTTGGCAGTATCGGATGTTGGTGCGGTGTTTGAACGTGCGTTGCCTGGTGTGCTACAGAAGAAAGACGGGAGCGAGGTGTCGAACAAGCCGCGGCCGAAGGTGAACACGCTGGGTGGCGGGCTGCTGCCCCCTCCGCCGGGTGCAGGCAAGCTGGCGGCGCCCCCCGTGGCCAACAAGACCACACCTACGTCGTCCCCCTCGCACCAGCCCGCCGCGGACCTCCTGTTGGGCCAGGTGCCGTCGGCCGCGGGGCACGAATCCTGGGGCGACTTTGCCAGCGCTGCTGTCCCGCCAAGGTGAGAACCAACCTTTACCTTCCTTCCTCCTTTAGAAATTCACATTTTCCTAAATCCTGGCTGGTAATAGTACGTTATTCTGAGCATGCCTAATAAGGGAGATTATAAAATTAAAAGATGTTCAGGTTGCATCCAATGCTTTTAACAACACTGAAACGTAGAAAATCCTTAGTTCTGGATGTAGGCATACCAGGTGTAACAAAGAATTACCTGGAAGCGAAGTTTGTGCAGCATTACGCAAACTGAATTTATTTTCATTTAAAAACCTGCATAAAGCTGAACTGTGCAGTATTCTACGTAATCAAAATAATACAGGAATCGTAGCAGCTTCAGCGTAGCGCAAATGCATAAAACTAAACAAAAAAAATACGTTATTCATATTTCGCACATCTTATGTATGTGTGAAGACTACTTTTTTTGTTGCACATTTCAAACAAATTTAGTGAGTGAAACACCTGTTAAATAACAAGTAGTGATTAATAATGTGCTTTAAAAATAATGTACTGGTAATTTTGGCCCAAGAGCTTATGTGAACCAACAAGTACTACTGCTGCTTTTTAAGTATAAGCATAAGTATTTTGTAGGTTCAGCCATTTTAAATGTCGCATAATGGCCTATCAGGAAAAAAAAACTTTTGTTTTGCACTTTTGTATATTTGGTATTTTTCATTCATGCTTTAATATTAATGAATAGTTATTTAGGGCTCTATTGTTAATTTTTGGGATTAAACTTTTTTCAAACAACTTTACATCAAATTATGACTCAGTCTGACAACTGTTTTATTACATCAAAGTTCCAAAATATTTATTAATTATTTGGTATATTCTATTTACATTCTATTTGCAATGGAAAAAGTGACACTGTATTTGCACAGCCCTAGTTTCTACACGTTCCCAACTCTTATCTAAGATGGCAGAAATTTAATCAAGATTATCCATCACTCAGTAGTTGTTCAGTCTATTTACACTGTAATATTTCGAAGCAAATAGTTTTGCCTGAAAATGTTACGTAATAAATATTAACCAGTAATTATTTTCTGCAAACATGTTTTCTTTTGCATTTAACAGTAGTTTTTTTTCCCCGTAAAGTTTGTGTTTAGTTGTATCTGGCGTAATACCAACATGATTTTTAAACAAAATATTAATTTAACTCAGTAGGCAGCATCTTCTGAATAAAATGATACCTTCAGAAGCATCTACTTGACCTCTTCTCGCCAATAGAGCGATTACTATTACCGGGTGTGAAGTTCGTTTTCAGTGACCATGTGCAGAAATCAAAGGATTTATATTAATTTATATTATTACACACACATCTTCTGTATTGTCAGTTTCATATAACTTTGCGAGATTTTGACAGTCGGTGAGTGGCAACTTGGTGTATACGAAACAAACAAAGTGCCATTTACAAAATCCTGTATCAGCTGATGCACGAACGAACAAAAGGCACGTTTTGCATTATTGTTTACAAAACATGTATACAACAAAACAATAGTAGCCACCATTTGTGTTTACTGAATTTTATCTGTGTAGGCAAGCTTGCAGCATGATCAAAACTTTACATTTAATCAGCCTAACACATATATAATATTAACAATGATTAATATTTACGATTACCTCCAAAAATATTTTGTCTTAATAGTTTCACGACAAACCGCGAACACGGCGACGCATAAAAACTTATGTAATCTTGGTTGCATGTTGCACATTCCTGCCGCATGGCTGCGCCATTCCGACAGTTTTTTTTGTTTTGTTTGTTTGCTTGCTTGCTTGCTGTTGCTGTAGTAATATGACGCCATGACGGTGTTAGGTTAGGGTACGAACATGGTGAAATTATTTACGTGTGCCAGCAAAAAACAAATAATATAACTGGAAGAAAAAGTGACTTGTGGAAGTTTTTTTTACCGTAAGCAACATGCAAGAATGTTTACAATATTTGCAAATCTTTGGTTTTGAGAGGCGGTATACATCATCGAGGTCGTATAGTACTACAAACTTAAAATGGCACCTTGAATGTACGCACCATTTGAAGTGTTATGTTTTTTTTTTTAAGAGTTTCATTGCGTAATGACATGCTTCTGGAGATAATTTTTGTCTTATAAATATGCTTAAGATTAATATGTAGTTCCTAGATTTCTATTTATCGTAATAGTTAGAATTTGATTTATCTAAATGTTTTAAAAATAAAGTTTTTAATTTTTTGAAAAATGCAAAATTATTTTCCCTTGTCAAGGCAGTATCGGTATTGGTATTGGTAAGTTTGTATCGGCAATATCGGAAAAGGCTCAAAAACCATATCAGCTCACTTCTAATTCTGCTAGTTTGAAATACTCATATGCTCTGTTAAAATCTGCAAATTTATAATGTTAGGAATGACTCGAGAATCACTATGGAAGCAAAGTTTTTACTTTTTATGTTTGTACGATGTATTTCGTAGGATTTTCCTTTTTGGTCTTTTATTTTGGCTTCCAGATACCTATTTTGTAAGATTCAGAAAGCACGTCTAACTTTAAGTTTTTCTCCCATGTCGTCGTGAGAGGTTTTTGATTTCAGATATTACTAAAGCTCAATCCACAAAGTATTTAATTCTGTGCTTAATTCTGTACTTAGTCATCCTACGATAGTGTGAATGGCAACTATTGTGTCAGACAGCAAAATTTGCATGATCAATTTGACAGATCTTGCATGTCCTGTTTTCATTGCATTTTCTTACTGTGTTGAAAAAATATATATATTTATTACAACTATTATAAGCACCAAGCATGGCTTAGGGCTTCATTTGTTTGTTTTTATAGATTTTCGAGCTTTTGACTGGCGAGTTCTTCTTTAGTATGGCAGCCACTATATATACATGTGTGACTTCTCTCTGTAGAGAATTTTGTGCGTAAATAATGTATGTATACAGTCATAATTTTACCACAGAATTCTGTCATTCAAAAGCTAATGTAGTATAAATATTTAGTTGTAGAATTACAGGTAACATTCCTGCCTGGACGTAGTCGCTTGCGCGTGACCGGAAGGCCGGATTGATGGTTGAAACCCATCCTATATTTGGTCAAGGGGATTTAGAGTGACTCTCTGTATGAACTTGCTTTTGTAAAGTTGTTTCTAGAAGTGAGTGGAGCGTGGAACTAAGATGTTTTCCGTTGGCTGAAAAATATCATAGGTCTGCCTGTTCAGAAGAGATGTATGCTTAGTTTGTGTTAAATTTGTAAATTGTTTGCTGGCTTAGCCTTACAGGATACAAGTAAGAGAGTTAAAACGCAATAAAATAATACCTGTGAGTGTGTTTGTAAAGTTTGCTATTTTTCCCCCAGTGCTCCTGCAAGCAGTGCAGCCAACTCGAGCTGGGTGCAGTTCTGAGAGACGCTGCGGTACCGTGATCCTAGCTGTGAAGCATATCCACGCGTGTCTCAGTTGCAAGTGGACATGTGTGTGTGTGTGTGTGTGACTGTGTGAAACGGCAGCATCTCCTCGTTAGGCTCTTCATTCCCGCGCGTGGCTGCCATCACCCACTGTGACTGTAGCCCTAGTTGGTAGCACTTGCGATCGGAGTGGTTACACTGTCCAGCTTATCGAGAGTGCGTTGTATCGTAACTTGTGTGTGTGAAAGTGGGGGAAGTGTGCTGAATTGTTTTTCTATTGAATTTTTGTTACTTTGGAGCCTATGTTAGGTGTGCGCACCACCATTCTGGCATTGTTTCGTAAAGTATTGGTCACCTACTGTGGTCAGTTATGCCATCTCCTCTTTTTAGTTGCAGTTTGAATATTTTTATTATATTTTGAAGCTGTTTGAATTTGCTCGGATTTGCCGAGCCCGTCGTGTCCCCAGTTGTACTTAAACATGCAAGCTGAAATTACTCCCATAGCCTTCATCACACGTTAAGACAATAAATCACATGTAACATGTTTTGGCCAATATCTGTGTGTTAGTACTCAGGTAGCTTGTACGTACTTCTATTTTCTTTCGATGTTTGGCTCCATTAGGGTTTGGTGGCCAACGTCTTGAGCAGTCGTGTTCAATGATGTTTCCCTGTGTTTGACGTGTGTCTGTGGCGACCTTGATAAACTGCAGCTAGCATTCAGCTGATGCCAGAAACTTAAGACAGCTTAATGTTCCGGCTGCCAAAGCATGCCATTTGTGACTAGCCTTTTGGGAGAGAATGATAGCAGTACGTACTAACCATTCTTAATTCATCAAGGAGTGGTTGGTAGTAATTTTGCAGCTAAGAATCCCTACGGTAAGGATTGCTCATCGAGCTTCAGTTAGCATTTTTTTTATGCATATTACATAACCATTTTCTTTTTTCAGATGTATTTAATTTAGGTCATATGCTTTGGTTGGGTATCAGTAATTTGTTGTAACTTTATTCCAGTTGGGGGCATGTCTGATGAGCCCCGCTTTTCATTTTACAGCCTTGGTAGTGTCGAGGAAATGCCAGAGGTTTCATTTTAAATAAAGTTAAAGACAGGTGGTTCAAAGGGGATCCTGGTTGGTGCAGTTACGTAGCGAACCACGAGGATACTGCGACATTTGGTGGGGACACAGCCCAAGGCAGGCGTCGTTCAGAACGACCAGTTGGCAGCATTCAATCTCCATTGTCTGTGAAGCACTCCGATTTATCAGCACGAACAAAAAAATTTTCGTGGCTTCCAGAGATTTGGAAATTGATAAATGCCTTGCTTAGCAGGTACAGGCCCTTTTACGGGTATTTATAGTCGAGGGGTGTATTAAGAGGAGTTAGCGAATGAAAAATTGATCTTAGGTAAATCTGGAGTTGCTATTTGAAACTGTTCCTGAGTAGTCACGTGGCATTAGAAGTTTGATGTGGTAGAAATATTTGCAAGAGTGAATATCTCTTGCAGTTAAGCTCTGAAGTTCTTGCTTTTGAATTATGATTACTGGTGCAGAAGGTATTTTGGGCGTTTCTGCAGGAATTTATTTTGTAGGAGGGTCGTAATTTACTCAACCTGTAGTAGGAGTGAGTTTCGTAGTGGTTTTCATCCACGTGAGAGATTGATAGCTTGGAGTTTGTATTTTACTGTTTCTGCTGATAGTCACTGTTGTGTCGGGATTAAAAATGAAGTACTGTACCTGTTGATCATAATTCTGTCTCTGAAACAAGACTTTATTTTGGGCAGCTTCATCACATTTGCTTTGCATTTCTTGAGTTTGCTTTCAGCTATTACAAACAATACTCTATTTTTCAACCACCGTCGAGGTGTCTACACAAGACTAAGTTTTGAAAATCTCCTCACGTGATGTGGCGTAACGCATCAGTTCCATCGGCGGAATTGCACCAGTTGTACTTGCGAAGCAGTGTACCGTATGTTTCAGTATTCTGCGTTAGTGCTGGCCTTGTTGATGTGAAGAGAGTTTCGGAAGTTTCGCCCGTGGTTTTCTTTTCCACATAACTGTACTGCCGTGGGGTCACCAATCACTGAGAGTGAAAGTAAGAGAGGCAACTTTGATGAAGGCACTATGGGCTTGTGCCCTACCATGCGAAAAGCTTAATTTAGATAAAAAGTTAACTATATCGCACAAGTAATTATATTATTTTCTTCACATATCTGTCGAATTGATAAATGTGTGTTGGTACAAGCAACGCGAGACTAGTCGAAAAATAGTCTGTTGACATCAGCCTTGTGATATTACATTCCACTTATACAGCTGTCGAAAAATTGTCCGGTCACTCTGAATGAAGAATGTGCATTTGCCTAGTTGGATTTTAATCGTCGTAAATTCATCAAAGAGCCAGTGTAATGAGCTTTAAAATTTCTTGATATCGCTCTGCCTGCAAACCATCGGTAAATTGACCAACGTAACAAAGTAAATAATTAATTCTGTGCTTCTTGGTATGAGAGAGAAGAGCTCAGTCATCCCCACAAGCCAATCATTAGCCAGAATAATGTGAGACTGCTTTAGAGTTTGTTGTTATGCCAAAGTTTATTTCTCCGTTTAGTTTTAATGCAAACGTTAATGTAAATGAGCTGGTGTTGAAATACTTATACATAAATCATTCCATGTTTGTTTTTCAAAAAAATATAGTGTAGCTTGTTATTGTGAGAAGTTATATTTGATATTTTGTAATAATGGTTTACAAACCGTATATATATATTGTCAGAAAGTTGACCTTATTGAAAATAATATCATCACTGTTTATGCTACACTGTATGGTTATGTGAAAAGTTATTTAATGTTGTACGTGTAGAATTTTCATTATTTATAATGTTAACACTTTTTTTTAGCGACAATGTACATTATATAGTTGTAAAAATAAACGGACATTATAATCTGTAAAGCAAACGTAGAATTTTACTCGGTGTTCTTAAGGTTCCCACATATTATGGGCAGACAGTTAACCATGTCACATCATTTACTTGTTGAGTTAAAAGGGTGTTATTTTGCTTGTTAAGTCCATATTCGATAGTTATTTGCATAACAGTAATGTGATTGTAAAATTAATTACTAAATTAATTCAATAGACGCGTCTTCCAAATAAAATGATACTCCAGACGTGTGTTCTTGNNNNCTTGTCATCAATGTCAAAACATAATGTAGAACATAACATTTCACTGAGCGCGAAGCCAATTGTTCAGAGGTTTCTGTGGGAAAATCGGAGAATATGTTGTTGAAATATTAGAGAAGGTGGGAATAGGCCACTAGGCTACTGATTACACTATAAAAGTAGACAGAATGCACAAGTACTCAAGAGGAACAAATTTCCCACGTGGTCGAACATTTTGCTGGCTCGGCCAGCTTCATCACACAGCAAGCGGTGGCACACTTCCAATTTTTCGGATAAATCAGATTCACTTTGTTCGAATCCAGGGGAAAGAATAAAGTGTGGTGCAGGCCTAACACAGGACTCCAACCCAAAGACATTCTTCCAGGTGTTGTAGTGGTTGGGGGATATATGGCAGCTTCTGGAGTTGGAAATTTAGCTGTAATCCAAGGTGCAATGGACCACATGAAAAAAAACGTCTTTCGTGGTAATTTACCTTGCAGCATGCTGAAATTGGGACGTGGTAGGGTCTTTCATGTTCAGCAAGACAGTGACTCTGAACTTGATGATGCCACAAACTGTTGTAAATTCTCTAAGGGTATGCACACCATTCATTCATTCATTCATTCATACTCCAAACTTGTTCTGATGCTCTGCTTTCAGACTATTCCTCGTGCAAAACTTAAACCTTAAAGCACGAGCCCAATCAACGTGACGGGCTGTTTATATCTGTCCCTCACTACGAGACACTCCCTTCGCATGACTGGCTGATTATATTGGGGCCATGCTATGTGACCCATCAAAACAGGCCAACGATAACTGGCTCAGAGCGCGAGACCTGTTATTTGATGGGCCGGCATGCCATTAGGCTGCCAGATGGGAACCAATGCTTCCGTTTCCTAAGCAAATAGTTGCGTGTTTCAGTCCACTTCCAGCTGCAACGCTGTGCTGTGTGAATGTGTCGTGGAGTCTCATTATGAGTACATGTCGGTATTCAATGCGTTTTGTGGGTTGGCATGATAAATTATCCGTGCAGTTCGTAAGGTTGCGGAAACCGACACGTACATCCGAGCGTGATTTGTTGGAAGTACTTACTAAAAGTGACGGTGAGGATCTGTCAGATGACCATGTGCACACCGCAGCCATCCACATCCACAGATGATATGCACGACACGGAAATGCCTAGGCATGTTATTTCCGAACAGTCAAAATTTGATGACTGTGGATGTGACATGTCGACCTACTATGTTCTGTTGCTCACAAGAGGAATTTAATCCCGTTGCGCATCCTTTTACGGAGTAATACGCAGGAAGTTCACTCTTGCAATATGTCCTTACATTATTTGCAGTGGCATGTGTAGCTTTTATTGCAAACAAAAGCATAAGGCATTTCAACTACTCGTTTGAACAACGTCCGGTGTGACTAAGTGGACTGGCATCAATCTGTGATGAATTGTATTGATGCCTCGTGTGAAGAAGTCTCCACTGCACAAGTATTAGGCAAAAAAAATAACCTCTGCTGAAAACACACATTTTTGGAGAAGTAATGTTGAGAGACAGGTTTCAAATGATTATCATTTTGCACCTTGCCGCATGGTGGGGACCAACT
The DNA here is from genome assembly GCA_002778355.1 of Clitarchus hookeri. Lineage (NCBI taxonomy): Eukaryota > Metazoa > Arthropoda > Insecta > Phasmatodea > Phasmatidae > Clitarchus > Clitarchus hookeri. The sequence continues at coordinate 163,948 of NQII01003745.1, read as the reverse complement.
TTACACAGTACGAGCTAATTATTATAAAACACATTTCTTCCGGGGTGTCTTTCCCCTGTTTGCTAAATTGTGTATCGACTGAAGTCTGCTTCTATTCAAAGGGAGATTATTCAAGCAGTAAATTCCTTCTGGAACAGTCTATTTGGAATAGAACGGTTTTACGTGACTGCACCATGTGCTATGTCCTGGATTGCATCGCCTAAACGGAAGCCTCTTTGCGACACCTACAAATACAGACTGGGTAAATCAACAGCTATAGTTGACGCATACTGGCATAATTATTTCCTGCTCCGCCTCATCTTCATGTGACGTCATGTCACCCAGAACAGGGTTCGAACCCAGGACGACTTGCTTCCAGAGCCAACCTGCGCACCCCTAGCCGAGGGGTACCCAAGGACATGGCTGCTGAAGCAGCGTAGGCTGTTATGTCAACAGGACCCTCGTTCCAGCCAGCAGTTGCCGAGCCACGAGGATCTACCCCGGGTGAGACCCAAGCAAGGTAGACCGGCACTATCGAACCCTTGTCCGATGGCGACGTCATTGCCATTTCAAATAGATGTCGTGCCCATGTGTCATGGTAGCCACTTTTCTAAAACTGTACCTGCGGAAAGGCCATACCTTATATGTGGACAATTGATATGAGAGTCCTGCACTATTTACATGGTTATCCCACAAGGCTACGAATGCGTGCGACACTGTCCGAAAGCACAGGCGATATATGCTGAAGATTGAAGAAAGCAGAGGTTAAGGACCTCTGGCATTTTGTAGGCAGTCAAATGGTGTGATGAGCTCTGGATGCTGACAACCTATAGCAAATCTGAGGTGGTTGAGCAAAAAAAAAAAACCAGACCACAACGGGACTGAGGGTCCAGAAACCGCAGTGTGTTCTCTACCATAAGTCAATTGGGGCTGTGGACAGATTGGACATCATGCAGAGATCTATAGAATCTATTGAAAGGTACCAGAAGCTGTTTATCCATACTTGGGACCTATCTGTTGCCGATGCGCGCGCACGTTGCAAGCATAAAACTAAACCAAACTTCCAATGACTAAATTCCACCTTCGCCTCACAAGGGAAGTGTTGCGACAACTACTGCAAAGAAGAAAGGAAGCGAGGTGGTACAAAACCTTTTGTAAAGGATGAACCCCTTAGGTCAACAGAACCTTTACTTTCCAAGTACAATTTTCAATCCAGTAACGCAGATGTGATGTGTGTACGAAACAGATGAAAATGCCGAGAGACAAGCGTTTCATGTGCAAAATTTGCGACTCGGGACTATGCGTTGAGCCCTGCTTCGAGATCCACCAGGATGTACAAATACATATATAAAACTCACACTTATTTCTAACTTCCCTAGTGCCAGCCCAACACCTACTTTCTATTCATTCGTATTACTTATAAATTAACTATTGCAATTTATAAATAAATAAAGGTAAAATTTGAGATGTAGAAATTGATTTCTCAATTATTACCGGTACCAAAGTATCGACCAGTTAATTTTTATAAATCCTTGTCCACCTTCATCTTAGGCTTTCCGCATAGGCTGAACCTGTACCGAACTTGTGTTGATTGACAGGAATCGATGTATACTTGTCCCGGCGAAATTGCTATTTAATTAGAGGTGAAAATGTCAGGTATCGGTTTTGGAATATATTTTTTTTTTTATTATCAGTCGTAAAAATTATTTATTCCCTCACTAAAAATTGCATTCAATAATGGTTTGACTATGGAAGAATCAAGGTAATATTCAAATCTTCAATACAAACCACGCTGCACAATCTATTGGGGAACCATAATTCAAGCCTAGCTACAAATTTTCTAACGTACCTTATAAGCAGCCTATATTTTCGTGAGCCCTTACAACAGGGGTACTCAAACTGCAGCCCGCAGGCCAATTCTTTAGGGCCTAAAAATAAGAATTTGGCCACTTTTATCTACTGAAGCCGGCGAGCACGGGCCGCAGTTTGAGAACCCCTACCTTAAAAGATTAACCCCCTATTAAGTTTTAAACGGTTATAGAGGTTTTTCTTTAATTTTCCAATTACATACTTGCTTATCACTGCGCCGACCCATGGACAACGAAGGATGTGTTGTAAATGAAACACCACACAGTAGGCATCATATTATGCGAGATCACCATAATAGTATGGTCTGCAGATTCACACTTTATGATAAGATTGGATTAATTTTCAATGCACCCCCACTCACTGCCATCTGCTTTTACAGTTTTACCACGTAGCCGTGGCGTACTAACCTCATTACGCATTGTAACCGGGATTTGTTCCAATGCAGAATTTGACATCTTAAATTACACCCCACGTAGAAACACCTACATATTTAAGCAACCGTTAAACTGCATGTATGCGAGATGGAAACCTATTTAATGCGTGGGAAAGCATCACATTTTGTACTTCGGCAGCCATGTTGGTAATATGCAGACTGCGGAGTGTAAACAGTAGGCAGCAGTGGTCCTGTATTTCCATGAAAGTGATTCACAGCGCAACGTTTCCACATCAAAGACATACTTTTGTATAGAATTTTTTCTTTCAACTAGTTAAAATTGTTAATATAAATGATAAAAAATTATCCATCAAAACATAGGGAAAGACTGTTCAGCACAGCTGAGTAAATGTAATAGGTTGGACCCTGAGAGACTGTGAAATGTTGGAACTTTTTGAACAAAGAAACTTCTAAAACGGTTCTCCAAACATGGGCAAAATTTCATTGCAAAATTATTTTTATAGTATTACTGCATATTATAATCACATTCTAGTTATCTAAGTTTTTGGTTAATTTTTCATGTTTGACAGGTAAGAAACTGTATACAGCAAAAAAAATACATACTTGTGTAAAAGTTGATTTATATTTTTTTGTTTTTTCATGTTTCTATTCTTAGAAAGTAAATGTGTGTTCTTTTGAGTTCAACAGATATTGACAAAATCTTCTTGGAATCGTAATTTGAATCGAGGTAGATTTTTTGCATAGGTATCGAGAATCGGAATAGAACAAAATTGGTAGTGTGACATCCCTACTAAAAATAAAATTCTTTTATGAAGCGTAACATGCTTGTGCTGCACGACGTACTGTATTTACGAAACCAAAACATATGTATGATGATTTTTCAAAGGTCTGACTCACAAAAACGGTGAAAATACTGTGAACAGACTCGACTAGCTAAGGTTTCAGTCGTATCATATGTACCAATAATTTTTTTTGTTGTGCAGAAGAGATCTTAGTTTGCTATAACGTATTCGTTATGGACAGGCGATCTTCGCAAAATTACCTTGTGCTACACACGAGAGCAATTACAGATGATGTTTGCGCTGGAAGTATAGTTTTCTTCATAACCGAGCGCTGAAATACGGGCGAGCCAACACTTTGTGGGTCAACTGTATCCACCTCGATTTCAATTATAAAGGCATGCAAGCAGGAGAGGATAGCAATGGTTTCCAACAAGTTTCTTCTCGATGCACATTTAATGTCAAGTCTCTCGACGACTCAAGAATTATGCACGCACACACCGTGTTAGTTTATGCACTCCACACACTTTACAAGCTTGATGAAAATTTACTCATTGTAAATTCTGCAAGTTAAAATTTAAAAAAAAAAAAAATGCACCAATAAGAATACGAGCTTCATAACACAATTATGTCAGCAGTTTTATAAAAAAAAAAAATCAGCAGTATCGATACGCATACAAATATTGCTTCCGTAGCATGACTAGTAAAATTGGCTGCATGCATTAGCATTACTAAACACTTGGTCAAACACAGGGATATTTGGCAGTGTTCAGTTATAATACAGTTTTTTAAAATGGAAACCACTTCAGTGTACACAATTAATGAAATTCAACAATTATAGTCCATTCACGGTTACTTCAAAATTTTGTGAAGCCCTGCTAAGTTCTACTGCCAGGGTATTACTCCACTCGCAAACAACGCTTATCCCAGTCTAGAAAATTGCACCAGAGTGACCACACTCATGTGCATTTAGTGTAATAGTATTTTGCATATCGAGTATTTCTTACTGGGCATTACCGAAGCACCTCATTTCTATATTAATTATAAATGAAATAATATAGTAAATAGATCAAATGTAAGTAAATGTTCAATTTAACCAAAAATAAGGTACCTANAACGCTTATCCCAGTCTAGAAAATTGCACCAGAGTGACCACACTCATGTGCATTTAGTGTAATAGTATTTTGCATATTGAGTATTTCTTACTGGGCATTACCGAAGCACCTCATTTCTATATTAATTATAAATGAAATAATATAGTAAATAGATAAAATGTAAGTAAATGTTCAATTTAACCAAAAATAAGGTACTTCGATGTTAATAGAAGTATTAAAATGCCTGCAACATAGTACATACGTACTGTATTTCGAAAACAACCAAGGCACACCATACACGAGGTTATTTCTCAAAGGTCTGATTCAAAACGCGTGAAGATACCACGAATGAACTACACTGTTCCGACGCACACAGTAATTTGTGGTCGCAGAACACCAGCGAGCTTACAGAAACTTCTTTACAATGTCGGTGTAAGCTTCATTATACACAAGACCCCCCCCATCATCACACACTGTTACAATGCCTAATGAATTTAAATTAATACTAAATTTGAGCGTCAACAGTGCAGATGAGAAACGCTCGCTACTTCTTACATATACACCTGTAAGACTGCGCCATGCGATCACTGTTCCTTCAAGCAACTTGTTTCCGTACAGGAACAATTGAAATTTGTCAAAATGAGATTCCATCATAAAACATGACTTACGGATGGCAGTAAAACCTTACCTCGACATTCTTCAGCATTGGTTAATAAAATAAAAACTTGCGGCAACCAACAAATTCAGAGTCACAAGAGCACGTTAAATATCTGCCATAATTCACATTTTCCAAATACAGTGGCGACCGACTGCCGTTTTTTTCAGTGGACTGTCAAAAATTTCCATACATCCAGAATTTCAGTTAATATAAATAAAATACAACTTCTAACATTTTTTTTTTAAATGTTATGTTGAGTATAACTAGAGCTGTACATTATCCGGAAATAGAGTACCTAATAAACACAAAAAAAAAATTGTTAATTTTTATTTCTGTAAATAATAAATTTAAAAAAAAAACATTTCACATCAACTTGTCTAAATAAAGACTATAACATCACGAAGCCGACCGAAAACTTTCAAACCCTCTGAAAAATATATATATACGAGACAGAGTGCAAGCTGAATTTTGAATGTGTCGCACACACGATCGTCCGAGAGCACATGAAGGAGTTATCTACAGGGTAGCGTATTTACGCCGGGTGAAAACGGTGATGGGGAAGCACCAACAGCAGGAGGAGTGAAACAATCAACCCCCCGCCCTTCCAAACAGGTCGGCACCCAGACTGAAGGTGCGTGGATATCATGCTGAGTTCCCACCCCACCAGCTCTGCAGAGCATCAACAAGGACAGCCAACTCAACCCAGGCCGCATATCTACACTTAACGTTGGCGACATTGTGCTTCTGCAGCAAGCATCTGCCTTTTGAAAAATGCAATTATATATAACTTAAAAATATATATATTATTTTGTCACAGAGATGACTAAATAAGGCGATTAAATCTTATTTATGGTCTTCAACAATTAATCATTCTGCATCCTCTGATTTTTCTGTACACCTACGCCTGTCACGAGTTACATGGTGCTTGGTGGTTACGCATTATTTGGCGACAAGCTGTCGAATACGCCCTTCCAGGATATCAGCTTGTTCAAAATACGTGTCTCTATTGAAATAAAATTCATATAAATCCTCCTATCTCTCCACGAGAAGTCGCTGAAAATGAACAGCACGTTTGGTAATAACAAGTCGCTAGATGTTCAAACCATTTTTGGCGACAAGGGGAAGTCAAGTATATGTTTCTGTGGATATAATTTTATTCTAAAAATGTTGTACGGGAAAAAACAACCCGAAAACGCAAAAAATATAATAACTGGGTAAAATTTATTGCATAACATTTCCAGGTGAAACCATCTGCTTTGAAGTACTGCAGGTGTAACTATTTCAGGCAACAGATAATCTTGGATAGATTTGGGAACGTGTAACAACGGCACAGTGCAGTGAGATTACAGTCTCCGCGACTACCGTGACCTTGTTAGAGGTCAAACTCGGCAAAGCACCTGGCCACTCTGAGGTGCAGTGCGTTTGATAGAATAACCATGCGACATGCAACGTCAAGAACATGCGAGTGTAAAGGTAGACGTAAGCGTGCGTGGCCAAGAGAGATGCAGCTTTTTTCGGTAGATAACAGCTTCCCCTCTTGAAAGTATGTGGGGGGGGGGAGAGAAAGAGAGAGACACACACAGACACACACACACACACACACACAGAGTTGNTTATATTATGTTAGGCCAGGTGTCCATCTGGATTTGGTAAGTTGGATTGGCCAGTTCGCAGCATCGCAGTTCTACGCTATTATTAGGAGGAGGTAGGGCCCTCACCACTCATCAGGACGCTACCACCTTCTAAAAATAGCGTAGAATTGTGATGCGGGGAACTGGCAAGCCAATAAATCACCAAATCTAGACGGACACCTGGTTTAAACATAAGGTAACCCCTCTGCCACATTTCTAATTCCCCACCTCACACTAGTTTTCCTCCTGGCCGCTGGGTTCACAGTTTGCCAACCACCGCTCAACAGACTGCAACCTATTCGCCGCCCGAAGAGGCTGACCTCGCCAGCTAAACATTGTAACGTGAGTGTGCGCGCACATGTGCATGCGCCTGTGTGTGTATCTACAAGTACTGCCCTGAGAGAACTTGAGTTTTCTGCCTCCTTTTTTATAATGCAACCAGCTTACCCGGCCACGCGTTGCTGTGGCATAAAAGATTTTGGTTCTATTCATTTCTGTGAAATTAATTGAAAGAAGTATATGTATATATATACATATATAAACATTGAGAACAACAAACTGAAATGTTTAAACAGACAGCTGTCAACAAAGGCGCTTCCTGACGCGAAAGCATGNAACATTGAGAACAACAAACTGAAATGTTTAAACAGACAGCTGTCAACAAAGGCGCTTCCTGACGCGAAAGCATGGTCAAAATGAGCTTTTTGCAGATTTTAGTACCTTTGCAGGTAATACAGATAAAAAATAAAGGTGTACAAACACTCGTGGGAACGAAAGGAAGGTTTATAAAAAAACAGAATGAAAATTGGTTGATTTTTTTAGGAGTTATACGCGTCGGAACAAACAAACACATTTATATATATATATTAGTAGCCTAGCGGCCTATTCCTGCCATCATATCATGCACACATCTTAATTACGGGAAAGTAAAGTCTATATATCGCAGTCCACTTTCATCAAGTCAGGTTTTCACCACAGACCACAGGGCACGTCAGCTTGCTTTCGCTAATATTCGCTAGCAGATCGCTGTATTAGAAAATAGTACTATGGTTGAACACAACAGCTCGGTCAAGGTGTGAATAGTTTGCTATTCCAAGGAAATGAATTGGTACGCGCTTTTTAACACAACAAAAACATCTTTCCACGTTATTAAACTACCTTCTTTCCAGCTACAGTCATTGCATGGTACATTTACAAGATTTAACCCATTTCTGGCCGACTTCGTCTGAAATGTCCATTGCAATTCTAACAGTAGCAACATACTGTGATGTTAAATTTATTTCTGTCTCAAATCTATCCGATGTTTACAACACATCTCTCTGTTATCACTTTTACGATATTGAGAAGAAAAAAAAAATCACATTAATTTGTGCCCTCCGCTAATTCTTGCTACACCACCGTTGCAGTAAAACAAGATGTGCTGTTTGATATTTTACCTTACGTAACTAAATTAAATATCAATCGAAACTTTGAAACAGATCACTCTTTTATCACCATCAGTTAGCATTAAACACATGCAAGGAACACTACATAGTGATGGGAATACTGTCCCAACACTTAGATGTAAAAAAAATATCAAAAAATCTAAAACCATATAAAACGGACACTAGAGATCAGTCAGCATTCACAACGGCTCAGAACGCAACATATGTACCTATTACGTACTTCCAAAAATCAATCTCTGTTGCATGCCGTTTTAAACAGCACACGTCATTAAAAAAAACGGGTAACATTTCCACAAAAAGATTATAAAATTATGAAAAATATTGCACACATCCATGGTTTCATAAAAAAAAAAAAAATGTAATGTATTCACAACCTTCGAGATGCACCATACTTCCTCATAAATAAGCCACACCTTAAAATAAATTGGTGTTTCCCAAGTGTGAAAGCATGTGTGTTACAGCCTTAATGGCATACTGACATAAGCGAGCAGATTTCAGGGACAATTAAACCTTCTACCGACATCAGTAGTATTGCATTACCTTACTAATAACTTCTGGTGGTGCCCGAACTTGTTTCCCCGATAGAAAATTGCTGTTTTAACCTATCGTAAAAAAATGTTTCAATCCTTTCAAGAATTTAATATGAGTTTCCTACTCTATTTTATATTCTTCTCGGCTCTCGTTACACCAACAATAATCAGCGCACAGCGGGGATACCGAATCCGTTTTGTACTAACACCTGCGTGCGCATCAGCTCACCTCGAGGAGTATACAAAATCATCGTATAACAATGCCGTTCCAAAGTGCCAGTAATGCAAGTTGAGTTAACCGCACAAGTCGAGAAAATTATAATTTACGTTTTCCTCTTCAATTACGTTGTCTTACTATTTATTATTCGACATCCACCACGTATCGTAGGCTTTTTTTTTACGGTATGATTACAGAATATGAATGAAATAGATATTGGAGGTAAAACCAAAAACAGCTGGTGTAATACTTCCCCGCTGTTGATAAAACACTTCACAGAAGTATCTCCACTAATTGAACGCAAGGCTGTGTGTGAAATGGCGCGGCTTATCTCCTGGGCAGTACGGCACAAGCACGCCGGCGATGGCACAAGCACATACACTCGTCTAGAATCTAAAAAAGGAGAAGGCAGAGCGGCGTGCGGGACTCAGCCGCATATCGCAGACACCCCGCCGCTGCCCCCGCAACGCCGCGGACGCAGNGCGGCGTGCGGGACTCAGCCGCATATCGCAGACACCCCGCCGCTGCCCCCGCAACGCCGCGGACGCAGGGCGCGCGGGGAGATGCCGAGCTTCAGGCTCCGCATGGCCATGGCACGGTTAAAGTGGCGGTGCGTCTTCACCTCGAAGTCCGGCTCCATCGCAGAGTCCATCGAGGACAGGATTACGAGTAGAACCCCCAACACCTGCGAACACAAGATCGAGAATAACGCCCGGCAGATATCTGAGCGCCAGAGTTCCCTCGTGCTTGCTATGCTGTAGGTCGTCACACACCAGTATATCTAGGCGACTACAGAACGGCCTGATAGCACAAGCACCAACCCACAAACATCTTCGGCAGCACTGTAAGGGTGCACCACCTGATGTTCGCGCGACAGCCGATAGCATCAACAGCGCTGCGTGTGCATCTCTTCCCCCTCTTGCGATGATTCACAGATAACTCACCTCTGACGTCACGCTATCCTCTACACTGTGGCAAATAAACTTTGTAGTAAAGTAAAAACTGGACTGATATTGCAAAAGAACAATGTGATCCAAATATTTGAGGAAATCTTTAATCCCCATTCAACATTTTATTCCCCTCGCCATTAGGTTTGAGACACTGCATTAACTTTACGCAAAGCAAAAGCATATTTTGCAATGTACTATAACAGCTGTTGCTAGTATAAGTAATTTTCTACATGCATTTTAAATAGAATTTTTTGTCGACTTGTTAACTTTTTCAATACCACTTAATTCAGCAGATTTGGCTGTTCAATATCTGTTCCTGTCAAGAACATTTATTGGTCTCAACGCTGTTTGCAGACAATGACATTTTTTTTTTTAACTTGTGCAACATGTTTAGCCTTTGTAACGTGTACTTTGATACCTGTGAAGTTAGCATGCAGGCTTCCTTCACAACAAATTTTACTTCCACTTGGCAGATCCAAGCTGGGGTTCATGTATGTCGCTGGTGGGTTCTCTCGCAATACTCCAGCTTACTTCACGATCGCATCCACACCTCAAGTCTCTCCGATAAGGGGCGTCAAACCAGTCGTGCACAACATACTTTTGTGTAACGTNCGATCGCATCCACACCTCAAGTCTCTCCGATAAGGGGCGTCAAACCAGTCGTGCACAACATACTTTTGTGTAACGTTCGCATGTCAAGTTGCTGATCTCACCAGACAGATGATGATGAGCATGGTGTAGATGTGGATGGTGGTGTCTGGGATGGAGTCCATGTCCTTGAGCGCCTCCATGGCCGGCTCAAAGTCTGGCTTCAGCTCCAGCGCGTGCCGGAAGTGCAGCGCCGCTTCTTGGTAGTGGCCGTACGCCTGCACACAAACCACCATCCATCAACTACCCGGCCAGTAACAGGATCGGCACATGCTGGCTACATTCACCTAGCTACTCATGGAAACTTTTACGAGTGACGATACAACTTTGCGACCAGAAACTAATACAATTGTCTAACAACCTATTTACACTGTCTGAACATTTCATTTTGAATGGGACAGTAACTTTTTAAATAGCACTGAGTGTCTNTCTAACAACCTATTTACACTGTCTGAACATTTCATTTTGAATGGGACAGTAACTTTTTAAATAGCACTGAGTGTCTCTCATCAGTTTTCTTATTTCTTTTCTTCACAACGTTAAAGAATAAATGGGATAAATTAAATTGTTCAAATAAAACATTTATCATTATACTTAAATACATACAAGTTAAACATGATGTTACATCTACATTACGTTCAATAATGTTTTGTGCATTATCACTTTCAACGAATGTTTTACAGGAAGTGGATTTAATGATCTACGCTGTACGCAGCAGAAAAAAGTGATCAATAAGTGAAGTCTGTCGTGTGTGGCAAACTACATTCTTTAGTTGCATCAACAGCTGGTGCCAATAACATCAAGCAAAAAAAAAACACATTTTTGATGCGCCACAGGTGATGCCATTATTCGATGGTAACCCCAGCCACAATTGCACCTCGCAAGCAAAAGCCGTTACTCCGAACATAAGACTGTAAACACGCATTACGATGGCAACTGACTTACCGGCCTCGCCGCCGCCTGTACCCAAGCCACCTGCCATGGTTCAGCACCCGGCAGCCTGATAGCTGATTTGTTTCTACCCAGCCCCCGCCCCCCTCATGCTTCCCACTCTTTGCTCACCCCAGTCGGATTATGTGCAAGCTTCGCGCAGCCAAATTTTCCGGTCTTTACTTCAGCTAGTGTCCTGACCGCAACTCCAGCTGCTGCTAGTTAAGCTATTTGTGTTTAAGCAACTGCGCAATACATTTAGCTATGCTTACATTGTGCTCAGTACGAGTGCAGAGTCTCACTGTCAGAAGCCCTGCTGAAGTTTTACTTCCAGGATAATCCTCCGCCTCATGCAAACAAAGCCTAACCAAGTGTAGAAAATTACACCAACGGGACAACACCACGCAGTCGTGCACGCTCAGTGTGACGAGAACTATTTCTCGCTAGGCATTACCATCGCACCTGTTTTCTCCCTGTTTTTATTCATGTTAATAATAAATTAAACATTTCAATTTATAGACAAATATAACAAAAGTTCAATTCAACCGAGAATGTGGTACTTTTATGGTGACACAAATACACAATGCTCGCGATACATGGAATATTTACGAAACAACCAAACGAGTCGTACATGGTGCGATTTAAAGTGCGGAGAAACCACGAATAGACTCTGCAGACATTCATACACGAGTTTCCAGAAAAGCAGCAATCGCTCTGCAACAGAGAACGCAGCAACACCAAGCGGGCGAGGAGAGGCAACGGCATAGAGAGCAGATGGCGGTCACCTTGAATATCTGCCCGAGGGTGTAGTACTGCTGCCACGCGCTCTTGTCTGGGGGCTGCACCTCCAGGGAGCGCCTGGTCAGGTAAATGGCATCGTCCAGGTACTGTAGGTTGAATAAAACCCTCGCGAGGTTCAGCAACACCTGTGTCACACACACACGCGCGCTACATACAGTGGACTCGTTAACATTACGTCCTGGAGATCATATTAAAAATACAGCAGAACCAACATTTTAGAGCAAGTGTTTCCATAAATTNCGTTAACATTACGTCCTGGAGATCATATTAAAAATACAGCAGAACCAACATTTTAGAGCAAGTGTTTCCATAAATTTACCTACACACAAGAATATATGCAATACTGAAAATAACAATTTCATTAATTTTATTGACTTGTACAAAGCTGTAATTTTGCAGGTTTATAAGACATACAAAACCTGAGCAGTAAAGGAGTCCGCTATCAATCAGTTTTCTCCCTTATTCAATAACCTCTAATCCTGACACTTGACTGAAGGATAGTTCGCTGTGCAGCCTTGAATAAATGTGGCGAAAAGTAAAAGGCTGTTGTACACACAAAAACATTGTTTTTTTTTTTTTGCCAAAAAAAAATTGTGATCCTGGTTATTCCAAACAAGAAGACATTCCTCATAGAAAGGTTTTNCGTTAACATTACGTCCTGGAGATCATATTAAAAATACAGCAGAACCAACATTTTAGAGCAAGTGTTTCCATAAATTACCTATACAAAAAAAAATATATGCAACACTGAAAATTACAATTTCATTAATTTTATTGACTTGTACAAAGCTGTAATTTTGCAGGTTTATAAGACATACAAAACCTGAGCAGTACGGAGTACGCTATCAATCAGTTTTCTCCCTTATTCAATAACCTCTAATCCTGACACTTGACTGAAGGATAGTTCGCTGTGCAGCCTTGAATAAATGTGGCGAAAAGTAAAAGGCTGTTGTACACACAAAAACATTGTTTTTTTTTTTTGCCAAAAAAAAATTGTGATCCTGGTTATTCCAAACAAGAAGACATTCCTCATAGAAAGGTTTTANTTTTTTTTTTTTGCCAAAAAAAAATTGTGATCCTGGTTATTCCAAACAAGAAGACATTCCTCATAGAAAGGTTTTACAAGTTGAACTTTAGATTATTTTACAGCTTGTTTGTCTCGCAAAGTTATATCACTTCTGTGTGTATTTTGTAGTGGTGCACTCATATGACTTCACCGATTGCTGACTTAAATACCGATCAAAAGAACAATAATTGGCAGATACAATTCAGTTACAGATTATTACAGTTTAATAAATTATTAATGTTGTCCTTAATAAAATTACAAAATTCAGCAAATCCCAAAATGTATATATTATCAAAACTGCATACTTGAGCAAACTAATATAGAAGATCACTCAACATAATATGGTTTTCAGTAGTGATATTGTATATGTAATGTTTTTTTAATTTAATATTTTTAAAAGTTGGAACTGTACGGAAACTAGATAATAGGTAAAGTAATCATTAAAATAATTGCGGATTACGATTAACCCAAAATAGCCAATAATTGCTAATTATGATTCACCCACATCTACATTGGTGCACCACTAGAGAGGTTCAGGTGGCTCTTGACATTGGGGTCTTGGGAGCAGGTGAGGGCGAAGCGAGGCGAGTACGGAGCAGTGGCAGAATGCAAGGGCAAGGGCAGGGGAAATGGGAGATCCCCACGAAAACCCACAAACCAGCGGTATCGTCCCGCACGATTCCCACCTGTGAAAATCTGGGAGCAGCCCCACCGGGAATCAAACCCAATTCGCCTAGGTGGGAGGCAAGCGGTCTGACCACTACACCACTGTGGCCCTCCAGACTCTGTTATAGTTTAAATTAGCAGAACTAGGTCTTGAGTATGGACAGGTATGATCTGCACTTAACGGTGTGGTCTTGAGTGTCTTGAACATTGCTGAACATTGTACTTTCACAATTATCACCAAAACTTAATATATATATTTTTTTAAGTGTTTGGTAAACACATTTACGTATGTAATGAAGACATTCTTCATAAACTAACCTTAGGGTCTTTAAGAGGCGTACGTTAATAAGCTGCAAAAAAAAAATCTTTATGACTTACACACAGATCTATGAAAAGTAACTTGGACTATCTGTGCATTAACGCAGGGCACAAAANTTACGTATGTAATGAAGACATTCTTCATAAACTAACCTTAGGGTCTTTAAGAGGCGTACGTTAATAAGCTGCAAAAGAAAAATCTTTATGACTTACACACAGATCTATGAAAAGTAACTTGGACTATCTGTGCATTAACGCAGGGCACAAAANAAAAAATCTTTATGACTTACACACAGATCTATGAAAAGTAACTTGGACTATCTGTGCATTAACGCAGGGCACAAAATACTACTAGTAAGTTTTCTTCTGCATTGTTCAACTCAAGGGCTACTGAATTGTTTTCAACCATAACAATCCAGCCCCTCCTTAAGATAATGCAAAATCAGCTCAACCACATACACTTTACCAAATAATTAATCTCCTGACGTAACTACGCACAGTGCCACACAGAGGATTAATTTGCCTGGTCTATACACCCTCCCTCCTAGTACTCTGAAATGTACGGTGAAACGAGCTGAATACGAGCAGAGGCAGAATGCAGAGGCAGAATGCAAAAGCAGGGGAAATGGGAGTGCCCCTACAAAACCTGCCAGCAAACTGAAACATCTTTCACATCTCCCACATGCAAATATCTGGGTAACTCCGCCAGAAATTGAAAACCTGATCGGCCTTGGTGGGAGGCGAATAGTCTTGCCACTAAACTACCATTGCCGCCAATATTGATAGGAAAGTGGTATTTCAAGCACCGCAAGAGCTGGCGGTTCGNGGCCCGTAGCTTAATGAGTTTGCCAGGTAGTACAGGGTACCTCCCAGTGGTAGGAAGCAGTAGATCTGCATAATAAATAACTATAGGACCCCAGTCCTCACAATAAGTGCCACACACACACACACACACACTGAAATGCCGGCATCCCCCCGCCATTCTCGGCACTCGACAATTGGGGCATGCTTTGCATTACATCGATGAAATGTAGAGAATAGAGCAGCTTCTGTTCCAGATGTCACTTCGAATCAACAACCTAGAGCTCCAACCCATATATGTATGGGTTACTGCAAAGTCAAAGAATTTGATCAACTATGATGTCAATTTTAAGGCTGGTCTCTATAAACATATATTTTCCATTTAATCACGCATGTTTATTAAGGATACATTTTGAACATTACTTTTGCCTCTCCAAAAATTGCCTTGTAACTGTCTATCCTCATTATTTACTATCAGCTGAATCAAGACCTGAAGAAACTGCGCCAATCGCATAGTGTGTCAATTTTCCACTCACTGGCCTTAATTACAGGTAGATCTCGCCCATGCCATGGATGTACTTCCATCATCACGAACTGTCATTACTATTACACATTCTTTTCATAAACCACAAATTAAGCTCCGCGACTTACTTCTGCGTTGTGCGGGGACACGGCAAGGGCCCGCCTGAAGCACTCTATGGACTTCTGGGCGTTGCCCTTGATCCTCCAGAAGTTCCCCAACTGGTTGTACAGCTGGACCGACTTCGGTTTCTGCAAACACCACAAGATATGACAGTTTGATGGCTGCAAACACCTCGCCACACATCACGTACACTGTAGCTGCCGTTGCCACGCAAAGCCTGCGCACGCATTAGCGCAATATGAGTGTGTGTCTTTCCAGTATCTGCTAACTTTCTTCGCTCCAGTAGAGCCAATTTTCCATTAAATTCCCAGCAAAGGAAACAACGAGTCTTCACAAGTGACATTCTCTAGTGAGTAATCACCAATGTGACGCCAGCTAAAAATAAGCGTGGATCTCGCAGACAACTCTTTACACATTTGAAAAAAAAAATTTCTTCTTTCAACGCAGTGTATTCGCGAAGTTTTATCATATGTAAATGATAATTTAAGATATCCCAAACCAAATGTTGGTATTTTACCATAATAAAACACTTAAGATCAGTTGTTGTGCACCCTTTCACTTTATTACATCAGTTCGGAATCAATCAGACAATATAATAAATGACCATTAAGAGGTTAAAAACATTTGTATCTACAAATATAAATTATGTATTTAAAAAAAATTAATACTCACACCAACAATCTAAAGAAAGTCTCGATCCTTCACAGATCACAACAGTACAGTGCTTTGAATAAAATGAATAATAACTGTCGATGCAAGTAACACTTATTGCAATGCATTTTTTACTAAATGATATTGAATTAATAATTGTTTTTAATTACTGTAATCTATGAATTGAAAGATGTTTTTTATATTGTACTAATGTTTTAAAATTATTTACTGTTTTGTTTATTTAATAATTGTCATATGTAAATAGTTTTATGTACATTAGGAATGTTCAACACCTTTCGTTTTACTTTAAATATGTGACATGTTGAACGTCATATTTGCTTTATACATGTAGTCAGTATCTAATGATTATAGCAATAAGCAATGGTATTAACAAACGTCTTCCCGATGTAACCAGTTACCTTTCCCGCTTGACTGTAGGCAAGTAGAACCCGTCATTACTCACTACACAATGTCTTCCACAATATTAGTCACCACAGTTTGCTGCTGCAAAAAAGTTTATTATGCTATTACTTCATGCTGTGAAATATAGGGGCAGTCCACACATTTGATACATCCAAACTCAAACTAAACGGCTCTCTCAGATACTACGATACAATACAAATTAAAATCTCCCAATTCCCAGTAGCAACAGTAAGTTGTGCATGGTACGTACAAAATACACGTTACAAGCTACCTGTTCAGTACATGGGGTCTGCATTTCCTGTGTGCGTGCGCACTCACTCTCTCTCTCTGTCTCTCTCACTCTCTGTATCTCTGCCTCTCTCTGTATCTCTGCCTCTCTATCTATCTGCCTCTTTATCTCTCTGTATCTCTGCCTCTCTATCTCTCTGCCTCTCTATCTCTCTGTATCTCTGCCTCTCTATCTCTCTGTATCTCTGCCTCTCTATCTCTCTGTATCTCTGCCTCTCTATCTCTCTGTATCTCTGCCTCTCTATCTCTCTGTATCTCTGCCTCTCTATCTCTCTGTATCTCTGCCTCTCTATCTCTCTGTATCTCTGCCTCTCTATCTCTCTGTATCTCTGCCTCTCTCTGTATCTCTGCCTCTCTATCTATCTGCCTCTTTATCTCTCTGTATCTCTGCCTCTCTATCTCTCTGCCTCTCTATCTCTCTGTATCTCTGCCTCTCTATCTCTCTGTATCTCTGCCTCTCTATCTCTCTGTATCTCTGCCTCTCTATCTCTCTGTATCTCTGCCTCTCTATCTCTCTGTATCTCTGCCTCTCTATCTCTCTGTATCTCTGCCTCTCTATCTCTCTGTATCTCTGCCTCTCTATCTCTCTGTATCTCTGCCTCTCTATCTCTCTGTATCTCTGCCTCTCTATCTCTCTGTATCTCTGCCTCTCTATCTCTCTGTCTCTCTGCCTCTCTATCTCTCTGCCTCTCTATCTCTCTATCTCTCTGCCTCTCTATCTCTCTGTATCTCTGCCTCTCTATCTCTCTGTATCTCTGCCTCTCTATCTCTCTGTATCTCTGCCTCTCTATCTCTCTGCCTCTCTATCTCTCTATCTCTCTGCCTCTCTATCTCTCTATCTCTCTGCCTCTCTGCCTCTCTATCTCTCTGCCTCTCTATCGCTCTGCCTCTGTGTATCTCTGCCTCTCTATCTCTGTGTATCTCTGCCCCTGTTTACCTCTGATTCTCTGTCCCTACCTTTTGTCCCACTCTGTATCTTTCCGTTTCTCTGTCTATCTCCTCCCCTTTTATCTCTCTCTCTACATCACACAACTAGCCTGAGTGAAAGTAAGTGGCTCATTAAAACGGTTTTCTGGTGGCTGCAAATTTCTTACATCACTAGTAACATTTTAAAAACAGCCAAATGTTCCTGAAAAATAATTATAGTTAATAGAGGTCTGCAAATGCTGTGTTCAGGTTTTTTTTTAAATTATTTAAACAATTACACAGTCCACAAAGTGGTCTCCGTACTGTGCACNCGTTGTGGCGCTAACAGCAGCTGGACAAGCAGTGAAGAGAGAATATGAAAACGCTAGGTGTTGAAGACTGCATCTAACAGTCCAAGGCAATTCACAAAGAACATAGGCAGTCAGCCAACCCACCCCTGGAGACAACACAGGGCCCGTAGCTTAATGAGTTTGCCAGGTAGTACAGGGTACCTCCCAGTGGTAGGAAGCAGTAGATCTGCATAATAAATANAATGAGTTTGCCAGGTAGTACAGGGTACCTCCCAGTGGTAGGAAGCAGTAGATCTGCATAATAAATAACTATAGGACCCCAGTCCTCACAATAAGTGCCACACACACACACACACACACTGAAATGCCGGCATCCCCCCGCCATTCTCGGCACTCGACAATTGGGGCATGCTTTGCATTACATCGATGAAATGTAGAGAATAGAGCAGCTTCTGTTCCAGATGTCACTTCGAATCAACAACCTAGAGCTCCAACCCATATATGTATGGGTTACTGCAAAGTCAAAGAATTTGATCAACTATGATGTCAATTTTAAGGCTGGTCTCTATAAACATATATTTTCCATTTAATCACGCATGTTTATTAAGGATACATTTTGAACATTACTTTTGCCTCTCCAAAAATTGCCTTGTAACTGTCTATCCTCATTATTTACTATCAGCTGAATCAAGACCTGAAGAAACTGCACCAATCGCATAGTGTGTCAATTTTCCACTCACTGGCCTTAATTACAGGTAGATCTCGCCCATGCCATGGATGTACTTCCATCATCACGAACTGTCATTACTATTACACATTCTTTTCATAAACCACAAATTAAGCTCCGCGACTTACTTCTGCGTTGTGCGGGGACACGGCAAGGGCCCGCCTGAAGCACTCTATGGACTTCTGGGCGTTGCCCTTGATCCTCCAGAAGTTCCCCAACTGGTTGTACAGCTGGACCGACTTCGGTTTCTGCAAACACCACAAGATATGACAGTTTGATGGCTGCAAACACCTCGCCACACATCACGTACACTGTAGCTGCCGTTGCCACGCAAAGCCTGCGCACGCATTAGCGCAATATGAGTGTGTGTCTTTCCAGTATCTGCTAACTTTCTTCGCTCCAGTACAGCCAATTTTCCATTAAATTCCCAGCAAAGGAAACAACGAGTCTTCACAAGTGACATTCTCTAGTGAGTAATCACCAATGTGACGCCAGCTAAAAATAAGCGTGGATCTCGCAGAAAACTCTTTACACATTTGAAAAAAAAACTTTCTTCTTTCAACGCAGTGTATTTGCGAAGTTTTATCATATGTAAATGATAATTTAAGATATCCCAAACCAATTGATGGTATTTTACCATAGTAAAACACGTAAGATCAGTTGTGCACCCTTTCACTTTATTACATCAGTTCGGAATCAATCAGAAAATATAATAAATGACCATTAAGAGGTTAAAAACATTTTTATCTACAAATATAAATTATGTATTTAAAAAAAATTAATGCTCACACCTACAATCTAAAGAAAGTCTCGATCCTTCACAGATCACAACAGTACAGTGCTTTGAATAAAATGAATAAGAACTGCCAATGCAAGTAACACTTATTGCAATGCATTTTTTACTAAATGATATTGAATTAATAATTGTTTTTAATTACTGTAATCTATGAATTGAAAGATGTTTTTTATATTGTACTAATGTTTTAAAATTATTTACTGTTTTGTTTATTTAATAATTGTCATATGTAAATAGTTTTATGTACATTAGGAATGTTCAACACCTTTCGTTTTAGTTTAAATATGTGACATGTTCAACGTCATATTTGCTTTATACATGTAGTCAGTATCTAATGATTATAGCAATAAGCAATGGTATTACAAACGTCTTCCCGATGTAACCAGTTACCTTTCCCGCTTGACTGTAGGCAAGTAGAACCCGTCATTACTCACTACACAATGTCTTCCACAATATTAGTCACCGCAGTTTGCTGCTGCAAAAAAGTTTATTATGCTATTACTTCATGCTATGAAATATAGGGGCAGTCCACACATTTGATACATCTAAACTCAAACTAGGCGGCTCTCTCAGATACTACGATACAATACAAATTAAAATCTCCCAATTCCCAGTAGCAACAGTAAGTTGTGCATGGTACATACAAAATACACGTTACAAGCTACCTGTTCAGTACATGGGGTCTGCATTTCCTGTGTGCGCGCGCACTCACTCTCTCTCTCTGTCTCTCTCTCTCTGTCTCTCTCTCTCTCTGCCTCTCTATCTCTCTGTATCTCTGCCTCTCTGTATCTCTGCCTCTCTCTGTATCTCTGTCTCTCTCTGTATCTCTGCCTCTCTCTATCTCTCTGCCTCTCTATCTCTCTGCCTCTCTATCTCTCTGCATCTCTATCTCTCTGCCTCTCTATCTCTCTGCCTCTCTATCTCTCTGCCTCTCTATCTCTCTATCTCTCTATCTCTCTGCCTCTCTATCTCTCTGCCTCTCTATCTCTCTGCCTCTCTATCTCTCTGCCTCTCTATCTCTCTGCCTCTCTATCTCTCTGCCTCTGTGTATCTCTGCCTCTCTATCTCTGTGTATCTCTGCCCCTGTTTACCTCTGATTCTCTGTCCGTACCTTTTGTCCCACTCTGTATCTTTCCGTTTCTCTGTCTATCTCCTCCCCTTTTATCTCTCTCTCTCTACATCACACAACTAGCCTGAGTGAAAGTAAGTGGCTCATTAAAACGGTTTTCTGGTGGCTGCAAATTTCTTACATCACTAGTAACATTTTAAAAACAGCCAAATGTTCCTGAAAAATAATTATAGTTAATAGAGGTCTGCGAATGCTGTGTTCAGGTTTTTTTTTAAATTATTTAAACAATTACACAGTCCACAAAGTGGTCTCCGTACTGTGCACCAGGTAAAACCAATATAACACATTTACCTAACAAACACATGCCTGCTGCCAGACAACCAACTGCAGCACCAGCCCCGCAATTAAAAAATACAAACTTCAACTGCTATGTGAATAGGGAATCTTATGTCACATATATACAGTAGAAACTCTCTTTTCCATCACGTATACGAGATTCACTCTCTCCCAACCCACCACCGTGCATAATATATCACCTGTACGCAAATATTACTTTTATTAATTTTTTTGGAATGAAGTACCACGAAATGGTAAGAGCCTTAACAGGAAGATTCTGTAGTAAATTACAAAAAATACATAAGTAAAGTATACAGGTGCATTATACAATACACACGCACTAAGATAATGTGATGCATTTGGATGAAGGCCGCCAGCACAAAGTAGATGTTTTTTCCAAGCCCCATCAATATGAAAATCCTTCGTACCTACTACTTCTCACAAAGTCCAGCAATAACTAAAGAAATGTGATTAAAAAGAAGTATCCATGGTATTTATGTGCCTGCTTTCTACCTGTATTAAATAATTTAACCAGTATGCAAATATGTAAAGCAATAGACTTTTTATACTAGAATGTAAGAAGCATATGGTGTCCCATAGCTACCCGAATACCAACTAAACGCATAGTCCCATTGCCTGACAGATTAAAATTCTACTGTATTGCAAAAAGAAAAATATATATATTTTGGAAAATTCTCTTCCTAATCATTGGTGGTTGGCCTTTCCACTGAAGAACACTAGCAAATAACATTTACCCTTACTTCTCTCTTTGCTTTCTTGAGCTTCTTCTCCAGGACGTTGACGTCGAAGTCGGACGCCTTGGCGCCCTTCTTCTTGAAGAGCAAGGCGGCGTGGGGCTCAGGGACGCGCGGGTGGCTGTGCCTGTTGGCCACGCCCACCAGGTTGTCGTAGTACGTGAAGTTCACAGACTTGCCACAGTCGAGGTACTCCTCGCTGTCGTAAAGCTCCGGGTACGAGTCGTCCTGGAAGCTGCTGTCGCTCATCCACGCGCTGGTCTTGTTGCTTCCGCCACCGGCCAACTCGTAGCGAGCGCTACAAAACAAAGTACAATGAACTTGCGGCATTATGTTGCGCACACTTTTGAGACGGATACAATCGCAAAGTTTATAGGCTTTTCACGGTACAGCGAGAACTTGGAGGCCCTAGTTACTTTATCCTTTTAGCCATATTTTATCCTTTAACCACCTTTTTAACTATATATTGCCATGCAAGTAATAAATACAGTGTGAATATTCCACCGCACTCGGAAGTTAACATCTAAGGCTAAAATAAAATATATTTATTGACTATTATTCCAAATGAGGGCTTTCAAAAGTGCTCACTTTACCATGAATAGCTTTTATCAGTATTTTGGAGGGGGAAAAAATTATTTTTGCATTGTCTAAAGTGAAACACAATTTTACTGATTTTATAACACAAAAAATAATAAATCATACTTGAAGAAAATTAATATATTGCCAGGATTTTTTTTTTTTTTTCAGCATTTCAGCAAAGTCCCTACTCTTCATAATTACTAACTGAAAAAACAAATTCATTAATTTCCCAGATTATTTTACATGGTCCAGTTTTGACATACATACTGAAAAGTGAGGAGTAAAATGTGTGATTTATTTGAAAGGGTTCTCAAATATTCATATTTTCTTCCTTGTTCCAAGATTCTGTTGAGCAAGAAAGNGGGGGGGGGGGTGTGGATGGATAAATTATACTCTTTTAGGAACTCCTACCACAAATGAATTAAACATTTATGTTTTTACCCACAATTACGCTGAACATCACAGCGCTCCAACATATAGGCTATGGCATCATTTAAAATGCAGAACAATACAAAATTGTGTCCACAAAGCAATTTTGCATCAAATTCTGCGTAGACCTAAAACACCAGTTTAAAAAATTTTTCCCCTATTTTTTTTGTCACCAATCTAGAAATCTACCAGAAACAGCTGACACGGGAAATGAAATGACACACTGAAGTGACAAGAAAAAATATTACAGTAAGGGGGGATCACTTTTAAACAAATTGGAGTGACTTTGTGACACAAAATCACATTTAAATGCCCCCCTATTTCAGTGGTAAGTTTCAGATATTCAGTGGTGCCAATTGAACAACTAAACATTATAAATAGCATCCTTGAAATAGAAGAGAATTTAAATAACAGTGAAAAATCCTGTGTAACAAAGTCACCCCCGCTTACAGTAGACCTGTGTAGCATAAAAATAAAACTTCTTGATTACGTTGTATAATGCGGCAAAGACAATGTCAACGACAAAGAATCGCAGAATAACGGTGAAAGATAAGAGGATGAATAAAGTCTGGACTGCTACGCACAAAGGATTTGAGATGATGATGAGGGGAGAGGCAATAGAAAAGATTTGGGCGGCTCTTAACAGCGAGGTCTTGAGAGCCGATGAGGGTGATTGAGGTGAGTATGGTGCAGCGTCAGAATGCAAGGGCGATGGGAAATGGGAGATCCCCGAGAAAAGCACCCGGCCAGTGGCATTGCCCGGCACGATTCCTACATGCAAAAAATCTGGGAGACCAGGCCAGGGATTGAACCCGGTTCGCCTTCGTGGGAGGCGAGCACGCTAACCGCTCATCAACCGCTGCTCCAAAAACCATATAAACAGGAGTATGCAATAGAAATGAAGAAATTGTGTCCAAATGAATCCTGTCGACAGTTTACCAATGGCCAATCACTTGCATCTGTTGTCTGGAATATTCATGAATTACTGAAGAACACCAAATGATGACTCTGTTACATGAGATTCAATGCTATCTTTTATTTTGTAACTCCTTTGAATGTGAATACTAATGTTTGCTAACCTTGTGTTGTCCTTGATAACAAAATGTTTATATTTTATAGTATTTATTGTCATTCCCCAAACTGATCCAATTACAGTCATATTTACAATAGGAAACATGTGATAAATATACTTTTACAAAAATTAATAAATAACAAAAAAATTACACTTATTCGCAATTCTCTATGAACTGTATATACAATGTTTTTGTTTCCCAGTTAAATTTTTATATCTCAACGAGCTCTAGTGGTTCGCTTCAGTATACTCACTGTTCGTTATATTTTGGCGATTGACAATCCGTACAGTAATCATCAGAACTTTGTTTCGTCCACGACTTCCCATGATGTACGGTCGAAGTTATAATTTCAAATATCTCATCTTCCAAACTTTTCTGTTCGGAATTAACCCCTGGCAAGGTAACAATCTTCGTAAAATGATTAGTTCCTTCGATTTTCCCTTCTTCTATATTAAGTTTCCACAAAGTAGAACTTTTAGAACTGCCATGAAGCATGTGGACTGACAAAATATATAGCGCCAAATACGACATGTGCGGTATCTCACTCATTTCGTCCCATAAATAATAAACTTACTGGTTCCTAACCACAACACAGCCCACTCACAGCATGACCTAGGCGCATTTGACAATTCCGTATTTCCCTGAGAATCCATATTTCGCACCTCGCTTCCAATGTTACAGTTGGACATATTCACCTGACCTATTAGTATTATCTTTGGCGGCACTTATCATGTTCGTTTCAGTTCACTAGTAAGACAAAACAGAGAATACAATTAATTATGACCATCGAATAAAGATAGACAGAGCGCTATTTGGTCTACTCGGGAGCTATCAACATTGATCGTGAGGTGTCACATGATTTGTAGGGGAGCAGACAGGCATAGTAAGGAAGTGTATTTAAACACGTACAATGTTTGTGGTTTTATAAAGAATATTAACCATTCAGGACACCGATAATGTAAAAAACATATTATGTAGATTGACGAACAACGGTTCATTACTGTTGTTGCTTTGACTGTGGCAAATATTTTGAGAAAAGCGGAATAAGCGCTCTGATGTGAACCATGAATCCATGTGTGCTCTCGTGACCACTTGCACCTATGCAGTCACTTACACCGCTTTGACGACACAGGGCCGAAGAGAACACCCACCCACTTGCACGCTATAATGAGCCTGCAAGAGGTCTTGTCGTCATGTACTATATGACTCAAACGACAGTATTGCTTTATTTACCTCAAGAGGCAACTCTTGGGGCAAAATAACAAGCGGTCCAATACGGAGTCCCCTCGAATGCCGTAGCTATCAGGCACACCATCTATTGGAGTAAACGTTTGGGCCGCTTGCGCTGCGACGACCAGGGTCCTTCCAAACTATATGACGTCGACTGGCCTTCTGGCCAGGAAAACAGTGCTACGTGACCCCGAGTGTAGTTTAACAGTGGAGAATTAAATCCCGAAGACCCAATTGTTACAATGTTGAAGGCAATGGAGGCAATCTCCATTTTTGAAAACATAATTACTCTTATATAAATACACCTCAAATAAGTTAAATCATTTTCTCATAAAAGTGTTTTCATCTCACTTCCGATGAGGCTTTTGAATTACACTGGCTACAGCATTGCCAGGTGACTGTCTCCTAAAGGGATGGACGAGTCCACCTGGGCAAAGGGGTGTGGAATGCCATGCTTGATTGCCATTTATACAATGAAAAACACCCCTGGCTGTAATTGTGAATGCGGTGACTATGTTCAATATGTTTGTAAAACTTCTGTACACTACTGGATGACACTTTGAGGCACTTATCTTTTCAGCTCTGGCCTACCAGTAAGTTAGTGTCACCCGGTGGTGCGTTGCATCGTATTTAGATGCGCGAGCTGCGAGGACGCAACGACCAATTGTCAGTGTGCCCAACGGCTGTGGTTTTGGGGTGAACACCATTTCGGATCGCATACCCATTTATTTAAAGAGTTACCTCTTGTAATACACGAGTAGAACGGTGCCCCTTGATTTGCATAATCCTTGTCGGCAAGAAGGTGCACATTCCGTTCTTGTAGACCCGCACTACGCACTCTTGGCCTGAGGTGGTTGGCGCGGCCCGGTGTAGCTGGTGTAGTTGTTGTGACTGCGGCAGTCAGAGTGGGCACAAGGAACTTGTGGACGCGTGGTTCACGTCAATTTCTAGAACCATCAAAATTCTCATCAAACTGATGTGAGCCATGTCTCACCGGTCTACTCGACCGTTCACTGCACCATAGTATTAGCAGCTCCAGCAGAGCACCGTGCCGACAAAAAGAACATTGGGCACGGCCATTAGCAACATGGTGTTTGGGAAAGCAGCTGCTTCACTCAACACAGCACGAGTCAGTTTTCAGTACCACTTTGATCCGATCAGGTGGGCAACACCAAATAATAATTTTTAATTCTGAGTACCAATTACTTCCACTGTCATAGTCAAGATTGCCAATATAAACACAATACAGCCACCAACAACTTAACAGCATATCCAATATATTGGAAATGCGAGCACTTACTGTGACCCGTGGTTCGGATCCCAACCCACCAGGACATGTGTACAAACTCAGGGCTGCACTATCAGGGCTGCACCAGACTTCATATGACCCTGGATCAGGATGTGTAAGAACAGCCGACGCCATTGGGCAACACAAATAATTTTAGAGTGATAGTGGTCCCCAAAAGCAGAACTTAATACTTCCCAGTTTAGATGAAGTGTAAACCACAAATGAACTGTGTTTTGAGACATAATTTCAAATTATGTTAAGGTGAAGTGCCAACTACTTTCTACTTGGAGCACGGGCTTAACCCATGTCAGCCGAAGTTTAGCCCCCCATAAGCATCACCTGACTGGGGGCATCCCAGTTTATGTGTTTTTCTTTAATACAGTGAGTGTAAAAGTATATATGTTTATTTTACAGCAGTCAAGAGATTTACAGACTCGGATAGACCCGTTTTCAGCACTACATGCACGTAAACTTAACAATGCGAAAGTGTGTTGTTGACAATAATTAGGTAGCTTGTATAGTTTTATAGAACACGTAAGCTTTTGTTGGGGACAATATTCAGTCTCCAATCAGTTAAGGGGATTTTCCTGCTCCTGCAATGTAAACCATTAAGAGCCTAACCATATTTTGCATTTTATTGTACGCTCACGCATTTCCGACTATCAGCGTCTTCACTGAAAATGGCCAGACAAACGCCAGCATGCCATTTAGTCTGAAAAGGTAATTCATAGGAGTACATGATCATTTTCCCGCATCAACCCCGCCGGGCATAGTTCATCGTGTCTGCATAACTGTGTGAGCATCGTCAATTGGTTTGTATTGTCAAAATATTAATAAATGACTTGCACCCCATGCCAGGCATTTTGAATGCAAGGCTTGCCTCATAAACGCATTTCGGGAGCTGGACCTACCAACCTACCAACAGAGTATAAGTGTCTTCAGTGTATTATGTATATTTATCAGTGTTAAATTCGGCGTGTGGAGTGGCCTTGCAACTCCGCATTTGGCTAACTTCATACCAGCATAACGGTCCACCTCACAACAGGCACCCGTGGTGGTACTGGGCAGACCGTGATTGCCCACGGCTAGCAGCCAGTGAGAAATCAGCAAGACTTCTCTGGTGAGTGTTTCCCACGATAATGTTACATGAGTAACAGTGCGGTGGTCATGTCCTTACCATTCTCCAACCCCGACCATATCAGAAAATATTTTTTAATGGCAGTTCAGTTTTGAGTGAACCGATTTGGTGTATAGGCATTTCCATAAATAAAAATTCGTATTTCACTGTTTTTGTGTAGGATGTAATATGTCAGTTGTGTCTTGGTTATAAGTTTTAAGTAAACGTTACCTGAGCGGTCGGGGATAGTAATGCGGACGTCGTCCTCGACTATGTTAAGGAAAGTCAGAATATTACACAATATTCCTATTTCGAATAGAACGGGTGCAAGATCACTGGGCGAGCACAAAGTCACAGTTCTCAGGATCATGGGTATTACTACCACGTGGCTGTATCCCCTGACACACACGGTACAAATGTACAGGGAAATGTAATATATAGCCAGGATATTCAGGCTCCCCAGCACGCCTTAGTATTACCTTTTACCTTATAAATGAAGGGTGTCTGCTTGAGGTGTCTGTGACATCCTGGATAGCGCCAGGGCCCGAAATACAACACAAAAATGAGAACTCACAAGTTTCGGTTAACTCAAATAAATTGTATTGCCGAATAGTGTATACAGTTACATGCGCACAATTCATATTAAAGCGGACCTGACTCACAAGGCCTGCCAGTGGCCATTACTGTAAAAAAAATTAAAGAATGGCGCAAAAACTTACAAGAGTAATTAAACCTCCGGAGTCGGTATTTTGAGCTGACGGAGGGGTGCTGCGAACGCGGGGAAGATGGTTGGTAAATTTAATAAAAGTTCCAGTAAATTAGGTTAACCTATTGCAGTTAAGTGTTCAGAACAAAGTATGAAAGTCCCTCGCGATGCGACGCACGTGCAGCACCTAAGACCCGTGGAATCAGACTGCCGGAGATGGCCCGAGCGAACAGCATCCTTTCTGAGAGTTCGCTCGACTCCGCGAGGTAATTTAATCAACTCACCTCATTGACATAAAACTTGAAACATATACACATAAAAAACTGAAATGTTCTGAGTGAGTTTTCTTAATCCTGTAGAGAGTTAAGAGTTCATAATTAAGCACTAATTTAAATACAAAACATTATTATGTGGTGCCTTGTAGAGTACATGGGAAATTTAGGTCTACGACTGGAACAGTCAGGTTCAAACAAAGACTAATTATTTCCCATGTCACTAATTGGCTTGTATAGACACACAATTGCATTGGGAAAATTATATAGAACATTTCAAATACCCTACCCGTGCTACTCTACACCTCATTAAATTTGCACATGGTGATCATTTATTCTGCGATTACTTCGCAATCCCCTAAGGGTGAATTTCACTAACATTTGCAATGGGCGATCAATTCTATTGCTATTTACTACACATTCCATTACTTGATTTCTATCCTAATTACACAGATCTCTCTAGGGACACTACATGTTGGATCACTCGGTGCGGATATACATCGGGACACCTGAGGTTCGTGTTCCGCGGGCTGCTTTGGTGCAGCGACTGTGGGCTGATGACGTGAAGACAGTGGCTGTGCCAGACCACACAGGAGTGGTCCACATCAGTTTATCGTTATTTCTTTTCTGTATATGTTCTTTTCCTGTTTCCTGACTGACTCTTCCCATTTGTGCCATGTGGTGTTGATTCTGGCAGTATAGATTTAGTTTGTTGCGATGGGCTGACATTAGTGGTAAAGATGTTCTTCTCGTGGTTGTCAGTGTTTTTTTTTTTTTGTGTTTGCAGTTGGGTTTGCTGAGTTGGTATTATTTCCACTATGGTTGGGATAGGCGACTGACGATGTGATTTTTCCTTTAGCATTTGTTTTACTTTGTTCAATATTTTGGTTGTGTTGGGTTCGGAGTTGCTGTATTTTGGTTTGTTCTTGTTCCCTTATTGTTTGCCTAAGTCACCACAGGGATCATCGGTGTGCGCGGGGTTAAGCCCACAGGGGATGTATCACCTGAGGTGGGGTCCAGTACATGTCCCAACTGTCCTGGCCGAACACGACCTATCGGCTGTACCTTAGTAGTTGCAGCCACTGACCTCTTTAAGGCTATGTCTATTGGGACTGTCCTCGGTTGCAGCCACGCAGGTGAGGTTGAAGTGCCTGCCCCCTTTGTTGACATCCTTAGGTTTCCTGAGGGCAGAATTGATTTTTGTTACTTTTGAATTTTGTTGAGCTGATTCTTGGTGTGTATTTTTTTCCTCTTCCACTTGTATTGATTTTCTTTTCTTCCTGCTTCTTCACACCAAGACTGTGGTGGCACACTTGACATGTCGCCTCGGTTTGATCCGTAAGTCGTAGGTATGACTGAGAAAAAAAGATTTTAAAAATCGAATGACCACTGACTTCTGACGAAGTTTGCTGAGAAAGTGGAACTGATTGACTGACTAGTCTGAAGACTGAAGAATTAAAAATTACGAATGACTACACACCTACATATTATAGCGACCTGTAACCAACGAGAAAGTAGTCAAGATTCAGATGTTCTTGGTCTATGATATATTTACATCGTTTTTGCAATGGTGACAGCATGGTTGCAGCTGGCCAATGAAATCGTGCCAAATTCTCCACATGTGCGTACAGCATAGCCAACAATGCCTCTATTAAACCAAAGTTTCTAATGATTAGGATTAAAATGGCCAAACTACACATTTTTGATAGCCAGTTTGTATAATTTAAACCACCTTTTTTGTTTACGTAAAAATATTTTTTTAAAGACATTGACTAAATGCAGATTTGCTGATTTAATTTTTATAGTGGATTGCTTAAAGATATTAGAAAAGTCGGGTTTCCCAACTTGTCAGCTTCCATTTGTCTTTTGTTTATAGTGTGCTGTGTTGGTTTTCCAAAATGGCAACGTGCGGTGGTGTGTTACGTGGTTTGATAATTTTGTGGTTTTATCACTTTTCAGTTACAAATGCTGGTGGAAATACGCTTGTTCTGTTAGACAATCTAGCAATTAGAGAAACTCATTCAATGTTCTTCAAATCATTGCAAGGTGGGTATTTATTGAATCCTGACTGCATACCGGCAGGTGACGTGGTGCAGATTACAGATTTTAAACGTGTGCGGGCTAATGTTAATTGCTATATGTCTGTTTACATTTGCTTTTGTTCTAACGCTATCACTTTATTTTAAATCACGCTGGCGTACTGCGTGTACTACGTTTTAACTGACAAATGTTTTGTTTACTGTTCAAAGAATTTTGATATATTTCAAATACCATTTCGTACGATTGTTCACAATTTAGGCCTATAAACATATTTCGGTCAGTTGTGCTGTTAGTGTATCTGGTGCAGACAGTTGATGAGGGGAAGTAGGTGGATGCCTGCTTCATAGACTTTCAGAAAGCATTTGATAAGGTGCCCCATGGGACTTTGATGAAGAAAGTGCGTGGGCTGATACTGGATAAGTGGGTAATGGAATTTATTGGCGACTTCCTCAGGGGGCGAAGACAGAGGGTGAAAGTGGGGAGGCAACATCGGAGGAAGAGAGGTTATGTCAGGGGTGCTGCAGGGAAGCGTGCTGGGCCCTATTGTTTAACATAATGGTAAATTACATGGGTTTTGCGATTAGGGGAAAAATAAGATGATTTGCAGATTATTGTGTGGGAGGGGGTAAAAACTTGCAGACAGACATTGAAAGGATGTGGTTGTGGACTATGGAGAATAAAATGATAATAAATGTAAGAAAAACTAAGGTAGTGAGGTTTACGAAGAAGAAGGTGATAATCAGGGACATGTACAGATGGGAGGAGCAAGAGATAGAAGAAGAAGCAGAATATAAATATTTTTGGGATTGTATTGCAGGGAAACCTTATTTCAGATGGAAAAAACAGTTAGAGAGGGTTGTTGCAAAGGGAAGAAGGGCTTTGGGTATTTTGGAAAGTGTGCTGAAGGGAATCAGCTGTGAGGTGAAAAAGGCATATGGCACAATGGTACGGCTGAAGAATATGCAGCAGCAGTATGGGACCTGTACGTGGGGTTAGAGGTGCGAGAGCTATAGAAGGTGCAAAGAAGGGCAGCAATATGGGTGAAGGGTAGGTGAAGAAGACAGGGGCAGGTTGGTGAGGTACAAACTTGACGTGGTACTTTTAAGTATTTTTCACAAGAAGAGAAATTAACTCTTTGTTCAGCATCTTGTCATGGCCCCAATCGCCACTTCTGCAAACTTCGGATTTGTACCAGTCTCGCCATCACATCTAAATATGTAAATTATAATAACTATTCAAACAATAAAATCTCATTTTAGTTGTAAATTACAAATTTAAAAATTATTATTTTTGCTTTTAATAGGTATGAAGTAATGCTAAAATTGAAAACGTGTATAATTTTCCTGCTACTACTATTTATATTTCTATTATACAAGTTATTTAAAACACAAGTTCACATGTTACTCCTAAGATGATTTTTGAAAGGTTCTTTTCAAAACCTGTGAAGAAACCGAGAATGGACTACAACCTCTATTTTGAATTGCATATATTTTTTTCAGAACGAGGTTACACGCTCACTTTCAAGTCTGCCGACGATGCCAATTTGCTGCTGTCCAAGTATGGAGAGTTCCTGTACGAACATCTCGTAATATTTGCTCCATCCGTCGAAGAGTTTGGTGGAGCGGTGAGCGTGGAAACCATAACTGACTTCATTGATGGCGGAGGTGAGGAAGAACTCAGCAAATAGTGTCGAAGACGAGATGCAGTCTGATCAGATAGTTCCATATTGTACTAAATTTCTTGAACTTAAGTTTGGTTTTGAACCCAACAATTATCACCAGACAATATCCTTAAAAAAAAGTGTTTACACGCAATAACAATTTTTTGAATAATTTTCATTATGCTGGTTAAAACATTTCCCTAACAATTAATTTAAACACCTCATAAGAAACTTAATTTTTCTTTGCACAAGGTATTTTTCATCTGCTTTCAGTAAGTAGGTAATTACCTAGAATTAATTCTGGGAAAAACTTATGTTTGGTTTTTTGTGATTGGTTTATATTAATTGGCTGGTAAGATATGGCTTTAGAAGGGCCAGTGATTGCAGCTCTGGGTCATTTACATGTGACCAGATATTTGAAGAAAACGCTTTGATTTTGTGTTCATAAAGCTTCATGTCATTTGGAGAATGGTTTCAGCATAAAGAGGGTTTAACATTTTTGTATGAATTTCAGTAGCTTTAAGGCATGCGTTTTCTAATTCTGGTAACTATTTTGACACAGATACAAAGTGTTGCAATTTTGCTTTAAACCACGGTTTTTTTAGAATTGATTAGTGAAGTAAATCTAAACATTTAATATTATTTCTTCAGGTTATCATACTAATTCTCATCCATGTAAAGCCAGTTCTCACAAAATAATGTGTGTGTCAGTCAGAAACGGGTAATTGTTAAGAATCACGGCGTTCGTAAAAAAAAATGGGGGGGGGGCATAAAATGGTATATATTGATATTACTAATCACTTTAAAATATGAATTTCATGGGGACGGCTATGATCAGGGGGAGTGTGGGGTAAAACATGGTCCCTGGGCCTCGATTACCAAAGCCTGTACATGAACTGGAATATTGTGTCATTAATTGAGGGCTTATTGCTTTGTAGAGTGTTCAGTCATTCAGTATATTGGTTAAGTCTGCCTCTGGCATGTGGCCAGTTGTAAGTGTGTCATTACTTTTACCCTGTTAGCTAAGTACATAAGATATCCTACGTAACAACTGTATTAGCGCATCATGAAGTTAACAAACGGCTGTGTGTACGGGCGGGCACAGGTAACGTTCTGGTAGCCGGGAGCTCCAGTTCTGGTGACATCCTGCGAGAACTGGCGTCCGAGGTTGGCTTTGAAGTGGATGAAGAGGGAGCGTCTGTGATCGACCACCTCAACTACGACGACAGTGATCTTGGAAAGGTAATATGCANGTCTTCATCTTTTTTCCCCCTTTTAAATCAGGAACCCTATTAGATAATGGGGCACTATGTAACGCATTTACCTGGATGACGAAAACCACATTTTTTAACTTGGTGTACAAGAAAAATTTGTTCCTCCACCAACTATTTAGTCATTTAATGTTTAATGTAGCGGCATTCTTTAATCTTGGTACTTACATGTGCTGCCCAGTGTGGAACTGGTCGAGTGATAGATAGGGTTTTACACGTTAAATGATTGTCGGTGTGTCTTGTCTACCTTTCACGTCATCACTTTCAAAGGAGATATGTGCCCTTTAAAGAGAGGAATCACACTACTACAGTGTTTTCGAAAATTCATTGATGAATTCACCAGTGGTTGATACACCGGTGTAGACATTTTTGCGAACATCAGGCTGATTTTTAGCTGTATTTTAGTCTGCATTCAGGTCACATATTAATACCATTACATTCAAATTTCAAGTTCTCATCGCCCATTTATAAAACTTGTCACAATTATTTTGGTATATTTTTTAACCCTTGAAAGTCACGAGTTGTGGGTGATGAGTTAACTTTTATTTTCGGAGAAAGCATTCGAAAGTTCATTGGTTGATCTTTTGGTGCATATGCACCGAATTTTCAGTATGGTTGAACTAGTGGATCTATCAGTTCAACTGGACTCAACCAAAACAGTAATTTTCTCGAATGTCCGGTGTACATCGGTTGCACCAGTGAATTTTCGAATACGCGGCTAGACATCATAAATTAACAACATTTTGTGTTTTTGTTGAGTCTATAAATCTTACCAGCAATTTTCAGACTATTAAAAATGTTGCAAAAGAAATCTTTATGTAGCAATGTGGGGGCAATGGTGTAGTGATCAAACTACTCGCCTTCACCGTGGCGAACCGGGTTCAATTCCCAGCGAGGATGTCACTGATCGATGGGTTTTTCTCGGGAATCTCACATTTCCCCCACCCTTGCATTCCGGTGCTGCTCCATACTCACCTCGCTTCACCCTCATCTGCTCTCAAGACCTCGATGTTAAGACCCACCCAAATTTCTCCACTCTCCACCCCCATACCAAATCTCTTGTACACCTGTAGAGTTTATTGATAGATTTAGTTCTCTGAAATCAACAGTGTAAGTCTGACCTGTTCCAGTTGTTATTTATGGGTAAAGCTGTAAAGTGTTATACCCAATGTAGGATAACAACTTCAGTTTAGTTTAAGGAAACTACGAGTTTTTATGCACGCATGCGCATCGAGCAGCTGCATAGTTCAAAGACATGAGAAACAGGAGTGACCTCAGAAAACTTGCCGACCAACCAACGGCAACATCTTCCACATCTGTAAATGTGGATGTCCCTATTTCTGCCATGCCCCTAGGATGTCTACAGAGTGAGACGGAGGACTGTGTTGCAGCACACGCTGATCGTGGCAGAGCCAGGAAAGCTGATAGATGCGCCTATAATCACCGGGCCCAGGAATTTGCCCCTGCTGCTGTACCAGGGGACGGGCCTCGTCGCGGACAGAGACAACCCCCTGGTCCTGCAGGTGCTGACGGCCGAGAGCTCGGCCTACTCCTACGTGCCCGACGAACCTGTCAAGGAGGTGAGGAGTGCAGATCTGTGCCTGCCTCAGCTTTTTTTCTGGCAGGAGTCTAGCTTTGCACGGGGCAGCGCTGTGAAATTTGCAACTGGGTTTAAACATTTCATTCCAAATTTACATTTCTGTTTTAAAACTTTGACTGCCACCATACTTTTCGTGAAATGTGTGTTTCAGTCAAAGTCTTTTTATTCAATTTTATCACCTTGGTTTAATAAGATGAAGAAAATTATCATAGTTTATAAAAAGAATATCTATGGAAGATGTTACAGTCTCACGTGAATAAATGTGATCCACATGGCCAGAATCAAAACACAACTGTACATGATATTGATGCACATAGCAGTCAAAGTGTTAAGACATCCGAGTGGTTAACTTCAGAAACCAATTATATAACGTAAAANATATTGATGCACATAGCAGTCAAAGTGTTAAGACATCCGAGTGGTTAACTTCAGAAACCAATTATATAACGTAAAATATTCAAGGACTCTTAACTCTTTAAATACATAGATAGCTAGCACCACAAGTTGCCTGCGTCTCCTTTCATTGTATTGCAGACAATTAAGTCAGCGCTACTGTTTCAGTTCCCGCACGCGGTCGGAAAGAACACTCTGCTCATAGCTGCACTGCAGGCCAGGAACAACGCCCGGGTCATGTTCTCTGGCTCGCTCTACTTCTTCTCCGACGAGGCCTTCACTTCCCCTGTGCAGAAGGCTTTGGTAATGCATTGCTTCGTCTCGCAAATGGGCTTGGGGTCACAAAGGAACTTAGTTATATTCACAAAATGGTTGTTCTGTTTCTTTATTCTTCGCATATTCAACAGATGACGGATGAAATGCCCACTGGAACATTTGTGACCTTGGTTGGTAGAAAATGCATGCATTGTATGTATGTTGTGCTGTAATGTCTTGTAAACAGTATTCTTATTGAATTGCACAGCATATTACAGAATAGCGCCGGTTAGTAAGTAGGAAACAGAGTTCACACGACTGCAAAGGCTTGATATCATCATTAAGTTTCATTGTAGTTTTGGAAGAAGAGTTTTGATATAATGTGGTGAAGTATATGGAGAAGTAAGTTATTTAGCAGTACATAGTATATTATGTTCTGATATATTATTTTGGATTAAATAGTCATGAAACGAAACTATAATTAAAGATGATACAGTCACACATGTGACATTGCATTTGGAAGGAGTGTGTTATGCAGGTATTTTCAAGGTACCCCATTTTCCACTGTCCTTCCATCCCTTCACAAATATTCCCTTCTCCAGCCTTGCATATGTAGTAAAAACCTAGTTTGTTAGGCTTCCTGCAAATCTTTAGCTGATGTTCTTTGCATGAATATTGTTTTTGTTCACAGACTCACAATTTGGTTTTATTAATAGCGTTTATTGATTAGACAGAGTGAAACTTCACTATAGCAACAACTGACAATAGCGAAATAAATTATCGCTATAGAGAATTATTGTAATAATAAGCTAAAACTACTGTCATTTTTTCATGCACTGTTATACACACACTTCTTGGACACCCTATTTTTTATGAATGCCGATAGGCGCGGGGAANGTCATTTTTTCATGCACTGTTATACACACACTTCTTGGACACCCTATTTTTTATGAATGCCGATAGGCGCGGGGAAACTTGCAAGTTGACAGGGAAATACAACGTAGGTAGCATCAGCTACAGCGACAATTTCAACAAAAGACCATCATTCTCGTAAAGATTGTTAAAATTACAACAGCCAATAATCACATACACAAATACGATTTTTTCTTTCTTTCTTCCCCTTAAGTATCGGTAAATGCCTGCAACCAAGAATGACAATACACTCAGCATTATATCTGCCTGAACCATTCGAGTAACAGGTAGGACTTCTAAATCTGATCTCTTTTTGTAATAGCAGCCACTTTTCTTTCCCAGAACATCAGCTGCCTTTATTTGTATTCCTTTGTATTGTAAACAACAGTCCAAGGCAAAAAGGCTGCATAAGAAGAATACACCCCAGCTAAGCTAAAATTTTCTCTCTCTTTCTCTCTCTCTCTCTCTTTTTTCCCCGTTGGTTACGCCCCTCTTAGTTGCTCACTTGGTCAATACTGCGTCACTACTCTTTGTTTCATCTGGAATGCAGCTCCATCATGGCAAGGGATGCTATTAATCCCTTCCTTTTGTGTTCTCCAGGGAACGCGTTGTGCTCTCTCTACCATGCGTTGGCAAGCAAAAAGATGTAAATAGTGTTTGAACTCGTAAGGAAATGCGATACTATCCTTACAGTTGGGGGGTACACAAAAAAGCACTTGTTTTAAACGAGTATGTTAACTGTGTACATTTAATACGGAACATAGTGGAGCATTCAAGAATTATCGCTATGGCGATTGTCGTCGTAGCCCATACTCATCATGGTGCAGTTTTACTGTAGTTACATAGAAATTCACAGTGTAAGAAATGGTTGGTTGTAAGTGACGAAAAGTGTATCTGATGATCCTTGAAGCGCACTGGAACACAATGCGGTACCAGTANTACACACAAAGGCACGTGTTTTAAACGAGTATGTTAACGGTGTACATTTAATACGGAACACAGTGGAGCATTCAAGAATCATCGCTATGGCGATTGTCGTCGTAGCCCATACTCATCATGGTGCAGTTTTACTCTAGTTACATAAAAAATTCACAGTGTAATAAATGGTTGGTTGTAAGTGACGAAAAGTGTATCTGATGATCCTTGAAGCGCACTGGAACACAATGCGGTACCAGTACACAGCGCGACTGAAATTGTTGTGCCGTGGGACGTGAGAACATTGCACTGTGCTCGCAGGGCGGCAAGAAGCACGAGGTGTCTGGGAACCAGAAGGTGGCAACTGCGCTCAGCCAGTGGGTGTTCAAGGAGCACGGGGTGCTGCGAGTCAAGTCCGTGTCCCACCACCGCGTTGGCGAGGTGGCGCCGCCCGCCGCGTACACCATCACCGACGATGTGGTGAGTGTCTTTGAGCAAACTTATCTAGAGAGCTCTGGCGGCTACTATTTACTGTGTTGTGAAACTCTGATCTTGATTAGTTAAAATTTTGGGTAGTTGGCTTAGTTTAACCAGGTGGTACAATACCATTATAAGTAAATTGCTGTAGGAAAAGATCTTCCAAATGCGAAAAAGTATCAAAAGAGAACATTTAGAGTACGAGTGTTTTACAAGGGACAGAAAATAATAGGTTTAAAGCAGGATTTATATTTTAGTAATGGGTAGACATGTAAAAACATGATATTTCAATAGGTGTTATTTATGATAATAATAGTTGTTTATTATTTTCACTAAAAATCGTGACTCCGTATGAGAGTTGCTTCAATTTTTTACACAGAGGCTCTTCATAGCATTGAAGAATGACATATCTTCATTTATTTGGCTTTGGAGTATTAAGATTTCGGTTTTTTATAACTTTATAAAATTGCAATTTGGGGGGGGGGGCATGGTAGTGGTGAACAATTTTTCTTCCGCCATGGCAAATTGGGTTCGATTCCCAGTAGGCTAACGCTTGGATTTTCATGTGTGGAAAATGTGGTAAGTTTTCTCTCGGTGCCCCCATTCATTCCACAGTCACATTTGGTCGCCTCACTCCATCTGTGCTTAAGAACTGAGCTGTTAAGCATGTCACACACACTCACTCAGTTGCAACACAACTTAGTTTTATTTTGTCAATGGGTAGTGGAGAAAAATATTGGTGTTAACTTAGTAGCGATAGTAATGTTCTGGCGTAGTCACTTCATGCATGCAGGGACGTGTAAGTAATTCTACATCAGTTTTAATGCTGCCACGGGACTGTGGAATTGTAGAGCGGGCTGGAAGCAGAAGCTGGGGTAGGTTGTAGATTTCTCAGTTGACCCTGGACCTTCTACAGAGAACTGTCCCCAGGTGTACACCATCGAGATAGAGATCCTGGACAAGGGCAGGTGGGTGCCGTACAGCGCTGACGACGTGCAGCTGGAGTTTGTGCGCATTGACCCGTTTGTGCGCATGAGGTTGGAGCGCAAGCCGGGCGGGAAGTACGAGGCGCGCTTCAAAATCCCAGACGTCTATGGTGTCTACCAGTTCAAGGTCGACTACAACAGGATAGGCTACACAGGCCTCTTCAGCACCACACAGGTATGTCGACGAACACAAATGTAAACACAGCTTTTGAAATTAATGTGATGCTTATATTTTGAAGGTTTTCCTGTACTTGCATGTTAGCCAAAGTGTAATGCCAGCAGACCCCCTTTACAAATATATACCACACCAGCTTTTACCCACGACTTTCTCCACGAGGAATTCGAGTTTTCGTTACAATATTTTTTTTAGAGAGTCTGTCTTTAAAATAGACTACATGCATGTTATAAAATGGAAGTGAATGAAATGAAAGTCCAAAAAATAAGAGGATTGTCGCTGTTAAGTAAAAATCGTTCTTTACCATTTTACTATTGATTTATTACTAAGAAACTGTATTTAATTATTTAGTTTTTATAGTACTTTCACGAAATCTAGAGTTACTAGGACAATCTAATATTTTTTCTCTATACAAACTTTAAACCCCCATTTCAACCCTTTAAGGGTTGAATTTTGAAAAATCCGGCCGTAGTAGCTGCCTGCATTACGTAATGAATGTTTCTTCAAAATTTCATGTTTCTAGGTCCAATGGTTGAGGCTGGACGTTGATATGTCAGTCTGTCGGTTTTTCCTTTATCTTTATATATAGAGATATGTGTATATGTATGTATGTATGTGTATATATATATATATAAATAAATGTAACTCTCTTAAGAAAATTTTGTTTTAAAAAGTTGATAATGTAATATACAAACAACTACATTGTTAAGCTTGAAGGCTGTGGGTTGCGTGGTGGTGTCTGAATGCTGGCGGACTGTTGTCGACAGGTGTCGGTGAGACCGCTAATGCACACCGAGTACGAGCGCTTCATCCCGAGCGCCTATCCGTATTACATGAGTGCGTTCAGCATGATGCTGGGCGTGTTCCTCTTCAGCTTTGTGTTCCTGCACTTCAAGGACGACGCGAAGGCCAAGTCCGAGTAGGGGGCCCCTCGCTGCCAATGTCACGTCTGGCTGTTCGGGGACAGGGATGGGAGAGGGTTGTCCATTTTATCTAACTGAGTGAGCACAGCTTTATTTTTTCAGAGAAGACTGGTAGATGCGAGGTACTGTGTGCGCAATAGAGTTCTACTTTTCGTGTTTGATGTTTTTATCCACTTGTGCTAAAGACATTATGAGAGCTTCCTGTGATGTAATTGTAATATCTGTCGAGATTGTTCTGCCGTGTGGATTGTCGTCAGCCTCTAGGGCTCTTTAAAGTATTTCTCACGTTTAAAGTCAAGAGTTTTGTTGATTGTCGATAAGTTTTGGTTTCAAGTGTAATTGTGGTCAACAGTATGCTAGTC